>SJYO01033767.1:63565-271552 GCA_006410555.1 Capra ibex | reverse complement strand
TAGGTCGCCTACAACCGTTAAACTAGAGACCAAGGAGACGGAAAAGATTTTGGTCGAACTTGTAGTCCCTCAAGTACCAAGTGTATAACGACTTCGGACCGAACCTCTTAAAACTCGTAATGAAATGATCGTACACTCTACTCACGTTAACACGTCATCAAACTCGTAAGAAACTGTAACGGAAAGAAACCCTAACCTTACTTTTGACTGGAAAAGGTCCGGACGCCGGTGACGACTCAAAAGGTGTAAACGACCGTATAACTCACGTCGTGAAAGTGTTGTAGTAGAAAGTCCTAAACTTTATCGAGTTGACCTTAAGGTAGTGGAGGTGATCGAAACTAGTATCACTACGAAAGATTCCGGGTGAACTGAAGTGTAAGGTTCTACAGACCGAGATCTAATCACTAGTGTAGTAGTACTAATAGACCCAGCACTTCTAGAAAAAACATGTGAAGAAGGTACATAAGAACGGTGGAGAAAATTATAGAATACGAAGACAATCCAGGTATGGTAAAGACAGGAAATAGTTCGGGCAGAAACGTACTTTACAAGGGAACCATAGAGATTAAAAGAACTTCTCTAGAGATCAAAAAGGGTAAGACAACAAAAGGAGATAAAGAAACGTAACTAGCGACTTTTTCCGAACGAATAGAGAAGAACGATAAGAAACCTTGAGACGTAAGTCTACGAATATAGAAAGAAAAAGAGGAAACGAAAAGTGGAGAGAAGAAAAGTGTCGATAAACATTCCGGAGGGGTCTGTCGGTAAAACGAAAAAACGTAAAGAAAAGGTACCCCTACCAGAACAGGGACAGAGGACATGTTACAGTGCTTGGAGTCAGGTATCAAGTAGTCCGTGAGATAGATAGTCTAGATCTGGGAATTTAGATAAAGAGTAAAGGTGACATATAGGTTGTTGTGTTCTCTTCTGAGATGTGTACCTGTAGTGGTCTACCAGTTGTGACTTTAATCTAACTAATATAAGAAACGTCGGTTTCTACCTCTTCGAGATATGTCAGTTGTTTTTGTTCTGGTCCTCGACTGACACCGAGTCTAATACTTGAGGAATAATGGTTTAAGTCTGAGTTTAACTTCTTTTATCCCTTTTGGCGATCTGGTAAGTCAATACTGGATTTAGTTTAGGGATTTAATCATGTAAATATTATTCAACGATTAAAGAAATAATGAAATAAGATTTTTACACATTTGACTAATAAAATTGGACTAACATATCCCAAACGTGTCCCAAGTAAAACGAAGTATACAAATTGATAAAAGAGAATGAGAAATACTATGAAGTTTCTTTTAGTAAATCTGTTCTTCCGTAAACCATAAGATCCAGTCCTGAACCATTAAATTAGTCGACGTCTCTTCGTGTTTACCCCATTTGACAAGTCAAGTCAGCAAGTCAACACAGACTGAGAAACGCTGGGGTACCTGACGTCGTGCGGTCCGGAGGGACAGGTAGTGGTTGAGGACTTCAAACGAGTTTGAGTACAGGTAGTTCAGTCACTACGGTAGGTTGGTAGAGTAGGAGACAACAGGGGAAGAGGAGGACGGAAGTTAGAAAGGGTCGTAGTCCCAGAAAAGGTCACTCAGTCAAGAAATGTAGTCCACCGGTTTCATAACCTCAAAGTCGAAGTCGTAGTCAGGAAGGTTACTTATAGTCCTGACTAAAAGAAATCCTACCTGACCAACCTAGAGGTACGTCAGGTTCCCTGAGAGTTCTCAGAAGAGGTTGTGATGTCATGTTTTCGTAGTTAAGAAGTCACGGATCTAAGGAAATATCATGTTCAGAGTGTAGGTATGTACTGATGATCTTTTTGGTGTCGAAACCGATCTGACTAGTAACAACCGTTTCATTACAGAGACGAAAAATTATACAACAGATCAAACCAGTATCGAAAAGAAGATTCCTCCCAGGATGTTAAACCTATCTTCTCCTAACACCGTAAGACTTCCTGGACTTTTCACTTTCACTTTCAATCAGTGAGTCAGCACAGACTGAGAAACACTGGGGTACCTGATATCGGGTGATCCGAGGAGACAGGTACCTTAAGAGGTCCGTTCTTAAGACCTTACCCTTCCTGAATTTATAGTTGTTTTACTTCTTCGGGAAAAAGTCCGGGTCGATCGACATTGGTCTATCTTTATTCTCAGGACCCTGAAGGAACCACCAGGTTACCAATTCTACGGTGTGAAGGTGACATCCCCCTGTACTCAAGTTAGGGACCAACCCGTTGGTTCTAACGTGTACAGTGTACGGGGGGGGGGTTTTTTTCTTCTTCTTTTTACACTCAGAATACAACTGTCTTGATGATAAAGTTCTGTTATACTTTAAGGTTTAAAAGTACTCTTTAATTAAAAAAAAAATTAATGCACCAAGGACGGTTTTGTTTGGAAGTACGGTCTAAATCGGATACCCAGTGGACCAACTTTGAAGATAAGAGTTGTAAGACCAAATATTATAAAGACAATAATTTTAATTTGATACTCTGAGGGATTCCTTCTAGAACCGACTAAAAACGGCTTAGTTATGTCTGTAATCTCTTGTATAAAAATTAGGTCCTTTCTCTCACTCTTTAATTTTGAGGGAGGTTTGTCACCGTTAAAACTGTGGAAAGAAGTCTCTTATTCTTATCTCGTTTTTTACAAGTGACTTTCTTAAACTTGTACCCCCTTTTATGGAAAATCTTTTCCTACACTGTCTCCGTAGTGGTCCTACTGTCTCATCTTTCCCGGACATGAGTGGAGGAGGGTGTCCGTGCGGTGTTAATGTGATAAACACCTCTGGGGGGAGATACTCTTGATGGACTTCTGATCTTCTTTTCCAAAGGGTTTGATTTTTATACTTCTTCCTTTACACTTTACCCATCCTCCTTGTCTTTACGTCGGATCAGTTCTGCATTCGGGGGTCCATTCACTGGGTGTTTACTCTATTAGTGGTTACGCTTCCGACAGGGGTGCCTCATTCCTCAGGTTCAACGTACGACCCGAGGGGACGGGTGCCCAGAACGCGGTCCTTCTGTTCGGGGGTCCTGAAGACTGTGACACCCGGTCGCCCTCACACACCCTCTCGTCCTCCCGACATCCCTTGTGTGACGAGACTTTCCTGTACGGGGTCTCGAGGATGGGACTCACGACCGTCTGCGTCACTAAACCTTCTCCGGGTCCGGTCTGGAGGAACGAGTAGAACCTCTCCGAGGACGTCTCTATCCTCCAATGACCCTAAGTGCGACCCCTGTGTCTACGACCGTCGTTGGTAAACCCCCCTAAACAAAACGGTACTGTCGTGACACGATTGTTCACGTTAAACCTCAGAAGGGAGATCGGATATTAGAGGTCCCCGAATGTATTGAAGGTCATCCAGAAGTACTCGGGTCCTGGGTCAGGAAGATGGTTACCTGGTCGTCGTCAGGACCCTGGGTTGGATTAAGAGTTCACCTGGGGTGTTCGTCAATGGGGTTCTGGCTCGGGGTGTAGGGGTGGGGAGTGATCACTCAATCATGGTAGGGACCTGGGGTCCACGGTGTCAGTCGGTGGGACTGTGGACCGGGACGGGTGATTACCCTACCTTGATCATGGTTCTAAGGGAACCGGGGGATGTCGGTCAACGAGGTCCTGTGTCGGGACGGATAGTCACTTGACCGTGGTCGGGACCCTGTAGTGCCCAACGAATCAGTAGATCGAACTTTGGACCGGGGTGTGTGGTCATCCGGTCTTAGTCCGGGTTCTGTGACTCAATATGTCAGTCGACACCACCTTGGAGCAAAAAGGGTGAGTACCCGGTCTTCGGTAGTGTTTTCCGTCCCGGACCGTCGGTTGGTCCAGTCACCGGTCAGGACAGATGGTCCTGTGAATGTGGTCCGTCGGGGGAGTATTGTCTTCTTCCCGGGTGTGTCGGGTGTATCTACCGGGAGGATCTCGCATATCGAGATGACCGATCTCCCTTCTCACGAGATTCCGGGATATCCTACAGACGATGATTCCGATGAAGAGGTTCCAGTCCTTTACCTTGACTTGATGGATTAAGTATCTTCATTCGTATCTCTTGGTCCGGTCTACTCCGTTGTCTCCTTATAAAAACTTTACTTCCTTGTTCTGTTTTAAAACCTTCTTGATTTACTTCACCTCTAATTTTTTTAGATGGAATATTTCTTTCTCAAGTTCCATCACTAGTATTTTTACTAATTACTTGATTCTCTGTGTATCTACTTGTGTCACTCTTCCATTTCTGAATCTTTTAAATTTCTTCTTGATTTGTCTCTATTTCTCTTGTTATCGACTTCATTTTTACGTGACCTTCCTGATCCATTATGTCTCCTTGTCTACTCGCTTGACTTTCTCATCACCTTTGATGGGTTCGACTTGTCTTTTTTTTCTTAATTTTTTATACTTCTATCAAATACTCTGGAGACTCTGTTACAGTTTTATGATTGTAAGTGTAATATTCCCAGGGTCTTCGTCTTTTATCTTTCTTTCCCCGTCTCTTGAATCAACTTCTTTAATGTCGACTTTTGAAGGATAGGCCCTTTCATTTGTCTGTAGATGTAGGTCCTTCATGTCTGTCGGGGTTTGTTTTACTTGTGTTTCTCCAGTTGTGGTTCTGTATAATTTTAATTTTACCTTTTTTAATTTCTATTACTTAGAAATTTCGTCCTCTCTTTTCGTTGATCAATAAATTTTCTCTTGAGGGTTTATGAGAGACAACTGAAGAGGTATCTTTAAAAATCTTGTCTTCTTTCACCGTACTATACAAGGTTCATTATTTTCCTCTCTCGGATTTTGACTCTTATGAGATGGGTCTTTTCGACAGTAAGTCTAAACTTCCTCTATATTTGTCAAAATGTCTTTCTTTTTCGACTTTCTAAAGTCGTGGTGATTCAACCAAAATGTTCTTTATGATTTCCCTGAAGAGATTCGTCATTTCTGGTTGTTGATCTTTATACTTTTAATTCTTTTCTATTAACCTACGTTAGAGTTTTTGTTGTCTTACTAGAGACAGTCAAAAGTTCCGTTTGGTAAGTCATAGTGTCATTAGGTTCAGACACCGGGCTGGTTTTTCCGACTTCTTCGACTTCAACTTGTAAAGATACTTCTGAATGTTCTGGAAGATCTTGATTGTGGGTTTTTTCCACAGGAAAAGTAGTATCCACTCACCTTACGTTTTCATCCTTCAGTTCGTTATGGACCTCATTGTCTGTTTAACCCGGAACCTTATGCCTTACTTCGTCCTGTTTCCGATTGTCTCAAAACGGTTCTCTTGTGCGACCAGTATCGTTTGTGGGAGAAGGTTGTTGTGTTCTCTTCTGATTGTACCTGTAGTGGTCTACCAATTGTGGCTTTAGTCTAACTACTATAAGAAACGTCGGTTTCCACCTCTTCGACATATGCCAGTCGTTTTTGTTCTGGTCCTCGACTGACACCGAGTCTAGTACTTGAGGAATAACGGTTTAAGTCTGAATTTAACTTCTTTCATCCCTTTTGGAGATCTGGTAAGTCCATACTAGATTTAGTTTAGAGAATGGTTATATGTCACCTTCAGCGTTTAGCTAAGTTGCCTAATCTAGACTATCTGTCTCACGTACTCCTTGATACCTGTCTCCAAGTACTGTAACATGTCCTGTGTCACTAGTTCTGGTAGGGGTTCTTTTTCTTTGCGTTTTTCCGTTTTACCAACATACTCCTCGGAAATGTTTATCGTCTCTTTTCTTCTCTTCGTTTTCCGTTTCCTCTTTTCCTTTCTGTATGGGTAAACTTACGTCTCAAGGTTTCTTATCGTTCCTCACTATTCTTTCGGAAGGAGTCACTAGTTACGTTTCTTTATCTCCTTTCGTTATCTTACCCTTTCCACTCTCTAGAGAAGTTCTTTTAATCTCTATGGTTCCCTTGCAAAGTCCGTTTTAACCGTGTTATTTCCTGTCTTTACATACCTGGATTGTCTTCGTCTTCTATAATTCTTCTCCACCGTTCTTATGTGTCTTGATTTACTTTTGTAGAAGTACTGGGTCTATTGGTACTGCCACATTAGTGGGTGGATCTCGGTTTGTCGGACCTCACATTTCAGTTCACCCGGAATCCTTCGTAGTGATGGTTGTTTTGATCACCTCCCCTACCTTAAGGAGAACTCGATAAAGTTTAGGATTTTCTACTACGACACTTTCACGACGTGAGTTATGTGGTCGTTTAAACCTTTTGAGTCATCACCGGTATCCTGACCTTTTACAGTCAGAAGTAAGGTTAGGGCTTCTTTCCGTTATGGTTTCTTACAAGGTTGATGGTGAGTTAACGTGAGTAGAGTGTGTGATCGTTTCATTACAAGTTTTAAGAGGTTCGGTCCGAAGTTATTATGTACTTGGTACTTTAAGGTTTACAAGTTCGACCTAAATCTTTTCCGTCTCCTTGGTGTCTAGTTTAACGGTCGTAGGAAACCTAGTAACTTTTTCGTTCTCTCAAGGTCTTTTTGTAGATGAAGAGGAAATAACTGATGTACTTTAGGAAACTGACACACCTAGTGTTGTTTGACACCTTTTAAGAAGTTCTCTACCCCTATGGTCTGGTGAATGGACGGAGGACTCTTTAGACATACGTCCAGTTCTTCGTTGTCAATCTTGACCTGTTCCTTTTTTTCTGACCGAGGTTTGACCCTTTCCTCATACAGTTCCGACATATAACAATAGGGCGAATAAACTGAATATACATCTCATGTAGTACAATTCACGGTCCTACCTACTTCGTGCTCGACCTTAGTTCTAACGACCCTCTTTATAGTCAATGGCGTCTATGTGTCTACTGTGGTGAGAATACCGTCTTTCCCTTCTTCTTCATTTCTCGGAGAACTACTTTCTCTTTTTCCTCTCACTTTTTCGACCGAATTTTCAGTTGAAAGTTTTTCGACTCTAGTACCGTAGGGTAAGTCAGTGAAGAACCGTTTATCTACCCCTTTGTTACCTTTGTCACTCTCTGAAATAAAACCCCCGAAGTTTCAGTGACGTCATCCACTGACGTCGACACTTTAATCTTCTGTGAACGAGGAACCTTCTTTTCGATACTGTTAGGATCTGTCGTATAATTTTTCGTCTCTGTAATGAAAAGGTTGTTTCCAGGTAGATCAGTTTCGATACAAAAAAGGTCATCAGTACATACCTACACTCTCAACCTGATCTTTCTTTCGATTCATAGTTCCTTATCTACGAAAACTTGACGCCACAACCTCTTCCGAGAACTCTCAGGGAGCCTGACGTTCCTCTAGTTTGGTCAGTTAGGATTTCTTTAGTCAGGACTTACAAGTAACCTTCCTGACTACGACTTCGACTTCGACTTCGAGGTTATGAAACCGGTGGACTACCCTTCTCTTCTGAGTAAACTTTTCTGGGACTATGACCCTTTCTAACTTCCACTCTCCTCTTCCCCTGCCGTCTCCTACTTTACCAACCTACCGTAGTGTACACATGGTGTACAGGTACTACCGTTGAGTACCTGTACTCAAACTCATTCGAGGTCCTCAACCACCGCCTGTCTGTTCGGACCGTACGACGCAGGTATCCCAACGTTTCTCAGTCTGTGACGACTCACTGACTTGACTTGACTTGACTTGACTTGACTTTTTACTGAATTTCCCGTTTTGAAAACTCTTTATTCCTATGAGTCCTAACTAGATGGGTATGTAGGTTTTTCCTCGTCTAAGATGGATCAGGGATTGATTCGTCTCTAGGTCTTCTTTCGTATAGAACCGGTAGGAAAAGTCTCCCCTTCTACCCGAAGTATTTGATAAATTCTTCTCAAAAATCTAAATGTCTTGTCAATGTCTCTATGATGTCTCTCAAGGGTGTTTGGAAGTGGAGTAAAGAGGATCAGAATTATAGGATGTAACGGTACCATTTAGATAGTGTTGGGATTCTAAATTGAACCATGTTGATGTTTTACATCAACTAAGTATTACAACGCAATCAAAGTTTATATGTTGTATTACTGAGTATAATAATATCTAACATGAGGTAAATTACAATAATCTTATATAACCAGTATAAGGGACACGACATGTAATGTAAGACATAGAATAAATAAAGTATGGATCATCAAACAAGGAATTCTAGGAAAAAGAAACACAACAGAGAGTAGTCTTGGCAGAGTGGTGGCGACGTCGACGACGACGATTCAGCGAAGTCAGCACAGGCTGAGACACACTGGGGTATCTGCCATCGGGTGGTCCGAGGGGGTAGGGACCCTAAGAGGTCCGTTCTTGTGACCTCACCCAACGGTAAAGGAAGAGGTTACGCACTTTCACTCTTCACTTTCACTTCAGCGAGTCAGCACAGGCTGAGAATCGTTGGGGTACCTGACGTCGGGTGGTCCGAGGAGGTAGGTACCCTAAAAGGTCCGTTCTCATGACCTCACCCCACGGTAACGGAAGAGGCGAGTGGTGACCATTGGTGATTAAATAAGATTCTCAGACAAAGACAAGATAATATAAATATAAAATTAAAAAGTATACAATTTTTATATACTTTTATATGTCGTAAACAGAGAGGAAGAGCTGACTCGTATTAGAGAAAGTCCAGGTATGTGACAAACAAAAAGGACCGGAAGAACGTACCGTACACCCTACCACCTAGAATCAAGGGGTTGGTCCCAAACTTGGACGTAGGGGACGTAACGTTCCGACTAAGAATTGGTAATCTGGTGGTCCCTTCAGGGTTCTAAAGTAAGGAAAAACACCGACTCAATATAAGGTAACATACATATATACATACTTGTAACTCCACGTATATAGAAAAGTTTAATCACCCCAAAAAAACCTATATATGGGTCCTAACCTTAACGACCTAGTAGAACATCAAGATAAAAATCAAAAAACTCCTTCGACATATGATAAAAGGTATTACACCGTGGTTGAATGTAAGGGTGGTTATCACTTGGTCCCAAGAGAAAAAAGGTGTAGGAGTGGTTATAAACAATAAACATCTGAAAAACTACTATCAGTAAGACTGCTCACTTCATTATGGAGTAACAATAAAGTTAAACGTAAGGAAATTATTAATGACTACAACCCGTAAAGAAGTACACAGACAGTCCGTAGACATATAGAAGAAACCTTTTTTATAGATAAGTCATCTATAGACTTTTATAGATGACGGGCAAAAGACTAACCCAACAAACCCAAAAGCACTTTTTATGGTAACTATAAAATAATCTTCAATGTAATTTAGATCAGTAAATTTTTATAATTGATTAGGTTAATTACTTATGTCATATGGAAAGGTAGACAAGTACAGTAGAAGTTAAATAAAGTAGTCACAGAATTACAAAAGAGTCATGTCCAGAAAATGGAGGAGTCCATCTAAATAAGGATCCATAAAATAAGAAAAACTATGGAACATTTACCCTAACAAAGGAATTAAAGAGAAGTTTATCAAACAGTAATTACAAATCTTTACCTCGTCTAAAGACATATAATTAAATCATAAGATGTTGAAAAGACCGAAATAACTACTCGTGATCATCAAAAAAACGCTGTACAAATCCTAAAAGATACATCTCATGGTACGTAACCCGTACGGTTCTGTGAAGTCATCCAAGACCGAGAAAAGTAGGGATAACTGACATCGGGAGGTCCAAGGAGACAGGTACCCTAAGAGGTCCCTTCTTATGACCTCACGGGGGGAGGTCCCCTAGAAGGGTTCGGTCCCTAGCTTGGGTAGAGGACTCTGAGGACGTAACGTCCACCTAAGAAATGATCCCTTCGGGAGTATATCATACTATAGTAGACGTTTATCACTGTCAAAATGAAGAAGGTAATGTTAAACCTCTAGAAGATAAAGAAAAAGAAAAGACTAACGATACCGTTCTCGAAGGTTATTAAACAAGGAGGGGGCGTTTTGAAACAACTTATTTTCACCGTTATCACCTGTGGGAACAAAATGAGAAATAGAATCTCCTTTATGAAAGTCGAAAAGTGGTGACTCAAACTACAATTGATATCCGAACAGAAAGTGTATCGAAAATAGTATACCTCCATATAAAAACGATATGGATGAACAAGTCTCCAAAATAGTATTTACTTACGGTTTAAAACAGTTTTCGAAAAGGACATAGATAACTCTACTAACATATTAAAATTAGGAAGTAAAACTATTACACCACATATTGTTACTAAACGTTTACAATTTATTAGGAACGTAAAGTATTTGTTTAAAACACACTAATACCATAGTCAAGTCAAGTCAACGAGTCAACACAGGCTGAGAAACACTGGGGTACTTAGTGTCGTGAGGTCCGGAGAGACAGGTAGTGGTTGAGGGCCTCAAGTGAGTCTGAACGCAGGTAGCTCAACCACTACGGTAGGTCGGTAGAGTGGGAGACAGCAGGGGAAGAAGAGGACGGGGGTCAGAGAGGGTCGTAGTCTCAGAAAAGGTTACTCAGTTGAGAGGCGTACTCCACCGGTTTCATGACCTCAAAGTCGAAATCATAGTAAGGAAGGTTTCTTTAGCGTCCCAACTAGAGGAAGTCTTACCTGACCGACCTAGAGGACCGTCAGGTTCCCTGAGAGTTCTCAGAAGAGGTTGTGGTGTCAAGTTTTCGTAGTTAAGAAGTCGCGAGTCGGAAGAAGTGTCAGGTTGAGAGTGTAGGTATGTACTGATGACCTTTTTGGTATCGGAACTGATCTACCTAGAATCAACCTTTTCATTACAGAGACGAAAACTTATGCGATAGATCCAACCAGTATTGAAAAGAAGGTTCCTCATTCGCAGAAAATTAAAGTACCGACGTCAGTGATAGACGTCGCTAAAACCTCGGGGGTTTTTATTTCAGACTGTGACAAAGGTGACAAAGGTTTAGATAAAGGGTACTTCACTACCTTGACCTACGGTACTAGAAGTAAAAGACTTACAACTCGAAATTCGGTTGGAAAAGTGAGAGGAGAAAATGAAAGTAGTTCTCCGAAAAATCAAGGAGAAGTGAAAGACGGTATTCCCACCACAGTAGACGTATAGACTCCAATAACTATAAAGAGGACCTTTAGAACTATGGTCGAACACAAAGAAGGTCAGGTCACAAAGAGTACTACATGAGACGTATATTCAATTTATTTGTCCCACTGTTATATGTCGGAACTACATGAAGAAAAGGATAAACCTTGGTCAGACAACAAGGTACAGGTCAAGATTGACAACGAAGGACTGGACTTATGTCTAAAGAGTTCTCCGTCCAGTCCACCAGACCATAAGGGTGGAGAGAGTCTTAGAAGGTGTCAAATAACACTAGGTGTGTCAGTTTCCGAAACCGTATCAGTTATTTCGTCTTTGTCTACAAAAAGACCTTGAGAGAACGAAAAAGGTACTAGGTCGTCTACAGCCGTTAAACTAGAGACCAAGGAGACGGAAAAGATTTTGGTCGAACTTGTAAACCTTCAAGTGTCAAGTGTATAACGACTTCGGACCGAACCTCTTAAAACTCGTAATGAAATGATCGCACACTCTACTCACGTCAACACGCCATCAAACTCGTAAGAAACTGTAACGAAAAGAAACCCTAACCTTACTTTTGACTGGAAAAGGTCAGAACACTGGTGACGACTCAAAAGGTTTAAACGACTGTATAACTCACGTTGTGAAAGTGTTGTAGCAGAAAATCCTAAACTTTATCGAGTTGACTTTAAGGTAGTGGAAGTGATCGCGACAAGCATCACTGCGAAGGATTTCGGGTGAACTGAAGTGTAAGGTCCTACAGACTGAGATCTACTCACACTCACTAGTGTGGTAGTACTAATAGACCCAACACTCCTATCAAAAACATGTCAAGAAGACACATAAGAACGGTGGAGAAGAATTATAGAAGACGAAGACAATATACTAGGAAAATTACGTAACAACTTAAGTCAAACTATTATAAAACGATTTCTAAAAACCTAGATACAAGTACTTCCTATAACCAGAAATTAAAAAAGAACGCTACATGACCAAAACTCTAGTCTCATTACCACCGGAATTCTTTACTCATACCTTCATGAGGGAGGAGGAGATAAAAAACCTTCTTAAACTCTTCCTAACCATAATTAAGAAGAAAGTCACAAACCATCTTAAGTAGTCACTTCGACAGACAAGGGGACATCAACAAACAACTTGATAGAATGGAAATTGTATAATTAAGATCAAACCTGAAGTCATATATCATGCTACTTGATTACACCTGAGGGGGGAGAACGAAATTGAACACAGATTCAGAAACACTGGGGTACCTGATATGTCAGGTACCTTAAGAGACCCGGTCTTATCACCTCACCCATCGGAAAGGGAAGAGGTCTCCTAGAAGGGTTGGGTCCCTGACTTGGGTCCAGAGGACGTAACGTCCGTTTAAGAAAGGATCGACTCGATGTTCCCTTCGGGTGAAATTTATCATCCCATTTTATAAAAAACTTTTCAAGTTTAAGTTCCCGTTCGTGTTTTATTCGTCTGAAGGGACCCACGGTCGTTACTTCTCCTCAAGTGTGATCTAACGACGAGCACTTTCAGTCGCGGTACTACCGGGTCCCGGTCACCTGGAACTGTGACTGACTTTGGCAAGTAACCGGTGTCAGTCTGTCCCGTGTACCGGAAGTCGGTGTTCCCCACCCCTGGACCTTAGCTGTGGACACATTTGAACCCAAGACTTTACCGTCGTAGAGACACTAATCCCTTGGGTTTGGTAATGTGTGTATGGGATCGTACCCCCAAATAGAACAGTTCTGAGACCAACATTTTTTTTCTTGAAAAACTCTTTAACTTTGGGGCTCGGAAGAGGTACGTTCCTACACCTTGGGTCTAAATGAGAAGGACGAACAAAATCGTTACATCTCGGTTATTTAACTCTCTTTGATTGGTGTCTGTCCACTTTATGAACCCACAGGTCGTTTCTTCTTGAATCTGAACGAGACACACCGATAAAAGTGTATGGTATCAGGTATCTTGTACACACTTCCGTATGTGTATGTGTAAACGTTTCTCAGTCTGTGCTGACTCGTACGTGTGTTCCCATATTTCGTACGTACGTGGACACACGCACACGCACGTGTGTGTGCATTGGAGGGGCCCTTTCTACCCGAGTGTACACTTTAAGTATCTGGTAATCTCTTATACTCGTCTGTGTTAGTGTTTCTTCAGTCACGGGGACTCTGAGACTCTATCGATTGTCGTTCTCTTTTCTGGGTCTCTTTCTTATCAGTCTGAACTACTTTATATTCTTAGAGTCTAACTTCTTCGTCGGACTTACACCTCAGTTTGTATACACGGAAACTCCATAAACAAAACAGTTAAGTCCAAAAGTATTTAACTCATAAGAATTTTACCTCGGATAGTGTGTGTTCCTCATGGTAAACCTTTACCAAAACCTCGGAACTGATTTCTCTAGTGGTGAAAAGTCTACGGATCTGTTTCTGAGTCGGGTCTCAGGATTCTGAAACCACCGGGTGACCTACAGAAAAGAAGGATCAGACGTGTCCTGTGACCGACATCCATCTAAATTCTTTCTAGTCTCATCGACTTTTACTCATGACCCGTCCCCCTGTGTCGGGCCGACTGTTCTCCCGACGGACATACCAGGACGGGACGGACACCCGACTGACACGATTACCTGTTAGTGTTCCTCTTGTCCTCCCTGCACGAGGGGTAGTGGTGTCGGTGTCTACACGACGGGCTCGGTCGGGTGACCCACTCGTTTCCTTTAGTACCTCTGACTCTTAACCTTTCAACTCCTACACACGGTCGTCTTTAGAGGACGGTCATTGTAAAAGGAAGTCTCCTCGCCTGCAAACGTTCCTCTCTCCTAAGTCGACGTGACCGAGACGTCGTGCTTTACCAACGTGACCGACACGTCGTCAGTCGACCGATAAGTCAGAGACTCTGCACTAGTCGGTCAAAGAGATCAGTAGGAAGTTCCACACCGACGTTTCAGGGGAGAGCCACTTTGGGGAGAGGAGAGGGGTAGGGATCGGGTCAGTACAGGGAAGGAGTTACACGGAAACCAAAGACAGGTATATCACCGTCAGATCACTGGTATCGTTTTTCCAGTGTCACCGATTTTGGACCCCGATCATGAATCGTACAACAACCAGGGGTTCAGGTTCACTATCTTACAGGTCTGTTCGTTCCGGTTGGTATGAGGTGTGTAATAGTAGAGGCGGTATGTGCGTCAACATGGACAAATCAACGATTCAGTACAGACTGAGAAAACACTGGGGTACCTGACATCGACATCGGGTGGTACGAGGAACTCTAAAGGGTTCGTTCTTATGACCTCATAAGGGTCATGGTAAAGAAAGAGGTCCGACAGAATGACATAGAGGGCATAACCGTCCGTCTAAGAAATGGTAACTGGGTGGTCCCTGTTGGGGTATGTACGTCGTTGATTCAATTGAACGTGACTGTTTCAACCAAATGTAAGTCAGAATTAGTCCGTTTGGCTTAATCAAATCATTCTTCGTTGTGTTTAGTGACCCTTTTCTAGTTTGTGTAAAGGACTGTATCTTATCTGTCCTCAATTAACTGATTCAAAACGAGAAGTAATTTTTCAAAATAGTAGTAAATATGACAGTCTTAGTACACAGACGGAAAGGATCACTCAAAAAAAAAAAAAAAAATTGAGACACCCGGTAAAATTTGTATAAAAGACCGGTTGAGACTTCCTTTCTCTGAGTAGTTCTCTCGGTTATTAAGTAAAAATTTCAAATTCAAATCGTTGTAATAATAAAAATTATATCTTTTAACTTTGTAAATGAAATCGATAATTCAATCACTAACGAGGAACTCCGCAAGACATCTACCATCACCTTGTTCTCCCAATATCACAAACTTATCTCTCCTTATGTCAGACGTACTTTATTCAGTAAGAAATCTATTTAAGGAACTGAATAATTTTCACCAAGAATAACATTTGTATTAAAAACTTAACCCTTTCCGTAATCTTCGTATTAGATCGTGAGAGGTCACGACTTTAGTCTCCACCCTGTTCTTCAAGTAAATTTTTTAGGTAAATATTCGAGTCGTTCAGGGATAAGTATTCGTCGTTGAAGAGAGGACTTAACCAAGTCTCAGCGTCGAGACTGACGTCTGTACCAAGACAAGATCTTTCGAGGATGTACTAAGGTCAGATAATTTCGGAAACTCCCGTATTTTGACATAGAAATTTCGTCGAGAACGAGATTGAAGGGACGGTCTTTCCTCGGATATCTTGAGGTCCTTGATTAGAACCTCCTACTGTTCCGTCTGTAGAGAAGGATAGTTCGGTGCATACGACCCGACTCCGTACATAATACATAGAAAGACGTGTCTACTCTACTTTCTACGGGTCAAAGACAAAGAGCCACCGATGTCATACTCTCTCCCGTGTCGCGGTCTCCCCAGACGTCACACACTTCAGGGTCTTGTTTACGACAGAATGCTGTCTCTAAACCAGTTATTTATTTCCTGAAAAAGACAAATCTACAGTTTTCTGAACTAAACTCTATTCTGTCCGTACTACATTTTATGTTGCCGATTGATTAACAAATTCCACTTACCACTTGCACCCGGGTCGAGTGTCTGTCGGAGTACCCCGGTAAAACAAACCTAGACCCCCTTATGTCACCGGGGGGTATTTACCACGAGTTTGAATCTACTAGAAGTCTCAGTGGGTCCCCTGAAATTTTTATGTTTAAGGATTAAATGACTTAATCGTCACCCACCTCCCTCGGGTCCTTATAACTCAAACTCTTGACGACTTGGGACCTCTTTCTTAAATTCGAATCCCTGTCTATCTAGACCAAAACTTAGAACGATCACACTAGAACTCGTACAAAGGTCTGAGAAGACTTGGAATCTTGGGGATTCTTATCATTGAAACCCTACTAGTCATTCCATAGAGTTTTTTAAATGTGTCTTTGATCTGTAATAATCCGTGAACCATTAACAGAGTCAGGTAAGTCCGACGATATTGTTATGTGATCGACCGAATTTGTTATTTGTAAATAAAGTGTGGAAAAACTTCCGACTCTTCGAGTTCTAATTTCATTTAAACCACAGACCACTCCTAAACGAAGAAACCAAGTATCTGTCGACGGGACATTGACGTGTACCGGTTTGCCTGTTCCCTCAAGAGACCCCAGAAAAATTATTCCCATAGTTAGAGTAAGTCCCGAAGGGAGTATCGAGTCAACCATTTCTTAGACGGACATTACGTCCTCTGGGGTCAAGCTACGGACCCAGCCCTTCTAGAAGACCTCTTCCCTATCCGATTGGTGATGTCATAAGAACCCGAAGAGAACACCGAGTCGACCATTTCTTAGACGGGTGTTACGTCCTCTGGACCCAAGTTAGGGACCCAACCCTTCTAGGGGACCTCTTTCCTTTCCGATGGGTGAGGTCATAAGAACGGACCTCTTAAAGTACCTGACATATCAGGTACCCTAGTGTTTCTCAACCTGTGCTGACTCACTTAAAGTGAAGTGAAGTTAGAGTAAGTACTCCAGAGGTAGGAATACTGGATTGGTAGAGGGTTTATGAGAGTGTAACCCTCAATCCTACAATTGTGTACTTAAGACATACCTACGTTTGTCAGACATACCTACCCGATGAGGGAGGAGTACGGGAAACTCTAAGGACGTCTACACTACTATGAGTTAAATTGGTATTAGTCTCTCGGTACATCTTCCAGTTCTTCGACCTACTTAGTCTGTCCTTCACAAACTGTAGACCAATTAAGACTATTGGAGTCCAACTTGAACTAACCCTCACACCGATCTTCCTTGGTCAATTCGTCCGACCGTCTTGGAGTCCCGAAGACTAATTGGCTCACTATATTGAGGAAAACCCAGGGAGTTCGTACGATATTAGTACGGAGTACGTACATCCGGGAGCTATAGAAATAAAAATAAATAAATAAAATTAAAAAATAAAAATGAAATAAAATGAAATGTTAGGACATAACCAAAACCGTATGTAACTGTACTTAGACGGTGCCCATATGTACTCGAGGGTTTGTACTTGGGGGGAGGGTGGAGGGTGGGGTGTAGTGGGGAGGCCTAGTAGAGACACGTGGTCGGGGTTCGTAGGACGTAGGACGTAACTTGTATCTGACCGCTAAACAAAGAATGTACTATCATATGTACAAAGTTACGGTAAGAGGGTTTAGTAGGGTGGGAGAGGGAGAGGGAGTCTCAGGTTTTCAGGTGAGATGTGTAGACACAGAGAAAATTTCAATTGAACTAAGAGTGGTATTACTCACCTTCCGTCTGTCGTTGATCGTCCGGATCCTAGAACTCCACGTCTGTGACTCCCTTGAGTCTTATTTGTACTGGTCCGAAGGACCTAGCAGTCACAATGAGTTTAGGGCCTCCTTCGTCGTAGTAAAAATGTCATAATGATCGACCACCAAAAAACAAAACAAAAAACTCACAAAAGAAACACGGTCCGTGAAAATAGGATTATTATGAGGATACTCTTTTAGGACACGACATTTATGATTATAGTAAGAACAAAATGTATACTCCTTTTTGACTCTTTATCTCTCCGACCCATTGCCGACCCTCATGTCTAATACTCTCTTCCGTAAGGACCGTCTCCCGGGTTGTACACGTCTCCGGGACTCCGGTTTTCCTTGTGTCATGTACATTCCCCTTTCCGGTCCTGTCGATGACATGTCTGACGTTTTTTCGTTCCCGGCAGTCGGGTAATCCGGAGTATCCCGTGGCACTAAAACAGACAAGAGTACTATTGTAACTCTTCACTAACTCTGAACTAAAAATTAAATTGAAGGTAAAATCTCAAAATTTTGTATACGTTTTCATCTTTCTTTTTCTAGTGTCTAAGGATATATAATTCCAACCACGTTTTCATTAACACCAAAACGTAACAACTTGAAACGGTAACCTATAATCTTATGTAAGAATTTCTATACACCAATACAATAAGTAGTAAAACTCCATGTAAAGAACGAAATACAAAAAATGAGTACTTTATAATGAACGACAAATACATAAAATCTGATACCTTTACTATAATCTGTTTTTCCTTTAGACTTGCCAAAAGAACTCAAGTTTTACCTAGTATTTCGTCGTCTCTGTTGAACGTCGTAGTTGTTGTGTAAACCGGGTCCTTGACGATCACTTACATGTCACGTCGTACTGAGTTCTTCAAAACGTTTCCTCTACTCTCAGACCTTCCACTCCTCGTATCACCGACCAGTGACCTTCAACTATTGTTGGTTGACTCTCGGTAATAGTTTCGACTAGGAGAATGTTGATGTACTCTTCAACGGGTTCTTGAGTTACAGCTGGTAAGATACCAACAAACCCTAAACTTCGATTAACCTTTCCACTTTTTCGAGTTATTCACCCTCGGAGTACTCGACTAGTGTTTCCTTTTTTTTCAGGAAAAGGTCTCAGTAGAAGAGTGTAAGATACGTTGTTGTTATTTGGTAAGGTACTCTGCTTTGCTTCTAAAATATACTGTTGACAACTACTGGTCGAGTCACCAACCTGGTTTTCTTCGAGGTTTGGTGTAGAGTTTCAGTTTGAACATGGTTTTTTTTCCAGTACCAAACCACCAGACGATGGACAGACTAGGAGATGTCGAAGGACTTAGGGTCCCTTTGGTAATGTAGACTCTTCATACGAGTCGTTTAGCTACGTGACTATTTACTTTATTGTCGTTGACCATAACCTGTTGTCTTTCACGGGTCAAGAAGAGGTTCTGGTGTTGACTGGTGTGCCACGTGTTGGTTGAGAAACTTTCAACTTACTTAACCCGAGACTTCAAAACGGAGTAGACGGGATCAGTGGACTGGAGAGTGGTTGACTGAGTGAAGAAGTTCGAAGAGCTGTGCAAAAAAGTGCCTTTTACGAAGGTGTTGGTCGTCCTCCGTCTTTTACGAAAGATTCTCAAGTAGCTTAGGGCTTTGTGTCTAAAAATACGATGTCTTTATTTGAATAAAGAGGAACCGTTTTTACACTACCAACATAAAACTAATTAATTCTACACAACTCGGATCAATATTACTAAATTTAAGTCCCGGACTTTGGTAGTAATAAAATACCAAACCATGGTATTTAATGAAAATACCATGTCCCTACCATGGATTATGGTAGTGTGTCGAAGTTGTTAATTGGGACTTTTACAAAGTTCGTCCTTTCACTATACTAATTGAAATATAAGTTTGGGTGGTTGGTTGGTCGGGAGACCGATGACACCTCTTCCTCAACCTCCCTTGTTTCACCTGTACCTCTCTGGTCAACCCTCCGGTGACGTCATCAGGTCCTCCCTGTCACAGTACCACTCCACTCCTATTTGGTTCCTGTCACCTGTCTAAGACCTCCTTACTTATACAGTCACAGTCGAAGGGGGTCTTCGTCTGGGGCTCTGTTCCTAAAGTCGAGTTCATCAAATAAACCCCAGTCCTTTATGTTTGTCCACTTACCCCTCCTCTCTGTACCTTCCTTCCTCCCTTCCGTCGGTCACAGAAGAGTTCGGTCGATGGAAAAATCGTCCTGGTCACACGTTAAACGTCCCGACCACGTTTACTTTGACACTCCGGAACACTAGTATTTAATAACTCTTTAAGTCTTACTTTTGTCTCACAAATCGGTTCGAGTCCGGGAAATCTGTTACCTCAGGTTACGTGTAGCGTTCAGCCACTTCGGGTAGGACGGAAACCCGTTGACCTCGAATTAGGACGTCCTTCGACCCACTTTACTCTATTTTGTGTGTCGAGTCTTCTTAGTCTCGCGGTAGTCAGTTACCGGTTTCCGACGGGGACCTCACAAGGTGGAAGGACCGCAAAGGTCGGACGGGACGGATCTTCTTACCTAAGGGGACCGAAGAAGTACATCTAGGACCTCCAACCTTCATACGGTCGCAGTAATGCTGTACCAGACAAGAATCCCTGTGTCCAACCTGTTCCTATTGAGGTCTTCCTGTGTCCACTGAAAGTCCAAAGACCGAATCCGTAACCTTCCCCAGTCTCCCGGGAAGGACCTCTGTCCCTCGTGACCTTACCCTCATCCACCCCCTTCGTGACCTCTTCCTCCAACCAAACTTGTACAACTCGGACTGAGTAGGTGTACCTCTACAGTCTTCCGTCATCCTCAAAACCGAGAATCCGAGTCTCCTTTACAGACCGACACCCACCTCTACCTTCATGGTCCCTCTCTCTCGTCACCCGAGATCCTACGGTCCGTACAGGTGTCGGCCCCACTCTTGTGACCAGTCGTGAGTCCTACGTGTCAATTGATTTCGTCTTTCGACGACGGAACCAGGGACGAGGAGCCTGGGACCGAAGGTCTGGTCCCGTGAGTCCACCTGTGGACGGACGTCCAAACACGGTAGAGAGACCTCCCTCCGACTTCGGTAGTGGGAGGCGTCCGAGTTCATTTACCGAAGGGCAGGGTCGGAACCTTCTTTGTCCCTCGTCTACTGGACTTTGGTAGTCACAGACGACCGGGGTATCCGTGAGGGGGTCGGGTCCGTCTCCGTCTCTCCCTTTACAATTTCAGTGGGTGCGTTTGTGATCAAAAGGGTAGGAATGGAGTTCAAAGACAAAGTATCCAAAAGAGACACGTTTACTTTGGAATTCGAATGACACTTATAATTTTGTTACTTAAAGTGGGTCGTTTACCTCTGTCGCTTTACCGACTTCAACATGTCTTAGGTTAATGGTTCTCGTCAATTTAACAGGTTTAGAGCCAGACCCCCACAAGCATACTGTATCTATGAGAACGTATAAAGTTACAGATAAATTTCTTTCCCACGGGTCCGAGGTAATCACACCTCTCTCCGAGGACCTTCGGTGTAATAAAGAGTAGTAATTTCAGTCAGGCTCAAAAGGTTGTTTTTCCTCCTATTTACTTAGCCTGGACCGTCCGGGCCGTCGGTCGAGGAGTCGGGTCATTAGCGAGGGAATAACAAGAAAGGGTAATTTTACTACTATTTTGTTTGGTATACCGTAAATGACAAGAACGAAAATCTTTCTCTGTAAAATGGTACCCTGGGACCTCTCTCACCTCCCCGGGAACTCGGGAAGGTCCCCGTCAGTGTTATTACCGTCACCGGCACCCAGTTAGAACGTGAAAGTACGGGAATGAAGTTAAGAAGGACCCGTCTTAGATGAAAAGGACACAAATATTTTTATATGTGTATACTTTGGTAGAGAATCCACAACCACACCCGTCCAACGTCACTAGACTTTTTTTCGGTCTCATATAAATGTGTCTTTGTAGATCTACTTTATGTAAGATAAACAGTAATACCTTATAATTTGTAGACCGGACGACTAATTAAAAAATGAAAAGTTTGGTCGTAAAAACCGTACCATGTCAGTGTCGAACTCTCTAAGAAGTGTCGGTTACGGTACCGACAAGATGAACTCACTATAAGTTTATGACTTGTAGTCCAAACCGTACTTACGGTCGGGGTTTATCGGCCGTAGCTACACATGGTCGACCACCGTCAGGACCGATAGGAAAGTGAGACACTCACCTCCCTTCTCCTCGCCTGTGACTTCATTCTGAAGTCTACCGTAAAGGTAAATAGGATTCCGGAACGAGATTGTCCTCCACCTTACTACGACCACTTTTACGACTCACAATCCACTGGGTCGTAGGGGACCCTTGAGTCGAGGATCCCGACCACGACCGGGCAGACGAGTGAGGGTCCCGTCCGGACGCCGGCGACCGACAGGAGGGCTATGGTCTCGTCCTCTTGTGTCCATGGTTCCTGAACCTTAGGCTTCTACCTATTAAACACTATAGTTTTTACTGTGAGATTTAACCAAGGTTTATGTTCCTACAAAGCACTACCACGACCGCGACTAAGAGAGTGTGTCGAAGTACGAAGTTTACAAAAAGTCGGTTTATTTCTCCGGATTATCGGTAGTTTGAGGACAGGTTATATTAATGACATTTAGTAATATTTACTCGAGATTATGACGATCCTTGTATCTACGAGCCGGTACCAGTGCCCTTTACTCCGGTTCTCTAACAAAGAGACTCCCTTACACTCTAGTGTGATACGAGAGTTCTGAGTGGACTTGGAGACAAGTCTTTCGTTTCCTTTATAGGGGTTTTACAGAACACTTTCTCACGGTAGTTTCCACCCTTTTGTCACCTTACGTTATAGTAAGGTCCTCTTTTTACTCACCGATGTGGGGGTCCTTAGTCACAAAATTGTCAACAGTACCTTCTTTCGTGACTCCGAATGTCTCGTGACTGACCCAACACTCCATAGTAAGATCCCTGAACTGTGGTTAATGGATGGAATGCTCCATCCGAACCTCCATCGGGAGGGTCCAACGTTGAAAGGGAGAACTGTAGGTAAGCCAAGTGTGGTTAACAACTATGGGAGATCCACGAAAACCAACACCATTCACGACCACACGGGACGTCTGTGTTCAAACTTCTACAACTTCCCTCCCGGTTGACCACCCTCCCCTGTCCTTACTCCCCTTCGAAGTCCTTCTCTCTCCTTTCTCCTTTCACCACCTCCTTACCATCCCGAATACGAAAATGGAACATATTGAAAAAAGTCAGGAGTTTAAAGTCCACCCATTTCAGATAGACATAAACCGACCATTGTTACAACGATGACGTACACACTAATGTCAGGGTCCCTTCGTCCCGGGCCCAACGTTTCCAGTCGTAAACTCGTCTTGGAACTCTTGTCTGTTCCGAGAGGAACAACAGTGGGTGTGGAGTGGTGGTACTACACCTACATTTAAGGTACATTTTTATACTTCAAACGTAATGACCAGAGACACCAGGGTTCGTCCTAAATCTGAGTCTGGTGACGGGAGGTGGGGTGTGGACTGGACGGGGTCCGAGGAGACCCTTGGACGGACGGGTCGGAGGGAGGTCAAACGGGGGAGGAACAATTCTACCCGAGGTATCCCGGTAATGTGAGTCATTCCCGCGGTCTAAATCGTTTATTTAACGTCCTGTAGTGAATTTAAGTTTAAAGTTTGCTTGTTGTTTTTGTCAAAAATCGAATTCATACACACGTGGGATGTCATAAACGACGACGACGACGATTCAATGAAGTCAGCACAGGCTGAGACACGCTGGGGTATCTGCCGTCGGGTGGTCCGAGGGGGCGGGGACCCTAAAAGGTCCGTTCTTGTGACCTCACCCAACGGTAAAGGAAGAGGTTACGTACTTTCACTTTTCACTTTCCCTTCAACGAGTCAGCACAGGCTGGGAATCGTACCTGACGTCGGATAGTCCGAGGAGGTAGGTACCCTAAAAGGTCATAAGCCCTGAATTTGTTTTCCCTTTTTTTTCAAAAAAAGTAAATACAAATAGACTTTAATTTTAAATTGACTCTACAGGACACATAATAGACTGTTGGATTATGGGTCGGAGACTCTCTGAAGGAAGTCGAGGTCGTTCGGGTCCAGCAGGGTCGACCAAGGACCAAATAGACCTTAAGTAACTAGGCCCGAAGTCTTTACCGGGCTCGTTGGGGGTGGAGGCTGGGGACCGGGTTGGCGACACTTCTCTCGGGGCACGGTCTGACCCCCCACTCTGCTGGACCGTCCCAGACGGACCCACTTGGGAACCAAGGTCAAGGCACCCTCGCGTAGTGACAACATTGCACCCTTCGAGGTTCATGCTCACGGCGGAAATTGAGAGCTTAACTCCACCCGACCCCGCCTTCCGAGGTCCTCTTCCACCAGAGCCTCCCCCTGTGGGGCGCCCTCCCGCCGTGGACCCCCGGCCCTCTCGCCCCCGGGCCTCGCCCCCGCCTCGCTACGGCGCCCTTCGGGTCGGAGGACTCGAGTAGCCCCATTGCGTTGGTGCCGGCCCGGGGCTGAGACCGGTGGTCTCCCGCGCGACCGAACACTTTACTAAGAGGCGGTGGTCCTCCTTTTGCGGGACGCAAAGTAAGCCCAATCTCCAAGAGAAAGAAACGAGACTTTGATTTGCTCTCTTTTGGCTCCCATGTAGGGGAGGAGACACTGTCGCTCCCCAGAAGGACTTTCGGGGTACTCTCGTTCCCCGAGTCTCCGTGAATCCGCCACCCGTCCTTCATGACCTGACCTCCCTCCCTCCCCCCCTCCTCACCTCTTTCCTTTCTCTCTTCTTTACTCCCTCCCTCTTTCCTTCCGTCCGTCCGTTCCGTTCCGCCCTCCCTTCTTCCCACCTCTCTCCTGTCCGGCGACAAGAACGACCCAGTCCTGGGTGTACCACTAGAGTCACCAGGTCGGGTCCCGAACTGTGTGGTTTCTGCGAACTACTTTGTGACCAACTTTCTCTCTTGCTCACCGGGGGGTCCTCCCCTTCGTGACTCTTGGTTCGTAAGTCCCATGACTACCACCAGATCTCCCTTCGGACCCTTCCTCTTCCCCATCCTCCCGTGTCCTCCCTTCCCCTTGTAAAGTCTTTCTCTCTCCGCGTCACTTTCACCACATCTTTAGTGTGGTACCGAAAGTGTGAATCTGACATATTGAAGAAAAAGTCTGGAGTCAAAGGTGTAGTACCTACATGAACCGTGAACGGTGGACAATTGTCACAACGAGTACTTACGTAGGAGAGAGAGGATGACTCCAAGAGGTCCCGTCTGGGACGGTCCAGTAGAGTGGGACTTCTCAGACCGTGTCCCGAGAGAAGTGTCGGTCACCCGTCCACCCCCTACGAACCCGGTAAAGACTTCGGACCCAGTTACAGTCAAGTCAACGAGTTAGCACAGGCTGAGAAACGCTGGGGTACCAGACGTCGTGCAATCCGAAGGGACAGGCAGTGGTTGAGGGTCTCGAACGAATTCGAGTACAGGTAGCTCAGTCACTCCGGTAGGTTGGTAAAGTAGGAGACAGCAGGGGAAGAGGAGGACGGAAGTTAGAAAGGGTCGTAGTCCCAGAAAAGGTCACTCAGACAAGAAACGTAGTTCACCGGTTTCATAACCTCAAAGTCGAAGTCGTAGTCAGGAAGGTTACTTATAAGTCCCAGTTACTTGAGGTCTACTTGGTCCTTCCCCTCAAATAGAGTGACCCTCCGGGACCCAGCCAACCCGGACATCCTCGACTCCCCTCCAGAGGATCTCCGACCCATCCTCGGTCCCAACAGTCTGTTTTGTGACCTACCGGATCAAGTTAAACTTAAAGTCACCAGTTTTCTCTTTGTACACTGGTACACTGTCACGAAACATTTGGTATTTTACACACACTATTACTCCTCGACAGCCGGTCATAGTAACAATTAGAGAAGAAGGGGATTTTTTCAGTCCTGTCACACAACTTATTTTCCTCCTTTCCTCCCTCCCTTCCTCCTTTCTCACTTCCCTCTCCTCTCTTCCGTCCTCCGTGTGAAATCCACACTAGTCGTAAAGGAGAAGGGAAGACAGGTAAACGATTTATAAGATCCCTGGGTCCCGAAACTAAAAGAATACAGTCCACTCGTCCAAAGAAGTAATACGTCGATCGTAAATGACTCGGGCACAAAGACGGGAGTGTTCTCCCTTGGAAGATCACCCTGTGTCGGACATGGGGTGTGTTAAGGGGTATCCAGGTGTTCTGGAGTCAAATGTGAAGATATCCTTCAAAGAGGACAGTAGATCCGTCGACTCCCTACCCTAACTAAAGAGGTAAAGAGGTAAAATCTCTGTCCTCCGTTCCAAGTCCCTGGGGTTCACGACGGGCTCCACTGGTGTCTCTCACCAGTCTGATTATCGGAGAAAAGTCTGATTGTGAGGTTTGCATCACTAGACTATTCACGTAGTTCTCCTTTCACTAGAACAAACACCTTATTTACTCTTGCGACACCTTTTGACCTTTGTTCGCCCCACTGCGCCGAGGTACGGAGGTCGGGTGCCTTCCGACTCGGTGACGAGGGGAGCGAACAGACAACGACCCCACTGACAGCACCGAGCGTGTCAACACACGGGAAGCACGAGACGGTTCGGAGGGTGTGTCTCCTAGCGAATTAGGGGTGTCGTGGTGCCTGTCCGGGAGTCCGACTCACTGCATAGGTCCCGGCGTGTCGGCCTTCCATCCCTGAGACTCGTATCCCGAGAGACTCAGAACGAGTCCGACACTTGTCACGGGCCCTGTACGTCTACACCTTTTTGGCTATCAAGAATGGACGGTCTAGAACTGCCCTAAGACAGAGACTCGTCGGGAGAACTGACGTTTCGTCGAGACACACACGACCGGACCGTTTTACGGAGACTTCGGAACTACTCACTCACTTTTCTCTTCAACACCTTGAGACGTCCGGTCACGTGACCCTTGTTTTACAGGGCACCCGAGTATAAAAACAAAGACACTCCCTATTGAGACTCTCCCATAATTGGCGACAGAGGCTACCAGTGGAGGTGCCCCTCACCTTGACTTCTCCCCCTCCCCTCCCTCTTGCAGGTTGTAAGACACTATAACCGACGACAGACTCAAAGAACATTGTTAGGAATAGGAAGTCCTTGCAACTTTTACCTTACAAACATTGTCCCTTTTACATCTCTGTTGGGCTTCCGGGTCCGGTTGGGACCTCCCGAAGGGCCAGACAGATCAGTCCGACGGGAAGGTCGGGTCGGACGTTATCCCAACTTCCACTCTGTGTAGATTCCCACCCTTAGTCAGGTCTCGACTCAGTTTCCTTTCTCTTAACACGCCGGTACCGTCCCTGGGGTCACCGACGACGCACTCGTACACGCGTGTGTGCATGGTCCGGACAATGGAAGGACGGGGGTTGTGTGCGGAGACTAGACCGGAGACGAACCCCAACTCCCGAGTGTACATCAAGAAACGGGGTCCGGTCAGGACCCTCGGGGGTGACGGTCCGGGAGAGGGACTGAGACGGGGACCGGAGTGGGACGACTGTCCTTACCCGACCCTCTGCCCCGAATCCTAACAGACCCGAGACCTTCAAGTTCCGGGACCCGTCGGACGTCACCAGGACGCAAGGAAGAGTAAGAAAAAGAGTTCCCCTTCTTTCGGAAGGAAGCCGAGAAAGGTGTTCGGAGGGGAAGAAACCTCATCGGTCCTTCACACTCGAGACAGATGAATCCCAGGGTTAAACCACCCTTCACACAACTGTCCACGCCTGTGCACACACATATTTTGAGACCTCATCCACTAGTGCCACCAATAGAGACCCACCCCCTAACACCCACTCGGAGTGAACGAAGGAAGGAGTGTAAACACCAAGTACAAACAAATTAAACAAAAAATTTCAAACAGAAAATTTCAGAGTGTCAGGGACTCTATTTTAGTAGGTCTCTCTTTCGCGCTTTTCCTCTCATTCTCTCTATGTACATCCCGTTCTTCCTCCCTTCCTCTTCTTCGTTACTTCTGTCCTATTTCGTGTCCCTCTTTCTCTCCCAGTCCCCTCGTCTCTACTTCCTCCCCCTCCGTTTCCCGTCTCCTCTCTACCCCTCTCGAGACGTCCCGGACCGACTCCGGAACTACACGGGGGGCGGGGGTTCTCACCGTCGTCGACCACAGGAGGTCTACCGTGACGTTGGGGAGGTCCGGTCGAGGGTCCGTAAGGTCGACACAATGTGGGGCTCGTGGAGACGACCCCTACCTCCGTCGTCTACGACGTCCACCGATCTCAGGTCGGAGGTCCACCTCTTCGACCCACAATCTCTGTTAGGAGATCCCAGAGAGCGTGAAACGTGTAAGGTAGTCGTCTCCGAGACTAACGTAAAAAAGGTCTACTAGTAAAGGTCCTGCAAACTTATTGTTTGTTGGAATCTTCACTCACCATCACAAAGTAAAACCTCACTTCTCATCCGTCTGTACGGGTGACGTGTAATATCTTACGAGACAAGGGGACTCAAGACCTAAGGAGAAATCCTCCAAATGTAACGTTTTATGTGTGTCGAAAGACAACATGTGATCTCAGAAACAAGAGTCTTTGTACCCTCCCGTCACACCGGATCACCAATCCTCCAGTCGGAGACTCGTATCTGAGGTTAGGGTCGTGACGACAAATCACGCATACTGGACGTCTTACACCAGACTCTCGTCTGACAGTCTTTTCTTCCACCCTTCTTTTTATGAACCGTTGAAAATAAATTTTACTTGTGTTCCCATGGTCACTCAGTTGTCAAAATGAGGATCCATCGACGGGTTGTCTTTATGTAGGTATACACACGACTTTTTGTTGAGGATCTTACAGGTTCGTCACCCTTGATGGGGTCACAAGTAGTCGTCATCTGCGACGTGTCCTGTCTCAAGACACGTCGTTGCCCCTGGACGTCATTATAAGCACTTAGAGTGTCTGTGCACCACCTCCTCGGTCTGTGTCATAGTACATGTTCCATTCTGAGGCACGTGTATTTCCTGTCTTCGTCCGTCTCGACTCCCTCGACCATCGTCAACCCTACCGACCGCCCGTGGGAAACCCCAGTCTACCTTCCTTTGTGTCCCCTACGAAGACCCTCAACCAACAACAGACACAGAAGTCACGTCCCGACCACCACGTCCACACTTTCAACTACTGTACTGAAACGGATACATTTAATAAAAGGTCATTCTTCAAATTTTTCACCCTTCCCCACCAATCTCTATCTAAACAAATCAAAGTCCCCTGACTCAAGTAAAACTCGGACCTTTCCTAAGAAAGTCTTTTTAGGAATGGTAGAATAAGTTGGTTGTTACCCTTCTCTGCCTATAGTGATTGTACTCGGTTCTCTCTAAATCCATGGAGGTTCCTTCGAAACAGGTGTTTTACCCAATGAATATCTTTGTCCGTTTACTGGGAAGTAGGTACTCGACATAAAACCCCAAAAGTTTCGCAAAAGTGTAAATATGTGAGAAGTACGTGACTTATACTTTGTTAATAAAACTGACCCTGACGATTTCTTCCTGTGGTTGAAATCCTTTCAGGAACTATTTTGTCAAGCCTCCACCTTCCATTATAGGACCAAATCTTCCACTGTCACTTCGTTTCTCCGTAGGATGACGAGATGTATCTTTACGTTCCTCTGAAATCCACCCGGACCCAGTCTCCTCTCCTTTCCTCCACCCTACCCGTCACGGTCCGTTCTCCCGTCCTCCGACTAAGAAGTGTCCTCAGGCATTGGGAATATGCTACATGACACAGGACCCGCGCAGTATTCGCCACGCACGTGTGTGTGTGCGTGTGTACGTGTGTAGTACTTCGAAGATTAGAAGTGAGACATCCCTCCATTATACTCCAGTGAACAAACAGGGTCCAGTGTACGGGTCATTCACCACTACGACCCTGGACTCGGAGGTGCCCCGGGGGAGCCACGGACTCGACAATCGGTCATCCGATGCAACGGAGGGACACAGAATCTTTTGTCAGATTATACGATATACACCAACAAACACTAACTGTCTCATTTGGCGGAGAAGGGACCGGGGGTAAAAGTCATTTCAGAGTGTACATTTACAGAGGACCCTCGGAAATCCCTCCACGACTCAACGTGCAACCCTAGTCGTGACTAGTCTGTGGTGTTGTCGGTGCCCTCACTCTATCCTTACTCGTCCTCTCCGGTCGTCCCTGTCCTCCACCAGGACTCACGTCGGTAGGGGTCCCTCAGTGTCTTTAGAACCCCCTTTTATGACTTAAAGGACAAGTGTCCCCTAACTTCAGGGTCGGTTAAATTAAATAAAAAAATAAAATTTTTTTAAAAAATAAGAATGAAATAAAATGAAATGTTATGACATACCCAAAACGGTGTGTAACTGTACTTAGGTGGTGCCCACATGTACTCAAGGGTTTGTACTTGGGGAGAGGGTGGAGGGTGGGGTATAGTAGAGAGACCTAGTAAGGGTACGTGGTCGGGGTTCGTAGGACATAGGACGTAGTTTGTATCTGACCACTAAACAATGTACTGTCATATGTACAAAGTTACGGTAAGACTTATATAGATGGATTTCTTTGATTTCTGGATCCATATCTTTTGATATTTTGTGATTACTTTCTTTAGTTTCTCCTGTGATTATCTACCTCTTTATATGGTACAAGTACCTAACCTTCTTAGTTATATCACTTTTACTCCTATGATGGGTTTCGTTAGATGTCTAAGTTACGTTAGGGATAGTTCGATGGGAGTCATAAAAAGTGTCTTGATCTTGTTTATTAAAGTTCTAATCATACCTTTATGTTTTTTGGAGCTTATCGGTTTTCTCTTTCTTCTTACCTTGACCTCCTTAGTTGAACGGACTGAAGTCCGAGATGATGTTTCGGTATCAGTAGTTCTGTCATACCAGGACCGTGTTTCTGTCTTTATATCTAGTTACCTTGTTTTATCTTTCGGGTCTCTATTTAGGTGTGTGTATACCTGTGAAATAGAAACTGTTTCCTCCGTTCTTATATGTTACCTAATTTCGGTTAAATTAAATTCAAAGTTTCTTGTCACAGATTGAGTCGACCGTAGACCCAATATGTGTGTCGTTGACACTCTCTACCCCCCTTTCCGAGACACTCGGGGTAAAGTGTCTTATTTAATTGGGGTCTGTCTAAGTCTTTGGGTAGGTTCCAGTGTGTGTCCCAACCGTGACTCCCTAAACTTGGTGAAGCCGATTTTTGTTGACCCCTCATAGTGTCAAGTCAAGTCAAGTCAGCGAGACAGTACAGGCTGAGAAACGCTGGGGTACCTGACGTCGTGAGATCCGGAGGGACAGGTAGTGCTTGAGGGTCTTAAATGAGTTTGTGTACAGGTAACTCAACCACTACAATAGGTCAGTAGAGTAGGAGACAACAGGGGAAGAGGAGGACGGAAGGAAGAAAGGGTCGTAGTCCCAGAAAAGGTCACTCAGTCAAGAAGTGTACTCCACCGGTTTTATAACCTCAAAATCGAAACCGTAGTCAGAAAGGTCACTTATAAGTCCTGACTAAAGGAAATCCTTTAGTCTGACTAACCTAAAGGAACCCCTTCTTGTCACTTTTATGTCAAGGACAGTGGACCCAGGGGTCCGACGGGGCGAGGTCGGGAAAGGTTCCGACCCTTTCCAGTAAGTCTGGAAAGAGAAGTAGACACTCAACGGACGTAGGAAGACTATTTGATGTAAGAAACCGGATTCATTCGGTTCCCAAAAAGGAATCGAACGGCACTGAATGGTCCACCTATACTCCGGTCAGGAAACGGGCGGAGTGGACCGGGTCCCGTACGTCGGGGCGGGGAGAGGACCTCCTCGAGGAACAGTCCTCCCCTCGGAGTCCACTCGGGGGGTTACTGGTAGTAGAAGTACTCGACCCTACTCTCGTCACCTCCGACTCCCTCTTACTTTTCAAGGAAGGAAACGTCACTACCCTGAGTCTAGATATTTATCGGTAGTCTTTATTTCGTCTCTTTCTCTCTTCAGTAAACACCCGAGTGTGAATTAAGTTTCCACAAGAAAAAGAAGGAGACGTTATTCGATACACTAAGAAAAGTTTGACTTCTTTGGCTTTTGGTAGAACTTAAAGGTTTCTTCGAGAAGTCGGGGGAGTTCCGGAGAGTCCATCCCTCGGTGTAGAATTCTCCGGGAGTAGGTCCCCCACACACGTCCGTTTGACGAAGGACCCACACCTTCTCCCTCGACTCGTGACCCGGGGAAGGGACGAAGAGGGAGGTTGTTCCGCGGGGTTTGTTTAGTCGTGGCCGTCGGTCTCCCCTCTTTAAGTAATCGTCTAGACCAAAACGTATTAAATCGACAACCGTAATCGTTTAATTCAGACGAACCGGAGGGAACAACATTACCGGAAACCCCACCCCTTTTGTGGGTGAGTATTAGGGTCGTCAAAAGACCTCGACTATTAATTATTGTTGTTGTTATTTCACGATCATTCTGCAACGTCAAGGGGGAAGAGTCCAAAAGTACGTACGACGAGTGTTGACATCGTTTCCTTTTGTTCAGACCTAATAACAGGCAAACTACTGGTTCTTTGACTCTACCCCCACCCCACCCCAAGTCGACCCCTCCTTCGGGAGGAGAGACGACGGACCCCGTACAATTGCCCGGTGACTCACTGCAGTTCTCATGACCCTAAGTCCGTCCTGACTGTCGACTCCGGGACGAGGTGCGTGTTGGAAGAGTCACCCTTGGAATAAGGAGTGAACCGATGTCGTTTAGGATAATTGTTGTAGTTGTTATTTCGGTTATAAACACCTAATGAAGATCCGTGGTTTGATAAATGAAGTGATAGAGTAGTAATTTAGCGTTGGTGGGTACTTCACCAGTGACTGCAGTCGTAGTTAAGTGACACTCCTTTACTTTGGAGTGTCTCCACACTGTCTATTGTTGACTTAACTGAAGGACCGGGAGTCACTCAGAGGAAGAGGTCAAAGGAAGAGATCGGTTACCGAAACGGATACAGTACAACGGGACGGGAGAACCATTGGACTAACCCGATCCTTACCCGATGACTGTGCTCGAACCGGTTAGTTTCGGGGAAAGAACCTAAACTGTCCGACCTTCATTCCGTTCCCTCGTCAGGGGGAGACCACTACCGACCTCGACACCGTCGGAACATAAAGGACTCCGACCTTCAACTGCCCGGGGGAGGAGTGGGGTCTCCTCGTTAACCTCTAAACAAGGGATACCTAATTATGAAGTTCTACTCTTATCGACCCTTTAGCCCTCTCCTCAGACCCGGGACGAGACTATTTTCTATTCTCTGGTGTATAAAGAGTAAGAGTTTCAGTCTTCTGGAGGGACTGATGTGTACACGTCTTTACAGGGGACTACCAGTTTTCCGTTCACTACTACTGATAGGTATCCGGAGACGTCTTCTTAGGTACAACCGATTCTCTACGCACATGCGAGTACCCTTCTAGGACTCTATATGGTTTATACCTGAGACTTGGTCCGTCTAGTTTTATTAACCGGTTTCCTTTGGGGTTTCTTTCACTGAATTTGGAGATACTCCCACGTCGAGAGAGAGACTCAGACGGAAATACAGATAGGTCTCCACGACATGAGAAAAAACAGGATTATTTATGAAACAAAGTGAGGAAAAACAGAAACACCCTTAAGAAAAGGAGTTTCGGTTTCTCGGTTCCGGACTAGTGACTGGTGACCAGATCGTGACCGTAAACCACGGGAGTGGTGACACCGGACCTGAGTCGGAGACTGGTCCTTAGCTTTGGGACGAAGTTCGGTGACGACCGACTCCGGTACACTCCAGTGAGGACACACCTCCCTCAGTCCTTGTCCGTCCCGTCCCATCCGGCGTGGGACATCATAAACTCAGGAAATAAGACCAACAGGGACTTCGTGTACTCACCACTCTTCGGGGTCCTCGAGGGTTATTTGGGGGAAGAAGACCTCGAACAACCTAGGTCCAAAGAGAGAGAACTTCGGTGTCAGGAGTCGCACCAAGGGGTTCTTCACACATACACTGTCCCTGACCTCAGAGTAAGGTAGACGCGGTCACAGGTCCCGGAGGACCCGGAGAGGGAAGCTCTGTACAGACCCCCCTACCCCTGTCGGAACTACCCGGTGATCAAGAACCACAGTGGGGGGAGGAACCGTCGTCCCGGACATTCAGGGGGACGGACGTTTTCTCGGGGTCCCTTCCTGTTCACTCGACTCCGACTCAGGAGTCGACTTCGGGGTCTAGTGACGTGATCCCCTTTACGAGTCCACTGACCGCCCCGACCGGGACAACTTTGACAAGTGGAGTCTAATCCTGAACCTGGAGCGGTTTTGGATTCGGTTTCGGAGTCAGAAGGTTTACTCTAGTGTATGGACCAAAGTCCTGGATTACTACGAGTCGAGGAACTATAGAACAACATCTTTCTTAAGTAACTCTCTGTTTCACTATCCATTCTTCACCTAAATAAATCTCTCTTTGTGAGGTATCTGTCTCACACCCCGTAAAACATTCCACATTCACTCACTCACTTCAGTGAGTCAGCACAGGTTGAGAAACGCTGGGGTACCGGACATCGGGTGGTCCGAGGAGGTAGGTACCCTAAAAGGTCCGTTCTTATGACCTCACCCCACGGTAAAGGAACTCTCCGGGAATTTAGGCCACACGAATCAAAAATACCCGACTCAGTAAAGTATCCGATTACTCACCTTCCTAATAAGGTTGACAAAACTCCTTCTCTGCCTCTACAGGTCCTTAACCCCGTGACGGGTGAAAAACCAAAAACTACCGACCGGAACCTTGACAGTACTACAGACACCCACACAGTGAATCGAACGACAACAGAATGTCACTCTCATATGACTCCGAATTCCAGATCACTTTCAGCTGAGTAGATGGTAGAACCTACATAAATTTCTAACATGGGACGGGGTAAGAGAGGAGAAAGTGAAATCCCGAAACTCTAAAACTCTCCTCCCTCCGGTGTCGGTAGAACCACACTCCCCACCCCCTCCACTTCTACAGATACTTGGTCGGAGGTCGGTAAGGAGGCCCGGGTCGGACACAACAGACACTTTCGGGGACCCCCGAGAGTGAGGTGTCGGACCTCCCAGGGGTCGAAAGGAGCAGATGAGGACCCGGAGGGACTTACCATACTCCACCATTCACGAAAGGTCCGAACGAGAGAGAGGAGTAGGGGGTTCAGGGAACACTTTTCTCCCGGACCCCGAGGACGACCTGACTTCTTAAGGGGAAAACCGGAGGACTCAACCGTTCGGTCTTGTACCCCCGACACGAATCTAACGAGTTTGGAACCGAGACGGTGGGTGACCAGAACACGGGATATCCCTACAGGAAACTGGAGAGGTACGGAGTCCAAAATTTTAAACATTGTTTTTTCTCCTGTTCCTGTTTCACTGATGGACGGAATTCCTTACTCACAATCCTGAGTTTCTATAATATTTATTTCACAACAAATCGGGGATTCAGTACAGGTTGAGAAAACTCTGGGGTATTTGACATCGCACGGTCCGAGGAGACAGGTACCTTAAGAGGTCCGTTCTTATGACTTACCTTACCCAACGGTAAAGGAAGAGGTCCCCTAGAAGAGTTGGGTCCCTAGTTTGGGCCCACAGGACGTAAAGTCCGTCTAAGATATGGAGACTCGGTGACTACCACCAAATCAACGATTCCACACACTGAGAGAACGTTGGGGTACCTGACATCGGGTGACCCAAGGAAACAGGTACCCTAAAGGGTCCGTTCGTATGACCTCACCTAACGGTAAAGGAAACGATCCCCTAGAAGGACTAGGTTGCACACAGAGGACGTAGTGTCCTTCTAAGAAATGACTGACTCGGTGACCCTTCAAGGGTTTATTTGACATAAATGTTCATTTTGTCACTTAAGTTGGTTACAACTAATCATTTCTACCCCTTTGACTCCATTTCTTTCCCTTTCGTAAAGTAAGTTCCAAAGTAACGTCGGTCCTGTGTGACCCTGGTCTTTGGTCCGTGTAGACCGGTCACCAATGGAGGATCTTTCTGGGTCTCTCTCATGTGAGTGGGGAGTACGGGTGAGCGTCCCGGTCTCCAGACGTCTACACTACGGAGACTCTTTACCTTATAAAGGACGGTATAGTCATTTGTTTCTTACAGTGTCAGTAGTCATTAAAGTCGGTGGTGGTTGTCACTCGACCATCCCGGATTTCCTTGACTCCTTCCTTCGTTTATGGACTGTAGATCGTCGGTGGTCCGACATCGGTGAGGGATACCACTCGAGACTCCTTTAAACCCTACACTTCAGTGTCCTATGACCTGGGTCTATCGACTTCACGTATCGTTTCCTTACTAAAGTCATTCGGGTCTGAAAACGTAGAAAGGCATGTATCTTTTAACAATTTAAGGAACTCTATTGATCAAAAGAAATTAATTGAAATTAATCTATAGATCAATCGAAATTAATTAATTAGAAAACAAAGATGATGAACGGAAAACAACGTTTTGAAGATATATTGAACCGACGTGTTGAGCGGAAGAGTCTCGTCAAGAGAGTCCCAAAGAACTCTACGACGGAGGACCCGAACTTCAGGATCTTTGAAGGTAACTTATTTTATATTGAGAGTTGAAAATCCAACACGTATATAAAAATAACAACTGTGGTGGTTGGTCTCCAGCATACAAACAGTGGACGGTACCCTTCTATTTCTGTGACCTGTCCCCCACTACTCGAAGACTCCTAATCTTAAATATTTCACTGCCTTAGTAGGATCACTCGGTCCGTCTCTAACCACTAAATAACCGTAAAGTCTTTTTCGACAGTCGGTGGGGTCAGTCGTTGAGGGAACGTCCGTGTCACGGTCCTCCGGGGAGAGGATGAAGGGGGGGTTACCACCCCATACCCGTCGTCACAGTCCGTAGGTCGTCTACGACCAGCGGAACGACGGGTCTCTGCTCGTCCCCCCGAGTCTGAAGACACGACTCCCCGATCACCACATATGAGGAAGGTAGGGGTGTTTGTAGACCACTCCAACGGATACGTTCCGCTAAAGGGACTCACCCCGTCCCGCCCCGGGAACGTTCGTCTCCGACAGAGTACGGGACCCGACATACCGCTCTTGTTCCTCAATCGAAGACCCTTCGACGACTATGTCCCCCTTCGAACTCTTCGAACCTTTTCCTTTTGGAGAGGAAAAGTAGAATATGGAGTCTCTCGACAAACGTAAAAAAATATTGGTCCTGTAAACTAATGAAAATATTATTAATTCTTTTACATTGTCATTTGACTCTTCTACAGAACTTCCTCTTTATTTTCCTGTCCCTACACTCGTCTACGTTGTCCCCGTCCCAGGGTCTCGGGACGGTCCAGGGGTCTCCCCTCGCCCTCGTCCCAGGTCCGTGTGACCTTCACCTCCTCCCGGACGGGTTCACCCGGTCGTAGGAGTACTAAGTGTTTTGTGACAGTCCACGGTGCACAGTGACTGGATGCGGACGGTTCACCCGTCTAGTTCATAACAACGTCCCTTCTCGGTTAAGACTGAGGTAGGACCTCGACAAAGAACGAAAACTTTTATATAAATATGCATTACCGGACGGAGTCTCTTGGACGTACTGACAATTGTTTTCACGGAAACAAGTCGAGGGTCCCTCTATTAGACTGGGACAGGTAGTCACTTACCGACGTCCTTTCCTCAAACATTTGAACCCTAGTTCCTTTTCTTTCGACTCTTTCAACAAAGGGTTAGAGAGTCGTTCAGTCCTAGGACTTCTTCTCTTAGGAGAAGGTTTTTGTGTTCTCTTCTGAGATGTATACCTGTAGTGGTCTACCAGTTATGACTTCAGTCTAACTAATATAAACGTCAGTTTCTACCTCTTCGAGATATGTCAGTCGGTTTTGTTCTGGCCCTCGACTGACATCGAGTCTAGTAATTTGACTTCTTTCATCCCTTTTGGTGATCTGGTAAGTCCATGCTGGATTTAGTTTAGGGAATACTGATATGTCACCTTTACTGTTTATCTAAGTTCCCTAATCTAGAATATCTTACGGACTTCTTGATACCTGTCTCCAAGTACTATAACATGTCCTGCGTCACTAGTTCTGGTAGGGGTTCTTTGTGTTTTTTCGTTTTAACAACAGACTCCTCCTGAATGTTTATCGACTCTTTTCTTCTCTTCTCTTTCCGTTTCCTCTTTTCCTTTCTATATGGGTAAACTCACGTCTCAAGGTTTCTTATCGTTCCTCTCTACTCTTTCGGAAGGACTCACTAGTTACGTTTCTTTTTCTCCTTTTGTTATCTTACTCTTTCTAATCTCTATAGAAGTTCTTTTAATCTCTATGGTTCCCTTCAAAAGTACTTTTCTTCCCGTGTTATTTCCTGACTTTACCATACCTGGATTGTCTTCGTCTTCTATAACTCTTCTCCACCATTGTTATGTGTCTTCTTGACATGTTTTTTCTAGAAGTACTGAATCTATTAGTGCTACCACACTAGTGAGTGGATCCTGGTCTGTAGGACCTTACACTTCAGTTCTCCCAGAATCCTTCGTAGTGATACTTGTTTTGCTCACCTCCACTACCTTGAGGTCACCTCGATAAAGTTTAGGATTTTTTACTACGACACTTTCACGACGTTGGTTATACGGTCGTTTAAACCTTTTGAGTCGTCACCGGTGTCCTGACCTTTTCCAGTCAAAAGTAAGGTTAGGGTTTCTTTCCGTTACGGTTTCTTACAAGTTTGATGACGTGTTAACGGGAGTAGAGTGTGCGATCGTTTCATATCGAGTTTTAAAAGGTTCGGTCCAAAGTTGTCACGGACTTGACACTCGAAGGTCTACAAGTTCGACCTAAATCTTTTCTGTCTCCTTGGTCTCTAGTTTAACAGTTGTAGACAACCTAGTAGTTTTTTCGCTCTCTCAAGGAATTTTTATCGATGAAGACGAAATAACTGATACGGTTTCGGAAACTAACACACCTATTGTTGTTTGACACCTTTTATGAAGTTCTCTACCCTTATGTTCTGCTGGGTTGGACGGAGGACTCTTTAGACATACGTCCAGTTCTTCGTTGTCAATCTTGACCTGTACCTTGTTGTCTGGTCAAGGTTTAACCCTTTCCTCATACTTTCCGACATATAACAGTGGGACGAATAAATTGAATATATGTCTTAAGTCAAGTCAGTCAAGTCAAGTCAACGAGTCAGCACAGGTTGAGAAACGTTGGGGTACTTCGCGTCGTGCGGTCCGGAGGGACAGGTAGTGGTTGAGGACCTCAGGTGGATTTGAGTAGCGGTAACTCAGACACTACGGTAGATTGGTAGAGTAGGAGACAACAGGAGAAGAGGAGGACGGAAGTTAGAAAGGGTTGTACTCCCAGAAAATTTTACTTAGTCGAGAAACGTAGTCCACTGGTTTTATATCCTCAAAGTCGAAGTCGTAGTCAAGAAGGTTACTTGTGGGTCGTGACTAGAGGAAATGCCATCTGACCGACATAGAGGAACGTCAGGTCACCTGAGAGTTCTCAGAAGAGGTTGTGGTGTCAAGTTTTCGTAGTTAAGAAACCACGAGTCGAAAGAAATATCAGGTTGAGAGTGTAGGTATGTACTGATGACCTTTTTGGTATCGAAACTGATCTACCTGGAAACAACTGTTTCATTACAGAGACGAAAACTTATACGACAGATCTATCCAGTATTGAAAGGAAGGTTCCTAACAGAAAATTAAAGTACCGACGTTAGTACTAGACATCACTAAAACCTCGGGGGGTTTTATTTCAGACTGTGACAAAGATGACAAAGGGGTAGATAAAGGGTACTTCACTACCCTGACCTACGGTACTAGAAGCAAAAGACTTACAACTCGAAATTCGGTTGAAAAAGTGAGAGGAGAAAGTGGAAGTAGTTCTCCGAAAAATCAAGAAGAAGTGAAAGACGGTATTCCCACTACAGTAGACGTATAGACTCCAATAACTATAAAGAGGGCCGTTAGAACTAAGGTCGAACACGAAGGAGATCGGGTCCCAAAGAGTACTACATGAGACGTATCTTCAATTTATTTGTCCCACTGTCATATGTCGGAACGACATAAGGAAAAGGATAAACCTTGATCAGACAACAAGATACAGGTCAAGATTGACAACGAAGGACTGGAGTATATCCAAAGAGTTCTCCATCCAGTCCACCAGACCATAAGGGTTGAGAAAGTCTTAAAAGGTGTCAAATAACACTAGATGTGTCAGTTTCTGAAACCGTATCAGTTATTTCGTCTTTATCTACAAAAAGACCTTGAGAGAACGAAAAAGGTACTAGGTCGTGCACAACCGTTAAACTAGAGACCAAGGAGACAGAAAAGATTTTGGTCGAACTTGTAGACCTTCAAGTGTCAAGTGTATAACGACTTCGGACCGAACCTCTTAAAACTCGTAATGAAATGATCGTACACTCTACTCACGTTAACACACCATCAAACTCGTAAGAAACCGTAACGGAAAGAAACCCTAACCTTACTTTTGACTGGAAAAGGTCAGGACACCGGTGACGACTCAAAAGGTTTAAACGACCGTATAACTCACATCGTGAAAGTATCGTAGTAGAAAGTCCTAAACTTTATCGAGTTGATCTTAAGGTAGTGGAGGTGAGTGAAACAAACTTCACTACGAAAGATTCCGGGTGAACTGAAGTGTTAGGTCCTACAGACCGAGATCCATTCACTAGTGTGGTAGCACTAATAGACCCAGTACTTCTAGAAAAAACATATCAAGAAGTCACATAACAATGATGAAGAAGAATTATAGAAGACGAAGACAATCCAGGTATGGTAAAGACGGGAAATAACTCGGGTAGAAACGTACTTTGAAAGGGAACTATAGAGGTTAAAAGAACTTCCCTAGAGATTTTAAAGGGTAAGATAACAAAAGGAGAAAAAGAAACGTAACTAGTGACTCCTTCAGAAAGAATAGAGAGGAACGATAAGAAACCTTAAGACGTAAGTTTACCCATATAGAAAGGAAAAAGAGAAAACGAAAGACGAAAAGAAGAAAAGTGTCGATAAACATTCCGGAGGAGTCTGTCGGTAAAACGAGAAAGCGTAAAGAAATGTGTCTCATGTAGTACACTTTAAGACCCGACCTACTTCGTGTTCGAGTTAGTTCTAACGGTCCTCTTCATAGTTAATGGAGTTTATGTCTCTACTGTGGTGGTAATATCGTCTTTCGTTTGTCCTTGATTTCTCGGAGAACTACTTTCACTTTCTCTTCTCACTTTTTCGACCGAATTTTGAGTTGAAAGTTTTTTGATTCTAGTACCGTAGACCAGGGTAGTGAAGTACCGTTTATCTACCCCTTTGTGACCTTTGTCACTTTCCGAAATAAAAAAACCTGAGGTTTTTAGTGACGTCTTCCACTGACGTCGGTACTTTAAATTTCTACGAATGAGGAACCTTCTTTTCGATACTGGTTGGATCCGTCGTATAATTTTTCGTCTCCGTAATGAGACGACTGTTTTCAGGTATATCAGTTTCGATACAAAAAAGACCATCAGTGCATTCTCATCCTGATATTTCTTTCTACTCGTAACTTCTTAACTATGAAAACTTGACACCACAACCGCTTCTGAGAAATCTCAGGGAACCTGACGTTCCTCTAGGTTGTCAAGTCAAGTCAAGACAGCGAGTCAGTACAGGTTGACAAACACTGGGGTACTTAGTGTCGTGCGGTCCGGAGGGACAGGTAGTGGTAGAGGGCCCCAAGTGAGTCGGAGTGCAGGTAACTCAGGCACTAAGGTAGGTCGGTAGAGTAGGAGACAGCAGGGGAAGAGGAGGACGGCGGTTAGAGAGGGTCGTAGTCTCAGAAAAGGTTACTCAGTTGAGAAGTGTACTCCACCGGTTTCATGACCTCTAAGTCGAAATCGTAGTAAGGAAGGTTTCTTTAGCGTCCCAACTAGAGGAAGTCTTACCTGACCAACCTAGAGGAACGTCAGGTTCCCTGAGAGTTCCCAGAAGAGGTTGTGGTGTCAAGTTTACGTAGTTAAGAAGTCGCGAGTCGGAAGAAGTGTCAGGTTGAGAGTGTAGGTATGTACTGGTGTCCTTTTTGGTATCGGAACTGATCTGCCTGGAATCAACTGTTTCATTACAGAGACGAAAACCTATATGATAGATCCACCCAGTATTGAAAAGAAGGTTCCTCATTGGCAGAAAATTAAAGTACCGACGTCAGTGGTAGACGTCACCAAAACCTCGGGGGTTTTTATTTCAGACTGTGACAGAGATGACAAAGGGGTAGATAAAGGGTACTTCACTACCCTGACCTACGGTACTAGAAGCAAAAGACTTACAACTCGAAATTCGGTTGGAAAAGTGAGAGGAGAAAGTGGAAGTAGTTCTCCGAAAAAACGAGGAGAAGTGAAAGACGGTATTCCCACCACAGTAGACGTATAGACTCCAATAACTATAAGAGGACCGTTAGAACTAAGGTCGAACACTAAGAAGGTCAGGTCGCAAAGAGTACTACATGAGACGTATCTTCAATTTATTTGTCCCACTGTTATATGTCGGAACTGCATGAGGAAAAGGATAAACCTTGGTCAGACAACAAGGTACGGGTCAAGATTGACAACGAAGGACTGGACGTATATCTAAAGAGTTCTCCGTCCAATCCACCAGACCATAAGGGTAGAGAACTTCTTAAAAGGTGTCAAATAACACTAGGTGTGTTAGTTTCCGAAACCGTATCAGTTATCTCGTCTTTCTCTACAAAGAGACCTTGAGAGAACGAAAAAGGTACTAGGTCGCCTACAACCGTTAAACTAGAGACCAAGTAGACGGAAAAGATTTCGGTCGAACTTGTAGTCCCTCAAGTACCAAGTGGATAACGACTTCGGACCGAACCTCTTAAAACTCGTAATGAAATGATCGTACACTCTACTCACGTTAACACGCCATCAAACTCGTAAGAAACTGTAACGGAAAGAAACCCTAACCTTACTTTTGACTGGAAAAGGTCAGGACACCGGTGACGACTCAAAAGGTTTAAACGACCGTATAACTCACGTCGGGAAAGTGTCGTAGTAGAAAGTCCTAAAGTTTGTCGAGTTGACCTTAAGGTAGTAGAGGTGATCGAAACAAGCATCACTACGAAAGATTCCGGGTGAACTGAAGTGTAAGGTTCTACAGACCGGGATCTAATCACTAGTGTAGTAGTACTAATAGACTCAGCACTTCTAGAAAAAACATATCAAGAAGGCACATAAGAACGGTGGAGAAGAATTATAGAAGACGAAGACAATCCAGGTCTGGTAAAGACAGGAAATAACACGGGTAGAAACGTACTTTACAAGGGAACCATAGAAATTAAAAGAACTTCTCTAGAGATCAGAAAGGGTAAGACAACAAAAGGAGATGAAGAAACGTAACTAACGATTTCTTCCGAAAGAATAGAGAAGAACGATAAGAAACCTTGAGACGTAAATCTACGAATATAGCTGGGTTATTCAGGTAGGATTTCCTTTAGTCGGGACTTATAAGTGACCTTCCTGACTACGACTTCGACTTTGAGGTAATGAAACCGGTGGACTACGTTTCTTGACTGAGTAACCTTTTTTGGAATTATGACCCTTTCTAACTTCCGTCCTCCTCTTCCCTTGCCGTCTCCTACTCTATCAACCTACCGTAGTGACTGAACTACCTGTACTCAAACTCGTTCGATGTCATCCTCAACTACTACCTGTCCCTTAGGACCGTAAGACGCTAGGTGTCCCAACGTTTCTCAGTCTGTACTGACTCGCTGACTTGACTTGACTTGTCCTTTCTTCTCTAATTGTGTAAGGAAGGTACCTGACCGGTAAGGACCTTTACCAAAAGTTCTGACTATCGGGAAAAATTGAATAAAGGAGTGGTGGAGAAGGAGAGATCAGACGGGAAAATGAAAAAAGGGTTGAAGGGAACAGAGAAAAGATACTTTCTTACACCGTAGGTCTTGGACTATTATACCAATAAAACTCTGTAATCAGACGGTAGAAGAACCAGACGACCGAAAGGGTTATTTCAGTATAAGGAACGGAATTGTGACACAGAGATCCTAAATAACTGGACAACACGTCGTTCGTTTCACTCAAACCTCAACCAGTCCCATAGTTGTAATGAGGGTTAAATGTCCACTCTTTCGATTCTGGACCTCTTCTACGGTACCGAAAGGATTTGAGAGTGTCGACTCATTACCCTCCCGGAACTGGGGATGGTCGGGTATACCGTGACTTCGACTTAGGTCGAAGATACGGGACTCTGGTTTAATTAAGAGTCTCTGACTCAAAACCAACTTCGTCTTTTCTTATCGAAATAACGAAACGGTCCGTTTCCCTCCATATCTTCGATTACGAAAGTCTTGGCACACAGGATTGGATCTCCCACATCACTCTCCAAAATATAGTTATCATTACCAAGTTTCTCCCGTACGAGTCGAACTCCTGTAAGAAGACCAACCAACCACCACTCCATTCACCCTCCTTTCACGGGTGTCGACCAGAACACCCGTCGTAAGACAATTAAAGAGGGTGGACCACCCCCAAAGTCATAGAAGGTTTGTTGAGTTTCTATAAGAATACACATAGGGAACTACCCCTCAGTCTTGGGACGGGGTTCCGACGTGATAATAGAGAAAACTGACGAGGAATAGAGATGTAAGGAAGGAAAGGGACTAATCGTTGTCAAACTTGGACGAGGAAGCTTGAGTACCTTCTAGTATCTCCGAGTTACTACGAATAAAGGACATTAGTTCTTTACCCCCAGTATCTCAGGACGAACCATAGTCATGGAAACCTACTTGAGTCAGGATATCTGTGTGTCGACCGTCGTCTTGAGTTAGACGGTCAATAAACCCCCATGTTCCCTATGTTTACATGGGTCGTCGGGATTGACCCGACCTTGGTACCAGAGACTTGAGGTTTAAGGATCAAGGAAGGTGGGGATCTTGTCAGGTCTTCTTTTACCCCGTCACCCTTCCCACCCCTTGTGGTACCATTAGTACTTTCAGTTGTACCAAGCTCTTCAAACTAAGAGATAGGAGACCAGGATCCCACGGACCAAGACGAAACCCATTCCCCAACAATCCATGTCTGACTATTGACGGAACCCGTCTTGGACTTTGGTAAAAGGAGGCAAACCCTAAACTTAGGTACACCGACATAACTTTCGATCGGTTTTGGGTGTCAGAAGGTTGACTCTAGTATCTGGACCAAAATCCTGGATTGGAGTCCAAGAACTACAGAGTAACCCCTTTCTTAAGTCACTTTTTGTTTCACTATCCATTCTTCACCTAAATAAATCTCTCTTCATGTGAGACGACTGTCTCGACCCGGGAGAGTCTCCCGTTCACGTCGGAACCTTCGTGTGAGGTGTATGTTCTCACACCCGGTAATGTCTCTCGTTTACTCCGGAGTCGTCCACCACACCGATCAAAAATACCCGGTCCATTAAAGTATCCGATTACTCACTCTTCGAATAAGGTTGATAAAACCCCTTCCCCAACAACTGATTTTTTCTACATGTCGAACTCTCAACACTCAATTCAAAATAAACCCCGTTTTACTCCTGACGTCGGTCCCTCCGTCGTAGAGTCTACCGAGACTCTCTAACGGGGTTTCGCCGTCACCCCCTTTCAGTCATATATTCCAAAACCACCTCCCCCTCAAGTCATGGTGCTTCGTGAGTCAAATGTTTTCCAAAAAACAATCAGTACTCCCAGACTACAGTGGTACTTCCCTAAATCACGAAGAGATCTATACTCCTCTACGTTCCCAACTCTAGTATTTTAGCCAAGGATTTTTGTAGGTTGATAGACTTCTGGACAGGGTGGTCTAAGGGACCTCATGTCTCGCAGACTGAGGTGTGACTTAAGGGAGTCCCCCACAACTTCCAGTTGTCGATACCGTCGTACCCCGAGTCAGAGGTGTTTCCGTCCACCGTTTCCGGAAGAACAAGTCAGTGACCGTCACGAGAACCATTCGCGGTTAAACATCGACTGTCCCACCTCTAAAGGTCCTTGACCCGGGTTAAGGGTGGGGGGGTTAAAAACCAGAAACTACCAGTCGAAACCTTGACAGGGCCACGGAGAGTCACACAGAAAATCGAACGACTACACAATGTTACTCGCATATGAGTCCTAGTTCCAGATCACCTTCAACTGAACAGACGATAGAGTCTGGGTAAACTAAGATTAGTCAAATACAAAACAGGAACTCGATACAAGTAGAAAAGTTTCCGACACGGGACGGGAGAAGGGAGGACAAAGTCTTGGTAAACGGGATACAGGTACGACTGACGGACCCGTCACAAGTCTCGAACCACCTCTGAAGAAATACGACATATGGTTTTCTTTGTTTAAGATTTTGTGAGGATAGAGAACACAATGATCGGTGTCTGTCAGGGTCTTCTACCGACGGGTACTTTACACCGAGAGTCATACTTTGTCCCCGTCATACTTTTCCCCCGTCCCGTGTTGAAATTTTCTTACTGCATCGGTCTCCTGTCCTGTTTTGACCAATCTTGGTTGATCCAGGTTCTTTCGTCTTCTACACTGAAGGTCACCTGGAACTGGGAGTAATAAACGAGTAATATTGCATAATCGTAGATTTATTGTGTGGGTGGTCTCAATACTGTCAAGTTTTCCGGTTTTTCATCCACCACCGGGTTAAGGACCTTTAGGGAGGAAGGGGTCTTATCAACCTTATTAGGAGGGTGGGTAATCGGATAAGTTAATTCCGAAGGGACCACTGAGTCTACCATTTCTTAGACGGACGTTACGTGTCTGTGGACCCAAGTCAGGGACCCAGTCCGTCTAGGGGACCTCTTCCCTTACCGGGAGTGAGGTCATAAGAACGGACCTTTTAAGGTACCTGTCTCCTCGGACATGAGGTAGGTATTTTTGATTGATGAGGTAAAGAGTTCCGGAGAGTGGAAGACTCTACCAGATTTGAGACAGACACCTCACACAAAGAGAGATTTACTTAGGTAAAGAATGGACAGTGAAACAGAGAGTGACTTAAGAAAGACGTTGTTCTGTCGTTCTTGTACTCGAAATGATTCCGGACCCTGATCCATACACTAGAGTCAATTTTCAGGCACCCAAGTTCAGGGTTAGACTCAACGTACCAAAGTTCGTCCCGTGACAGGACTCCTTGTCCAAAGGATAGGGTGGGTGAGAAAGAAAGATCTCGACCTGTCCCCACTCCCGTCCTGAGGTCACTCTTCCTGTCAGAGGAGAGGGCTGACACACTTCAAGTGACTGGGGTAGGGACGACGACCTAAGGTCTAGTTTACCCGACCCGTGTAACCCCTCTCCTTTCTTGTTTCTATGTCGGTTCCTCGACAGGGTCCACTCGTTCAGAGTCGAGAACTCCGGTCCTTTAATTAGAACATCAAGTAGAAAGACAAGTAGACACACAAGTAGACAGAGAGTAGGTAGGATGTGGTTCGTGGGTGAAACCCATCTCTTTCACACACGTCTGTGACCCCCTCTCCGACTTAGATATCCCATCAAGAAGGAAACCACCTGAATGGTGTCGGGGATCAGGTTGCGGATCAGGAGTCTCGAGTCTTAGACATAGACCAGTCGCAGAAGTTCGGGTGTCCTGAGTCCCTTCGACTGGGTGTGGAGGTTTCGGTGTCTTCACCCTCCGTCTTAGTATGTAGGTGACTACTCAGTGACCACTCTTAATATTGACGGACCGTCTCCAAATACACCGGACTTGGTCTCGGAAAGGAAGACAACCGGTCAGTACACCGTCCGGACCAATAGTCTTCCCCAGTGTCACCCGTGTGTCGCTACTGAACACGTAACCCAGCAGTTACCACCAGACTCAGTCGGTGGTAAGGGTTACATCGGGGTGGAAGGAGGTCTTGGAGAGTTCAGTTTGTAAAGAAAGAAAGTAAAAAACACACACACACTACTGAAAAATAAAGGTTTTTTAAATAACTTCATATCAACCAAATGTTATAACACAATTAAAAACGGTATGTCGTTTCAGTAAGTCAATATGTACGTAAGAAAAGGATAAGAAAAGGTAATTCTAAATAGTGTCCTATAACTTATATCAAGGGACACGATATAACACGGAAGAACAACTAGATCGGATGTATATTATCAAACGAAGACGATTAGGGTTTAAGGGGTGGGATGAGGGGGAAAAAGAACTCCCGAAGGGACTACCGAGTCAACCATGTCTTAGGTGGACGTTACGCTCTTTGGACCCAAGTTAGGAACCCAACCCTTCTTGGGGACCTATTCCCTTTCCGATGGGTGAGGTCATCGTTGGTGTCTAGACAAGAGACATAGCCACCCGGACAAAGATAAAGTATTTATTCAAATAAACACAGTAAAGAATCTAAGGTATATATTCACTATAGCATACAACAGAAAGAGAAAAACTGAATCAATGGTAAAGATAAAAACTAGTCGACTTTACCTCGGTGGTAAAGGAAACCCGTGACGAGTCCTCTCCGACCAGACAGACAACCACTGAGGGAAAAGGATACGAAAGTCTCGGACGGTGGGACGACACTGTTTCTGTCAGACAGAAATCTGTACAATAATCATGAGTCCCAACCTGAACACCTGACTCCCAGGCAGAGGGATCCCACTGTTACGTACCAAGACGAAATGAGACTCGAGTAAAGTATCAAACAGAGGTTTTCGCCGGTACGAGGAACGAAAGTGGGTGTCGCGTGGTGCGGGGGAGGTATGGCGTGGCACGACCACGGGGAGGGGTGGGCACCGAAGAGTTTGTTTCTCGGTAAGAACGGAAGGACGTCAACCCTCCTTACCTCGAGTGTCTGTCCCAGAGAGAGACGTGGTAGGGACGAGGGTCGTCCGTATGACGAACGTCTCTACGTCCACCGGTCACCTTCGACACTACCCGGATCGCCCCTCTGAGGACGGTGTGGTGACCCTGTAACCACCCCGGCGTCGACACCGTAGGACCCCACACCCCGGAAACCAAACGGAAGGGAAATCCTCGAGACGTCGGGAGGGACCACATGGGGTCCCATGTCTGACGAGAGGAATCCGGTGCACTTTAGGGTTCTAGTGTACCACAGAGACGAAAACACGGGATTGAGGTAGAATGTGAGTCGGACCTCCAGAAGTCGTGACTTTTACCCCAATGAACAAACATTAAATCATCCTATAAAAACTACTCAAACCAGAATTTCTTACCAAAAAAAATTACGTCGTTAAAGTTTGTTTTGTTGTACCAATCCGGGAAAAATCACAAATGTTTCAGAGGTGTCTTTCATCTGGAAGGTAGATGGAGAGTGGTCATCCTGGACACCGTTTATTAAATAGGGTGGGCTCGGAGTCAAGGAAACAAACATTTTATCTCTTACCCTTTATGGTCTTGGTTGGGTGTCTCACCAAAATTTCCAATGTACTCTATTATACCGATGTCCCGAGTCTTATCCTGTTCACGAACTCTTTACAGTCGAGAAGAATCAGACTAATGTACCGGAGAGGAGACTCGACTCAAAAATTCCTCGTAGAGAGAAACGGAACAGAAAGACAGGAAGACTGACAGAGAAAATAAGAGAGGAGAAGAATTGGGACCGCTACCCTCGTGTCGGGAGGGAAGGAAGGCCTTTCCTTCACAGACGTTTCCCGAGACCCTTAGTGTGTCAAACACCCCGTGACCAAACCGAACCACCACTACGGGGCCGGGTCTCTTCTGGGGTGGCATAAGAAAATTAATTGACTGTAGAGACGGAGGCCTACTCAAGAATAGTTCTCTTGACGAGAGTTAATAAACATCGATAAAAGGAAAGGTTCCTCAGAGATTAAGGGTCTTACGACAGGATCAACATAGCACCAACGACTTCTCACTACTACCGTCCCGACCCACGTATACACGTACACACACGTACGCCCACGTACGTACACACACCTGTGTACAAACTACTGATCCCAGGGTCCTGACCCTCACCGTTTGAAAGTGACTGAGGATTCGACCCGTTTCCCGTCGCCGTTCAGGAAGGACGTGGCAGTGAGGGCGGAGCCGACACGACCCAGACTTCGTCACGGACTCTCTGGACGACGGGAGGGTTTGGTTGGGGGACTGGACTTTGTCCGACCCCTTGTTCGGGCCCTCTCTCCAGTGGTCCATACCGACCGTCCCCCGGTGTACCTGAACTTCTCCTTCAGAACAAAAGTCGATGGGACCCTCCCCGTCCACGGACCTCCTCTGCCACTCCTGGGCGACAGATCTTCCTCGGGTCACAGGGTGACTAAATGTTCGTCGTTAAAGGAGAGGACAAAGACCGAAAATGTGCCAGGAGTGTCCCGGTGGGGGACCCCGGAGTAGACGTCGTTACAGACCCTTTGTACATGAATGCTTCATGGACATAAAAATATGACTTATACATCGAAGACTTTGTTTTATCAAGTACAATACAAAGTGGATTTCAGTGGAGTACAGGACGGTTACCATCGACGGTCAGAAACTTTTCGGAACCGAACTCAAAACCCACTTCCTCTTTCCCGTCTCACGTCCGGTGCACGTGTTCGATTGTGAGGAGAACGGCCCGACCCTTGGCCGACTCCTGTCTCCGACACAGATCGAGACACAGGTCGTGTGTCATCCACGAGTCCCACCGTACCACGTCCCTCTCCTTCCTTGTGTCGAAGAGTACGTCTAGTCTCAAGTTTTGACGGACACAAAGATGACAGACACGTTAAGTCCCCTTCGCTTAAACAGAACCAAAAGGTCAAACGTGTCACTCCTAATGTAGACAGAATCTCACAGTCCCTTCGATTGGCCCTACCGTGTGGCCACGGATCGTATGCCGCTTGAGAATTATCTACGGTCACAGGAAAGAAAAAGAGAGGACTATGAGCTACTTGGTTAAATATGGTGTGACGATCACTCCTTTATCCAGAGGAGGTAAGAACTCCCTTAGTCGTGAATTGGAGTTCCTACTTAGAAGTCCTTACTCTGGGGTCCACCACGTCTGTCGACTCCCGTGAGTCCGACGTTAGGACTCGTCGTTAGGGGAAGACCCCTGCCCTCAGAGGTAAGAGTCTAACCCCGGTAGTGGACGACGGACTTCCTGTACAATTTTACTCGTCGCGGACGGAGACCCTAACGTCAGAGTCAAGGAGGTCCCTGACCCGTCCCTCACTTTAACTCGTGTCCTGACTTGACTCTGTTATCTCTCCCCACCACCAACACCGTGTGACCTCTCCTCCACGTGCCGTGATTACAAGGGTACCTTCGTTGTTGGGAGATGACCGATTTGTTTGTCTAGACTGGTCCGGTACCCCGGAGACCAGCCGTTTGGAGATTTCCCGACAAGGTGGTCCCTTTTATAAGTGTGATAAATTGGTGGCCGTAGGACCAATACTCTGAGGTCATCGAGGGGTAAAGTTCAGAGGGGTGGGAGATTTTGAGACCCCTCTCTCTCCTTACCTGAAGGGGACCCGGGGTCTCGAACTGTGACGCCGAAGGACAGTCAGTAGAATGTGGACCAGACACACCCTAGGAACCGCACACGCCCAACGAACGAGACTTGAGACTCCCCGGGGAAGATTAGATTCCTCCTGACCGGACTGGCGTTCAGTCAGACGACCACCGTCCAAGGTCGAGTCCGAGGACCTCGAGTCGGAACCCCCAGACTTCGGAAAAAAGACAAGGACGGCAAACTCGAGTCCGGACGGTCAGTGACTTCCCTCCCGCTCGACCCATCCCCACCGTCTTCGTCCGACTACGCACTGGAAGAGACTTTCAACCGAATTAGACCCGGTCTTCATAACATAAACACACAAGGTACTCTCCTCTCCAGTCCCCACAATGGACTCAGTGCGTCTTGCCACTCCTGTCTGAGTCCCACCCTTGTGCCGACGGGAGGAGGGACTGCGGACGAGACGACGAGGGACGACCCTCGAGCCCACACTGACCCGTGTCGTCGCAGACATTTGTGACTCCCTCCTGTCCCCCGACATTTTGGCCCTCTCCCCTACCACTCGTGACCGTCGAACCACTCTGGGGACGAAGTTCTAAGTCTCACGTGCCACCAGTCCATACTTACTATACACAAAGCGTTTCAGGTGTAGTGGTGGACACTACTTAATATCGGGTTGCCCAACTGATGACCTTCAGTCGCCCATCTCATGGGGGTGCCTTCGTCAGTCTGTCGAGTCTCCTGTCCCAGACGTCCGGTGCGCCAGACCAGAGAGGTGGTCCAAATGAGTGTATTTTTCTGATGAAGCTTTTTTTTTTTTTTTTCTGTTTGTCGTGATCTACCTTTCTCTGGATTCCTGGCAATGGGGTCTACGTCAAACACCAGGTCCTAACCTATGACCAACCTACTTCGTCGACTAGTCAAACAAACCGACAATGTGTTGTACTTTACATAATTTTACTTTTCCTCTGACGACCGACTTGTTTCCTCCGACCCTTCGAGACATCGTCCGTTTAGGTTTAACTTCCTGTAAGATGTTGTGTTGACTGACCCGGTAAGTTTCGCAATTGTGGGATTTCCTGTTTTTTTTCACCTCCTTCACAATGTCACTTCCTGTGTTCTCTACACTGTTGAATCACGTTGTTCACTGGAAACTAACCTAGGTCTGAAATTTCCCTTAGTGTCCAGGTAGAGATCCTCTAGTTCTCCACACGGTGGGTTGGTGTCTCTCACCGGTCGTCAACCGTGGAACCTCGACGAGGCAGCTCTCTCGAAGGAGGGGGGTCCGGTCCGGGAAGGGTCCCGTCGGGACACCTCACTGACCGAGGTACGTCCTGTGGGACTGCCCGTCAAGAGGAAGGTCTCAAAGGGGCATCTCATCTTACTCCGAAACGGTCCTGACACTTCAAGTTGAAGAAGGAGACGGACTGTGACGAGAAGGCGGACGAGGGAAAGTGTCCACATTCTACGGACTATTCGTAGAACACGGGGTTTGAGGTAGAACTGTACATACCAAAGACTTCTTGAGTTGTACACTGATTGATATTTCCAGTCATAACCCACTAATCCCTTGATACCCGATATATAATCAATTATCATAATATAATCACAATTTAAAAAACTCACACCATTAACGTACCGTCGCCACATCCACTGATAGAACAAGAATCCTCTTTACGATTCCATAAATCACCCCTTCCCAACACGATAATACACGTTGAATGAGGTATACCAATTGTACATAAAGACATAGACGTAACGATATAAATAGACATATCTAGAGTGATCCATATATCTCCGTATGTATAGATGTAGACCTATAGCTATACCCTCTACCTCTGTTTTGTTTACATCGTTTTACCACGGTTGAATACCGAGATCTACTTTAAGAATGTCTACGAACAATATGATCAAGAATGGTATCCAAACTTTCAAAAAGTTTTATTTTCAACTCTTTTTTTCAGTTACACTTTATACTGAAGTAAAACCATTTTTGTTAAGTACATGTTTAGACGACAACAACAAGTCAACGAATCAGGACAGTCTGAGAAACGCTGGGGTCCCTGACCTCGTACGGTCCGAAGGGACAGGAAGTGGTAGAGGGCCTCGGATGAGTTTGAGCACAGGTAACTTACCCACTACGGTAGATTACTAGAACAGGACAGCAGGGGAAGAGGAAGGTGGAAGTTAGAAAGGGTCGCAGTCCCAGAAAAGATTAATCAATTGAGAAGTGTAGTCCACCAGTTTCCTAACCTCGAAGTCGAAATCGTAGTCAAGAAGGTTACTTATAAGTCCTGACTAGAGGAAATCCTAACTGACCAAACTAGAAGAACGTCAGGTTCCTTGAGAGTTCTCAGAAGAGGTTGTGGTGTCAAGTTTTCGTAGTTAGGAAGCCACGAGTCCGAAGAAATACCAAGTTGAGAGTGTAGGTATGTACTGACGACCTTTTTGGTATCAAGACTGATCTGGAAACAGCCGTTTCATTACAAAGACGAAAAATTATACGACAGATCCAAACAACGTCAAAAAGACATGTACCTTTTCTTAGACCTTCCGATGTGTGATTCCTCGATCTCACCATCAGAGTCTCACCAACCTGTACACATCAAAAGTAAAAACGAACAGTTGTAAAAAGTAAACGATTTTGAGTGCAAAACGAATACATTACTTACTAGTAATTCTACTAAGTACTTCCGGATACCATCTCTATTTCCACTCGGAGGGAGACCAGGTTCTCCCGTCACGGAACCTCTTCCCCCGGTTGAGAAGGAATGGGGTGGGGGTTACTCACTCTAATTTTAGAGTTATCACAGGGAAGGAGGTGACCGACAAAGTCGGAGTCTCACTTTACTATAACCGAATTTTTTTACGCTAGTAAACTACCCTCTACTGGTGACCCGTGGTCTACCCCGACTGGACGACCACCTACAGGACCCGACCGACAACCAAGTCCCGTGGGTCTCAGACAAATACCAGTGTCCGGTGTACTGTAAAAGGGAAAGGTCACGACACGACCGTACCCCCCTTCGCACACTCATAATGAAACTCAATGTAGATTGTGACTTAAAAGGCGGGGAGAAGTCACAGTAACACATTGATAGTCAAGACTTTAGAAACATTGGAAAAAAAAAATTTCGAAAAAGGTAAACCAGTGAAACGAAAGTCAGACTTGGTCAAAAGAGTCGTTCTGTACAAATTTCCCTTCTAATGTAAATTACAAGGGACACCTTCTGATTCCTGAAGGAGTCTTGAGGGGAGAAACACCGGGTTCCGGGTGGACCACCCGAGTCCACTCGACCATGGTGGGATTCCCTTCCTGAGCCCCTCCCGGATCCCAACCCAGAGAGATGGTCCTTCAGTCCTCCTCCGTCCTAGTCATAGACGTATTCCCCTTTCCAGACTCCCTCCTCTCCACCTTTGTCCTTTGTTTGACCGATTACCTCCAATTTTGGTCCGGTCTCCTTCCCCACCTCCACCTGCAGATTTAACTCAAGGTCACGACCCCGCCGGAGAGTTCGAGCCCAAGGTGGGAGAGTCAGACCCGTAGAGTGGAGAAAAAACCGGGTCCCGACAAACCTGTGACCGACCGAGTCCACTCCTCTTTAAAGACAAAAACACCGGGTCGGGACCCTCGTTAGTGGTTAGTTAGCCGTTTGAAAAGGGTGGGCGAAGACCAAACGATCCACGACCCTACTTCGAAAGAAGTTCTGAGTCGACTTGAAGAGATTGTTGAAACTCCGTGGTGGGGTCCTTCGTAGAGAAGACGGTCCGGGTGTCAGCATAGAGGTCGACAGAACCCTGTAGGACTCACTTTCGAATCCGCGGAAATTCCTCCTCCACTTGTACAAGCGAGTACGAAAGGAAATTCGGAACACGTTGTTATATAAAACAGGTTCTTGACCGGAAAGAAATCCAGGGTCTTGATTATTAGTGTGTCGTGTTACAGAATGAGTACCTTTACGAAAAGAACTCGAGATACAATTACTAATATTAACATTGTTTAGAACTGACCCTTGGACAAAGAGTTCGGAATCTAGGTACTAATGTATCGTTGTCATATAGATCGACTCCCTGCAACGGGTCTTGGCAAGAGGGACCGATTAGAACACGGTTTCAATAGAGTCCTGTATACGGAACCCTTTCCCAGACGACCTTGAGAATGTTGGAACTCCATAAGAAAAATAGATAAGAGTCGTCGGTCAACTTTTCATACATTCCGGGGCGAATTTGATCACTCCGTCCATGAGAGGACAGGGGAAGACTATAGATACAGTCTTTGAAAAAGAGAGTGAAACTGAAATTTATTTTTAGATGTGTTTCGAGACTCACTGACTTTGACAGAAACCAAGACCTCAATGTAGAAGAAGTCGCTGATGCTTAGGCCGTCGTGACAAGTGGCATTCGACAGTGATTGACGGTGAGGACTTACACCGACAAAGTGAAAGTTCCCTTGTAGTACTCTTGTGGACTCCACGACACCCTAGGACCCGTGACCCAACCCGGAGCCATCTTCCCACAAGCCCGAAGGGTGCACCGCGATCACCATTTCTTGGACGGACGGTTACGTCCTCTAAATTCTCTACACGCAAGTCAGGGACCATCCCTTCTAGGGGACCTCCTCCCGTACCATTGGGTGAGCGTAAGAACGGACCTCTTAGGGTGCCTGTCCCCTCGGACTGCTCGATGTCAGGTATCCCAGAGTTTCTCAGTCTGTTCTGACTTCACTGACGTACACGCCGTCTCGAGTCGTGTCTAGAACCGTGAGTCACCCTGAGTGATTCACTAATGATTAAACAGTCTCGTTTTAATATAATAAATTTGTCTCAACATAGATAATCCCAAGAAACCAATGTTTGTTTTCTCTGACGGAAACCACTTGAATTCGTTTGTGAATTGACTCCCTTTTCACCTTCTTCGTTAGAAACCCAGTCTACCCTTGATCGTGTCGAGACCCTGACACTGTAGTCTTTGTCACTGCACAGGGGTACTCGTTCGTACACGAAGTAGACAGGAGTCAGGAAGATTGTTAGACGAGTCCTCCCTGTCCGGGTGACACACGTCACCCGTTCCCCATCAAGGGGTCTCCTTTCCCACGTCTACCTCCGTCCCGTCACAGGTACTACGAGTGTGTGAGACGGAGTCGAACCAACTCACCCTCGGAGAGGACGTGGTCGACCCGACAGAGTGGACCAGAGACAGTCGGAAGGAAGTGGGGTCCACCAACAGGAACAGGGTCCGGAACCTGAGACACGGACCTTAAAAACCGAAGGACCCGGTAGACAAGACAAGGAAAGACAAAACCTAAGACGTAGGCACCTAGGTCAGAAGAGTGGATTGAATTAAGGTCTTTGACCAGGGGAACGAACGGACACTTCACAATCAAAGAGTCGACATGAACTGAGAAACGTTGGGGTACCTGACATCGAGTGGTCCGAAAAGTCAGGTACCCTAAGAGGTCCGTTCTTATGACCTCATCCAACGGGAAAGGAAGTGGTCCCTAAGAAGGGCTGGGTCCCTAGTTTGAACTCAGAGGACGTAACGTCCGTCTAAGAAATGGTAGACTCGGTGGTCCCTTCGGACCCTCACTTCCAGTCTGTTCCTAGGGTCCTTTAGACTCGACAGTCGTCGGTGTCTATACTAGATCATGACTCCGGGTCTCGACCCCTTTCTTTCAAACAGTCCCAAACCTTCACTCAAGTCTCGTCTAAGTGTCGGTATCGGGTTCACGGTGACACAAGACGTGTTCCACGAAAATTAATATCTTCATTATATGTAAGTACTTTTCTTTAGCTCTTTTATATCCTTTCATTTTTCGTGAGTGAGGTTATTGGGTGGGTAAACAACGAATTGAAGGTCAGAAAAACTGTAGATCAAGTGGACTCTCCGTTTCACCTTTTGACTAACTCTCTTACCCGAGACCTTGAGGAGTATGTCAGTCCATCCTCGACACACTGGAAACTTACAACTAATTGGAGAAATTCGAAGTCAATATAGTGGACACTTTATCTCTACACTGCTGTTCCGTCTTATTTCAAACATTATCTCATTCATGAATTATTTAGAATCATTCACGAGTTACTTATAATTTCAAACGGGACTAGAATACGGAAAAGGTACGAAGAGAGAGTTGGGAAAGGGTCTTAAAGGAATCCGTTGAAGAGTAGAGTTAAGACCCGAAGACCCAATTGCAGGTAAACAGAACCCTTATTAAAAAAAATGTTTAGTGTACGGGATTCATCGTTTACTTCGTAGGTCCTGTAATAAATGACGGTAAACACACCCTTCACACCCCTTCTATTTTCTGTTTTTCGTGGATTCTCGTCTATCTCGTAGTACGACATGGCGTCGGTGAGTCGTACAGACGAGAGGAGAGGGTCATTTCCGTGGGTGTGTAGGAAAAGGAAATCCTTTCAGAAGAGGATGAGGTCCACTCCCACAGGTACGTGTGGTACTCCCTCCGTTCACTGGTTCTGGATCGGGTAATCTTATACGACTGGGTGACCGAAGTCCTTCACCATGTTATTGGTCGGGTACTCTAAAGAAGGACCCTGTAAAAATGGAAACTTTGTTTCCACGACTCTCTTACACTCGTACATGAACGGTATACGTCCTTCGGACGAATGTCTTTCACTCTTACTCTACTTGTGACCCTTCGTCTACACACATCTCTACTTTCACAGTCCAGGGTCCAACGACGGAGACTTCGGGCCCAAGGACGTCTTGAAGACATAATACGTTCAAAAGGATGTAAGAAGGGTAGATACACTCAGTATATTTAAAGGTAAAAAATGAATTGACCAAATATAGTCCGACACGATATAGGTTCAGTCTCAGGACTGATTATGTTAACGAAAGAAACATTTACACACTTCCACCAACACACTGGTCAACATTTTGAAACAGGTAAGACAACCAACTCTTCCTTGTCAGAGGGGTCACCCCATCGTGAGGGTTGTATTACTGGTTCTAGTTTCTTTGGGGTCGAAACTCCCCGATCCCGAGTAACAAAAGGACAAGTTTCGAGAGCCCTCTATGTGAGACAGAATGACTGACGACTACACTAGACGTCCTAGTGCGGTAGTTCGTCCTAAACTCAGAAAGGTCAGAAACGTCAATAAACTTCTTTGCTTGGGAAAGTAGAGGAGACCGGAGGAACCGTGAACGAGATAAGGGAAAGTAGAGGTCGAGTCGTGATGCTTTTCCACACTACCGCACTCTGGGATCTAAGACCTACACACACTTTCATATGTTCGTATAAGACTCGTTAGTCTTGATGATTACACCATGGGTGTAAGATGAGGGAAATAGTAGTGTCTTAAAAAAATTTTTGTACGGACCCACTCACTCTGGAAGGTTCCTCCGAACACGTCAGGAAGGACGGACCTCCTCCATGTTCTTCTCCCGACGAGTGTCAATGAGTCTGTGTGTCGTCCGAGGATCAAGTAACGGTCGAAGTCCTTAGGGAGACACTAGGTTCAGAAGGATAACAAACCCTTCAGACGGGTGGAAGACTAGTCCAACAGGAAGAAAAGGAGGAAGGCTTTTGACGGGTCTCGTGATGTCTTTCGGAAGACCGAATTAAGGAAAGCCACGACTATTTAGACCCTAAACAATAAAGAATATACAAGGGAAAATAAACTCAAGAATGATGTCATGATTATCTTTCTTGTCACACAGGACACTTGTAGTGTCTTTTTTGTTCGTCATTCCCCGAGTTCCCGTCAAATTATCTAAGACCCCATACAGATCATAAAGTCGTAGTTCAACTCGTTTGTCTTGACGTTTCTTATATGAACACCACACTTGAAAGATCCTGTCTTTCCGACTCTCTCCCCACTGGTTAAATTCCAAAAATCAAAGTGTTTTAAACATTCTTCTTTATTTTCTAAAAAAGGATGGGAGATAAAGTAAACGGAAACGAGATCAGAAATAATAATTAAAGAGAGACGATGGAAACCGAAATCAAACAAGAAGAAAAAGATCGAAGAACTCCACCTTGCAATCCGTCGAGTAGACTCTAGGAAAAGTTACATTCGACAATACCGATATTTGAAGGGAGAATCGTGACGAAGACAACATAGAGTATGCAAAACCATCCAACATGAGAGTAAAAGTAAACAGAGTTCTGTAAAATATTAAAGAGGACACTAAAGAAGAGACTGGGAAACCAACAAATTGTCACACAACAAATTAGACATCTAAAGACATCTAAAAGGTCGATAACTAAAAATCAAAGTAACATAACACCAATCTCTTCTAACAGACGTACTAAAGTTCGGAGAAGTTAACCAATTCTTAACAAAACACCGGATCATTCACCAGATAGGACCTTTTTCAAGACACATATGAACTCTTCTACACATAAACGATAACAATTACTGTCTCCAAGGGAGGAACTGATTTAAAATAAGTCAGAGGAGATTCCAGAGATCCGGGGTTGAACCGTAGACAGGAACAGGCCAGACGTAGTGGATGAACAGCGTTCTTAGTAAGATTCGATCAAATCTCTTTTGGGAAGGTAGGAACTACAGACTAGTGCGAGTTAGAGACTAGTTTAAGGAGTGTAGACGTGGTGAAGGGTCTACTACAGAGTAGTGGAATGGGACGGGAGTGTTTCTTAGAACAAATTCAGACAAATTGATCCGGAAGAGGAACTACAAAATCATTAAAAAGTAGGTGACTCGGAGTTGGACGAGGTATCAATGTTTAGTGGTGATAAGGGACGACATAAACCTCAACTCGGGTCAAGATGTGACTTCAGAGAAAAGGAGACAACGTTATCAAGGATTATTTTACACACAAATGATGAAATTATTGACAGTCTAAGACACAAAGAAATTATATCCCTTCACCCAAAAAACTTATAAGTGTATCTATTTGTTATTACACGTTCACGGGTCGGAAAACCGAACTAAATAACCGTAAACGTTTGCATTTACTATGACACTGTTCAAAATGATGTCTGGTTCAGTCAATCAGTATTAATTTGTGTTTTCATTGGTTCTGAAGGTTGACTTCGAAAGGAGCAGGAGAGATCTCTAGGTGTCCCAGTCGTCTCCAACACCTGAGGTGGTCTTGCGTTACTATTTCACTTTTCATCTTTTTAGAATTTTCATCAGTCTTTTTTCTCCGAGTAATATATATCTTTATAACTTACTGGTGTCTGAAGGACAGTCTTTGTTATGTTCGGTCTTCTGTTATTATTAGGTAGAAATTTTACGATTTTCTGTTCCTTTTAGTCAGTTGAACCTTCATAATGTATCGGACGTTTGAATAAAAGGTTTTATGACTAAAAATCTGTTTGTTTACGATACTCTGCATCATACTTACCGTATCCTTTAAGAAGTCCGTCTACTTTTTACTATAATCTGTCTGTAAACCTAGAAATTTTTCCTTCTTTACCACATCCTCTATCGTTTATACACCCATTTATGTTCTCTAAAGGGAAAGACTTTTTTTTTAAATTTTTGTACTAACTAATTCGACTTCATTATTATTACATAACACCCGGAATAATTCTATTTTACATATTATTATTCTCATCTGTTCTACTTTCCCCCTTTATGTGCGAAGACCACAGTCCAAGACTGTAATGCGGACTTCACTTTATTTTAATAAACTCCTGTCTGACATATTTAATTGTTACATATAACTTTTGGTATCTCGTTTGGTAATTTTTTTTCGTTTCGACATTATCGATTATTCGATAACACACACACAATTCAGCGAAACCAACACAAACTGAGAAACGCTGGGATACCGACATCGGGTGGTCCGAGAAGACAGATACCCTAAGAGATCCGTTCTTATAACCTCACCCAACGGTAAAGGAGAAGGTCCCCTAGAATGGGGTGGGTCCCTAGCTTGGAGGTAGAAAATGTAGAGAACGTAACCGTCCGTCCCAGTTCTATTTTTTCCTTATTACCACCCCTTTTTGAATTTTATTTTCTTTATTCAAGTCAAGTCAACGAGTCAGCACAGACTGAGAAACGCTGGGGTAGTTGACGTCGTGCGGTCCGGAGGGACAGGTAGTGGTTGAGGACCTCAGGTGGGTTTGAGTACAGGTAACTCAGGTACTACGGTAGATTGGTAGAGTAGGCGACACAGGAGAAGAGGACGGAAGTTAGAAAGGGTTGTAGTCCCAGAAAATTTTACTCAGTCGAGAAACGTAGTCCACTGGTTTTATAACCTCAAAGTCGAAGTCGTAGTGAGGAAGGTTACTTGTAGGTCGTGACTAGACGAAATCTTACCTGACCAACCTAGAAGAACGTCAGGTTACCTGAGAGTTCTCAGAAGAGGTTGTGGTGTCAAGTTTTCGTAGTTAAGAAACCGTGAGTCGAAAGAAATATCAGGTTTAGAGTGTAGGTATGTACTGATGACCTTTTTGGTATCGAAACTGATCTACCTGGAAACAACTGTTTCATTACAGAGACGAAAACTTATACGACAGATCCAACCAGTATTGAAAGGAAGGTTCCTCATTCGCAGAAAATTATAGTACCGACGTTAGTGGTAGACGTCACTAAAACCTCGGGGGGTTTTATTTCAGTCGGTGGCAAAGGTGACAAAGGGGTAGATAAACGGTACTTCACTACCCTGACCTACGGTACTAGAAGCAAAAGACTTACAACTCGAACTTCGGTTGAAAAAGTGAGAGGAGAAAGTGAAGTAGTTCTCCGAGAAATCAAGAAGTGAAACACGGTATTCCCACCACAGTAGACCTATAGACTCCAATAACTATAAAGAGGGTCTTTAGAACTAAGATGGAACACGAAGAAGGTCGGGTCGTAAAGATTACTACATGAGACGTATATTCCATTTATTCGTCCCACTGTCATATGTCGGAACGGCATGAGGAAAAGGATAAACCTTAGTCAGACAACAAGGTACAGGTCAAGATTGACAACGAAGGACTGGACGTATATCCAAAGAGTTCTCCGTCCAGTCCACCAGACTATAAGGGTAGAGAAAGTCTTAAAAGGTGTCAAAGAACGCTAGGTGTGTCAGTTTCCGAAACCGTATCAGTTATTTCGTCTTTATCTACAAAAAGACCTTGAGAGAACGAAAAAGGTACTAGGTCGTCTACAACCGTTAAACTAGAGACCAAGGAGACCGAAAAAATTTTGGTCGAACTTGTAGACTTTCAAGTACCAAGTGCATAACGACTTCGGACCGAACCTCTTAAAACTCGTAAGAAACCGTAACGGAAAGAACCCTGACCTTACTTTTGACTGGAAAAGGTCAGGACACCGGTGACGACTCAAAAGGTTTGAACGGTCGTATAACTCACGTCGTGAAAGTGTCGTCGTAGAAAGTCCTAAACTTTATCGAGTTGACCTTAACGTAGTGGAGGTGATCGAAACAAGTATCACTACGAAAGATTCCGGGTGAGCTGAAGTGTAAGGTCCTACAGATCCAGATCCACTCACTAGTGTGGTAGCACTAATAGACCCAGCACTTCTAGAAAAACATGTCAAGAGGATACATAAGAACGGTGGAGAAGAATTATAGAAGACGAAGACAATCCAGGTATGGTAAAGACAGGAATAACTCGGGTAGAAACGTACTTTACAAGGGAACCATAGAGATTAAAAGAACTTCTCTAGAGATCAGAAGGGGTAAGATAACAAAAGGACATAAAGAAACGTGACTAGTGACTCCTTCCGAAAGAATAGAGAAGAACGATAAGAAACCTTGAGACGTAAGTTTACCCATATAGAAAGGAAAGGAGGAAACGAAAGGTGAAGAGAAGAAAAGTGTCGATAAACATTCAGGAGGAGTTTGTCGACAAAACGAAAAAAAACGTAAAGAAAAAGAACCCCTACCAGAACTAGGGACAGAGGACATCGTACAGTACTTGGAGGTAGCTATCAAGTAGTCCGTGAGATAGTCTAGATCAGGGAATTAGATAAAGAGTGAAGGTAACTTTAGTCTTTTTCTCTTTTTATTATTTCTCCTATACCCTGTCTACCCGGTGTCTCCTTTCATCGTTCTATCACTTAATTTTGAATTGGTGTTTTTTAATGTAATATACATTTACCAGGTGTAACAGTCCCAATGTTACATATCCTGATGTCACCAATACAACAGTCCGTGTTTCATCTATCGAAATATTATTAAGTTGTTCTTCTGTTAAAATTTACTCATATGAATGTTCTCTTGAAGTTTTATGTACTTCGTTTTGGTCTGTCTTAACTTACCCCGTTATCCATTGAGAATCCAATGTTAAACTCTAAAGTTTTGTGGATAGAATTATTAACTGACTTTTCACTATCTATACTACATTACTTCTAATATTCGTAGATTAATACAAAAATCTGGTAATGTGTGTACACATATATATTAGTCGGAGAAAAAGACTAACGAAAATTCTAAATCTTATATGGGTGTTGATGTCTTGTATATAGGAAAATTTAAAGTGTACTTTACAAATGGTTCTCTCTGGATACGAACCGGTATTTCACTCAAAAATTTTTAATTTTACTGTCTCTAGTATGTTCTATACAAAAAATTGGTGTCTTCTTAATTTAACCTTTAGTCATCATCTTTGTAATGATTATTATCTTTTCAGATTTTAGTTACTAGATTAGAAGGTGGAATTCTTTGATCTTTCTGTTGTTTTATTTGGGTTTAATTTATCTTTCTTCTTTTGTTCTGATATCTTTAGTTATCTTTAGTTATTTTAATTTTTTACCTCTTTATTATCTCTTTTATTTGGTTTCCGACCCGGAACCATTTGTAGTTATTTCAACATTTGGAAATTGACCTGACTAATTTTGTTTCCTCTTTTCTACGTTTACTGATAATAGTTCTTCCTTCCTTCTCTGTAGCGTCGTCTAAGATGTCTATAAATTTCTTATTATTCTTTTACAATACGGTTATTTTAATTGTTGGATTTACTTCATGGGTTTAAGGAACTTAAGATCTCGACTGAGTTCTTCTTTGTCCTTTAATTTACTGGAATGGAGTTAATTTTTTTTATTTAAAGGGTAATTTTTAGAAATTTGTTTATTTTGTAGTCCGTCCGAATCTACCGAGGTGACCACTTAAGATCATTTGTAAATTCCTACTACTTTATGCTTAAGATACGTTTTAATATTGTGCGTCTTCTTTCATTTAATGAAGGGTTGAGTATAGTGCTCCGAATTTTGTTTGTAAGGAGTATTTATGTCTACGTTTTTTAAGAATTGTTCATAACCTTTAATTTAGATCGACATACATGTTTCGTATTATGTAACGTAGATTCATTTACACAGGGTCCTTACGTTCAAACCAAATTGTAAACTTTTTAGTTCGTTACAGTAAATAGTATATTTTTCTCCTCTTTGTACTAGTAGAGTTATCTACGACTCTTTCATGAATTATTTTAAGTTGTGGATATGTATACTTTAGAGTATCGTTTGATCCATATTTTCCTTAAAGGAGTTGAACTATTTTCCGTAGATACTTTTTACATATAGATTTATTTTAATTTACTACTTTCTGACTTATGAAAGAAGGATTTTACTTTTGGTAATTTTCTATAGGTGAGAGTGGTAAAGATAAAGTTAGATAACTACCAGGATCGGTCACATTATTCCGTCCTTTTTCTTTATTTTACTGTACCAGATCTTAACGAAAATCAATGTCTACAATACAAACATATGTATTTTTTAGCTCTCCTTAGATATTTTATGGTGATCCTACTCAAAATGTTCTAACAATGTTTCAATCGTGTGTTTTCAGTTGACGTAAAGATAACTCGTCGTCGTTAGTTGACCTTCAAATCTATTACCCGAGGTACTTGTGTCTTATACTTGATAAGACAAATTTTATGAATATCTTTTTTTCTTATTTTAGGTCTTTTAAAATATTATGTACGTAGACTGAATTTTGAATATAAACCCTATATACATACAAACACACATATTTATATATAATGTATATTATTTTGATAGATTAATTTTATAACCGTTTTATAAATATATTTTCGACTGATTTCTTCTATACGTTCATAAACATTTCTACGTTTGTAGTTAACAATAAGTCAAGTCAAGTCAACGAGTCGGCACAGGCTGAGAAACACTAGGGTACTTAGCGTCGTGTGGTCCGGAGGGGCAGGTAGTGGTTGGGGGCCTCAAGTGAGTCTAAGTGCAGGTAGCTCAGTCACTACGGTAGGTCGGTAGAGTAGGAGACAGTAGGGGAAGAGGAGGACGGGGGTTAGGGAGGGTCGTAGTCTCAGAAAAGGTTACTCAGTTGAGAAGTGTACTCCACCGGTTTCATGACCTCAAAGTCGAAATCGTAGTAGGAAGGTTTCTTTAGGGTCCCGACTATAGGAAGTCTTACCTGACCAACCTAGAGGAACGTCAGGTTCCCTGGGAGTTCTCAGAAGAGGTTGTGGTGTGAAGTTTTCGTAGTTAAGAAGCCACGAGTCGGAAGAAGTGTCAGATTGAGAGTGCAGGTATGCACTGGTGTCCTTTTTGGTCTCGGAACTGATCTGCCTGGAATCAGCCGTTTCATTACAGAGACACAAAGTTATACGATAGATCGTATTGATCTATCGTATTGAAAGGAAGGTTCCTCATTCGCAGAAAATTAAAGTACCGACGTCAGTGGTAGACGTCACTAAAACCTCGGGGGGTTTTATTTCAGATTGTGACAAAGGTGACAAAGGGGTAGATAAAGGGTACTTCACTACCCTGGTCTACGGTACTAGAAACAAAAGACTTACAACTCGAAATTCGGTTGAAAAAGTGAGAGGAGAAAGTGAAAGTAGTTCTCCGAAAACTCAAGGAGAATTGAAAGACGGTATTCCCACCACAGTAGACGTATAGACTCCAATAACTATAAGGAGGGCCGTTAGAACTAAAGTCGAACACGAAGAAGGTCCGGTCGCAAAGAGTACTACATGAGACGTATATTCAATTTATTCGTCCCACTGTCATATGTCGGAACTGCATGAGNTTCGTCCCACTGTTATATATCGGAACTGCATGAGGAAAAGGATAAACCTTGGTCAGACAACAAGGTACAGGTCAAGAAAAAAAAAAAAGGTACAGGTCAAGATTGACAGCGAAGGACTGGAGGTATATCCAAAGAGTTCTCCGTCCAGTCCACCAGACCATAAGGGTAGAGAAAGACTTACTAGGCCGCAGGTGGCANGGGTAGAGAAAGTCTTAAAAGGTGTCAAATAACACTAGATGTGTCAGTTTCCGAAACCGTATCAGGTATTTCGTCTTTCTCTACAAGAAGACCTTGAGAGAACGAAAAAACTACTAGGTCACCTACAACGGTTAAACTAGAGACCAAGGAGACGGAAAAGATTTTGGTTGGACTTGTAGACCTTCAAGTGTCAAGTGCATAACGACTTCGGACCGAACCTCTTAAAACTCGTAATGAAACGATCACACACTCTACCCACGTTAAATAATCCCTTTATGTTTAATTTTGTTACACTATAGTAGGGGTAATCGTACCAATTTTAATTTTTCCGATTAGTAACATTCACAAGTGCACGTACATATCGTCTACCTTGTGAGTATATAACAACCACTCCAACATTTTACCACGTCATTAAAACCCTTTTGTCAAACGGTTAAAGAAATTTACAAGTTACACTTGAATGTATACTAGACCGTTAGGATAGGAAACTATGACACAATTCAAAGAAGTCAGTACGGACTGAAAAACGTTGGGATACCTGTCATTGGGCGGTCCGACGAGACAGGTACCCTAAAAGATCCGTTCTGATGACCTCGCCCAACGGTAAAGGAGGAAGTCCCCTGTAAGGACTGGGTCCCTAACTTGGGTAGAGAATGTAGAGAACGTAACCGTCCGTCCAAAAAAAAAAACAAACAAAAAAAAAAATGGTGATCACGGTAGGACCTTCGAGGGAAACTGTGACTGGCTCTATATTTGTATATGTGGGTGTCTTTCTAAACACGTACTTACATATGTCTCCGTAATAAGTATTACCGGTTTTTAACTTTAGTTATGTAAGTAGTTTTTTTCTTATTTACTTAACACCGTATCAGTTGAGCCCTTACGATGATTCATCATTTTTCATACGTGATTCTATATATGTTGTTGTATCTACTTACCCTTATTGTAATAAAACTTAATTTTTTTAAGTGTGTGTTCTCATGAATTGTGTATTAAGATAAATATACTTTGAGATCCTTTATACTTGGTTGTGATACCACTGTCTTTCATTTAGTCACAATCATCCTCAATCCTCTGTCCCGAGTTCCCTCGGAAAACCCTACTCTTGTTTCCAAAATAAATAAAAACCGGTGTCACTCACCGAACACCCTAGAATCAAGGGGTCGGTCCCTAGTTTGACTTCGGGAACCGTCACTTTCGGGTGTAGAATTGGTCACCAGGTGGTCGTTTAAGGATTATTTTCCCAAAATATATAACTAACCTTACCACCGATATACCCATGTACATAAATACTTTTGAGTAGGTTGATCTGTGTTTAACATACGAAAAATAACTTACATTTAATATAAAATTATTTTTTCTTAAAATATTAAAAAAACTTTTAGGGTTATACGTTTTAATTAGATTTAAATAGGACCAACTTTCATGAGACCCTCATAGAGTCTCTTCGTTTTACGTTTAGAAAAAACCTCCTTTATATGGAGTGTGGTCGGAAGTAGTTTAAGGATCTCTATATTACGGAAAAGTATCTACGTGACTGTTATTTTTCTTTTAATTGTTAGTGGGTTCGTTTGGCTGATGATAAACGTAATCAGTTGTCTCCGTTGTTCTTGGGCGTTCTTTAAATCCATCACATTGACACCTTATGTCTTATATTTCATACATATTTTAACAATTTTTCTTATTTTTGTTTATTTTCTTATTTCTTATTTTTTTATTTCTCTCTTATTTTTGTTTCCCTTTCTTTTTCTATGGTATTTTCGTTGTCCAGATAAATCTTTTCTTGATTTATCTTAAAGATCTTTATTCGTTATATTAGTAAGTTCAATTCCTGAGTAACCTTGGGTTCTTTTGGTTGATGGTACTTAATTTACATTCTATCTATACCGATTTATCTTATACATTGTATAAAAGATATTTACTATTTTTGTATATACAAGTCTAAGTTCTTCGGGCGTATAATGTTTTTATTATGTTTTTACTTAGGTATACATCTGCATTACGTAGTGTCACTTTACCGTTTTATCATCTCTTATAATATTTTAGTCAATTCTCCCTTTCCCGAAGGGAAGACGAAGTCGACCATTTCTTAGGTGGACGTTACACCCTCTGGACCCAAACTAGGGACCCAACCCTTCTAGGGGACCTCTTCCCTTTCCGGTGGTGAGGTCATAAGACCGGACCTCTTAAGGTACCTGACATGTCAGGTACCCCAACGTTTCTCAGCCTGTGCTGACTCACTGAAAGTGAAGTGAAGTGTATTCTCCCTTTTCTGTCCAATATGACTATCTATTTCCTTAAATTTAAATCTTTCCTTCGGTGTATGAGTGTTTTATTTGTGTCTCTCTTTTAATGACAGTTATAGTTAAAATATGGACCTATTTAATATGTTTAGTACTCCTTCTTCATCCAAACAAAATCTTTTCATTTTTAGTCTGTCTAATGATCCGTCTCACAGTCATTTATTGAAGGTTTCCTTTTCGTCTTCCCTTCACTAAGGTCATCATTCCAGACCCTGCGTTCTTCTATACTTCTCGTTTAGTTAGTCGTCCGTACCTCTCTTCAGATAAGTGATATTTTTTACCAGTGATACCTGTTGACAAAACTCTGTATTTTTTGTTGTGTCTTTATTTTATTGTACGTCATACCTTTTCCTCACTACGTCTATTCCGTCTAAGAACAGGAAAAGTCTTTCTGTCATCTTTATATTAAAATCTGAATATCTGTGTACTCTTTCACACTTACAATTGGTGTTTTCACTCTTTATCTTATACAGATAAGATAAGATATAGAAAAAATTCTTTTTTAAAATTAATCTAAGAAGTGTTCTGTTACTTCTTGACTTCTTCATTGGTCTCGTCCTTCGAAAATAATAATTTATAAATGGATCGATAAATAAAATGGTGACAGAGACCCCGAGTCTACCATTTCTTGAACGGACGTTACTTCCTCTGGGTCCAAATTAGGGACCCAACCCTTCTAAGGGTACCTTTCCCTTTACCGATGAGTAAGGTCACAAGAACGGACCTCTTAGGGTAGTTGTCTCCTCGGACCACCCGAGGACAGGTACCCTAGTGTTTCTCGGTCTGTACTGACTCGTTGATTCGAAAGAGATAAATAAAAAGAAACCGACACGACACAACACGTCGTACACCCTAGAATCAAGGGTTAGTCCCTAGTTTGGGCGTCGGGGACACAACCCTCACACCTCAGGATTGGTGTCCTGGTGGTCCCCTCAGGGGACTCATACGTTGAAGATTGATTATATATGTGTCATATACATACTATGTGTGTGTCATACGTATTTGTGGGTCAAGTCCTGGAGACCCCCTACTTCATCCTTCCTTCCTTTACTTTGTCTCTCCCGCTATCCGTGACAAGACCCGTACAAGTAAAGTCAGTCAGCGAGTCAGTACAGGCTGAGAAACGTTGGGGTACTTAGCGTCGTGCGGTCCGGAGGGACAGGTAGTGTTTGAGGACCTCAAGTGAGTCTGAGTGCAGGTAGCTCAGGCACTACGGTAGGTCGGTAGAGTAGGAGACAGCAGGGGAAGAGGAGGACAGGGGTTAAGGGAGGTCGTAGCCAGAAAAGGTTACTCAGTTAAGAAGCGTACTCCACCGGTTGCATGACCTCAAAGTCGAAATCGTAGTAAGGAAGGTTTCTTTAGGGTCCCGACTAGAGGAAGTCTTACCTGACCAACCTAGAGGAACGTCAGGTTCCCTGAGAGTTCTCAGAAGAGGTTGTGGTGTCAGGTTTTCGTAGTTAAGAAGCCACGAGTCCGAAGAAGTGTCAGGTTGAGAGTGTAGGTATGTACATCCACGAGTGACAAGAAATGGAGAAAAGGATTCAGACTTTATAAAAAAAGAATTAGCTTTGTATCAACTAAATATTATAATGAAAGTGCACATGTTGTTTCACTAAGTTTCAAAATTTAAAACATGAGGTAAATTTCAATATTTTATAACCGATATAAGGGACATGACATGTTGTATAGGAACATCGAATGAAATATGTATCATTCATCAAACATGGAGAAATAGGGAATGGGTAATACGGGGAAGGGATACGGAGAGAGGTGACCTTTGGTGATCAAACAAGAGATATGGACCCTCACACAAAGACAAAACAATATAACTCGTCAAAATAAAAAATCTGAGGGGTATATCAACTATTGTATCTCATGGACAGAAAGAGACCGATAAAGTGATTCGTAGTATAGAAGGTATGGTTAATACTTAAACTATCCAAGTACGTATAGTAACGTTTACCGTTTGAAATTAAGAAAAAATACCGGCTCATCAACTTCTTAAAGAAGTTGTATCTTAAGTTGTCGAAAATCAATAAAAAAATTTTCGGGAAGTACATTTGATCATGTCGGTGATACCTCTTGTCACACCTCTAAGGAATTTTTTGACGTTTATCTTGACGGAATACTGGGTCGTTAGGGTGACGACCCGTATGTGTGGCTCTTTTGGTCTCAGCTTTCTCTGTGCACATGGGGTCACAAGTGACGTCGTAACAAATATTATCGATCCTGTACCTTTGTTGGATCTACAAGTAGTCGTCTACTTACCTATTCTTTCGACACCATGTATATGTGTTACCTCATAATGAGTCCGTACTTTTTCTTACGTAAACTTAGTCAAGATTACTCCACCTGCTTTGGCCTCGGATAATATGTCTCACTTCATTCGGTCTTTCTTTTTGTGGTTATGTCATATGATTGTGCATATATATACCTTAAATCTTTCTACCATTACTATTGGGGCATACGTTCTGTCGTTTTCTCTGTGTCTAAATATCTTACCTGAAAACCTGAGACACCCTCTCCCTCTCCCACCCTACTAAACCCTCTTACCGTAACTTTGTACATATGATAGTACATTCCTTGTTTAGCGGTCAGACAAGCTATGTCCTATGTCCTACGAACCCCAACCACGTGCCCCTACTAGGTCTCTCTACTATACCCCACCCTCCCCCCAAGTCCTAACCCTTGAGTACATGTGGGCACCACCTAAGTACAGTTACATACCGTTTTGGTTATGTCATAACATTTCGTTTTATTTCATTTTTTATTTTATTTTATTTGACTGTACAGACATTTTGTTATTTTTATTTTTTATTTATTTTCGGGAAGTCAGAGAAATATCGTCACCAAGAATGGACACAACTAAAACTGAGGAGAAAGGTCCCCTGTGAACCGGTGTGGACCTCTGTGAAAACCAACAGTGTTTACCCCCACCACAATAACCTTGGATCCAGCCCCTGTGGCGATTTGTAGGATATTATGTCTCACCAAGGGGATATTACTTCCTAGTACACCGGGTTTTGCAACTGTCATAACTCAAACTCTTTAGGGTAAGAAGTCGTATTCTTTGCAGTAAAAAAGTTTTAATCTAAAATAGTGAGAAGAAAGATCAACTTTCCTTTACCTTGAGGTAAAACTTTTAGTACTCTTGGTCTTTACACTAGTGTACCACTACAGTAAGATGAAGACTGTAGATATAAAAGTCTTCCATTTTAACGAACTATTGAAGAAGTCCTTTTTTGAAAGATTCATCCGTCATATTAATTACAAAATCACAGTTTTTACTTGAATGGAAACCAACCAACTATTTCAAGGTCCTTGTATCGTTGTTACTGGTGCCAAACGAAAACTGACCTCAAAGAAATACTCTACTTCAAAGGTACTTTATCAATTAACGAAAGTCAACGAGGTATAGGTTCTTTCTCTTTTTTCCCTTGAACTCTTTCTTCGGCAAAGAGATGAGCAAAAGAACGATGACAATCTAATCATAAGCTGTCACCATAACATGTTTTAAGACCCCGACGATGACTTTACAGTAATTTAAGGTGGAAATGTGTAGACCGTACGACGGTTTACGTCAAGTCACACATCTAATGCCAGGTTGTTTAGTTATGAGATCTTAACATCCAAATACATGCGGACATTAAATTTTTCATACGTTAGTAAAAGAAACGGATAGACTACTCTCCTTCTCTTTGCTCGACAAAAAGATCCCACCTCTCCACTTTCACAGTCGGACTTTGTCTTCATAACACTGTAATGACCGCCAGGTCACCAACCCTTAGACACAAAGGTTACATCCTCCACACCCAAGTTAACCAGCCCCTTGATCCTAGGGTGTACAACGTACTGTGTCGACTGTACTATATACAACGTACTGTTTGATATATATATATAAATGTATATATTTTTATATACATTTATAATTTATATATATATAAACATTTTATAATTTGTCTTCGTAAGGGACCGTATAGGAAATTCTGTACCGAAAACTATTTCCGTCAGCGAGAAATGTGGAAAGTCAGATCGTGACTAGACGTGGTTAGTCTCTTCAAGGGAGTAGAAGTACCTGTAGTACCTGTTTGAAACCCTCAAAGAAGTCTCTTGGACCAAACCATAACGTCATAAAGGAATCTTTTAGAGACGCGTAAACACCCATTGCCCTTCTGTTTTGATTTGTGACATAGGAGTACTTTCCTCCCTCGATATCGTCCTCTCCTCTCAAAAACCTGTCTCACACACACCTTCGAATGAAATTTGGTATCCGAGGATCGTCTTTCCGTCCAGGAAAAGGGTTAGGACGTCTTTTTCGGGATTTTGAAGTTCGTCGTATCAGTGACAGACGGTAGATCGTTAATTCTTACCGTCTACCCTTCTGATCTAAGTAAACCACGGAGAGAACGTCTCTAATCCCATTTTGCAGTTCGAAGGTTTCGTTGTCCATGATGGGATAAAGACCTCCGATTCCAGACTGCGTAAGTGTAATCTTTTCCTAAATCCTGTATTAAGATGGGTGACCCGTTTTGTTTTAGTCGTTATCGTCGAAGGTTAAGTTTCCGTTATAAATATGTGTCTATGTTATTTTATATGTTAAAATAGAAACATCGTCCATCAACGCCAACCGACAGTCGGTCTACACTTTTGTTAAAGTCTTTCCTTTTTGAAACACTCCAACCAGACCACAAAGGTAGTCAAACTGGTCTCACGGTTTTTTTTTTTTTTCTCATAAGAGAAGGTCCTTTAGTCAAATAAAAAGTAGTGTTGTCTTTTTAGAGACATATCTTTACAAAACCAATATAAAGAGTTAAACCCACATCCCACCGAGACCCGTACTTTCTAAACGATAAAGAATCACGTCAGGGGAGTTTGAGAAAGTTTCCACCCCGAGGTGACGAAAGAAACAGTCAAAAGGGTTCCTAATGTAAACGTTCACCCGATTACTATGATTGAGACGTCAGACCCTTTGACTCACAATTATACTAACCTTTATACTTTCCAAAACTAATTTAATACCCTGATGATATATCTAAAACTTATCTTAAAATAGGAAATAAGTAAAATTCTATCTAAGTGGAATGAGTTTCCTCTGAACTACTCACTAAATTTTCCCTGTGATAAGTTCTCAATCCCATATTACATTAAAATAAATGTAAAGTTTACGTCTTAGTTTAACGTCATGGAAGACGGTATGAACTCTCCCTTACCTAGATTCACAAAAATAACCACCAACCCTCCGATTTTACCGACTGAACATGAGTACGTTCTCCTTCTGGTCGAGAGGAGTAAGGTACTACGGTCCAAATTCTACACGGGTGACGTGACTATCAAGAAGGTGTTTGTATTTTGTAGTACAGTCTAAAGTAGTTATGAAAATGGGGTCCTCACTTTTAACCCTTGACGGTGACAGAAAAGGTCGAAGCATAATAGATACCGACGTATTGTTTAATGGAGATTCAAATCGTCGAATTATGTTCTGAATAAATAGAACCCAAAGACTCATTAAACCCACACCTAGTTCCAGGGTGTGTTCGATATTAGTTTCACAACAGACACCAGTAGAGCTCCGAGATCACTCCCCTCCTAGGGGAAGGACTGGGCAGTGTACAACGACCGTCCTAAGTCAAGAAACGTACACCATCTGACCCCCTGAGGCGACAACGGTCCTTTGGGACCAAAGGACAGTGTACCTGGAGAGGTGTCTCGTAGAGTCTTGTACCGTTGACCGAAGGTAGTCTCGTCCTTTCGTACTGTCTTTGTCACCCGTTCGTTCTGTCTTCTGCTTCGGAAAGACAGTGGATTAGAACCTTCTCTGTACAGTGAAAACGGTATAAGATAAGTAATCTTCGTTCAGTGATCCAGGTCGAGTGCAAGTTCCTATCCCCTACTATGTCCTAACACTTATGACCCTTCGTTCCTAACTACCCTCGGTGGAATCTTCAGAGAATAGTGTTCAAAAAAAAAAATTATAATTTTTGACTAACTCTTACGTTCCAACCAAAGTCTGTTACTTACACTTTCCGTCTCCGGTATATAAACTCAATCAACGTCGTTCATGAACACGTGTAAAAGCCTCGATTTAACAGAAAACTCCGTAATGTGCATTGTCTGACTGTTTTGATAAAAACCCAAGTTTTAGACACTTACGAAGAGGTTTTGTGCCGAATTATGTTTCGAATTATGTTTAGGATCTACTTCAGTAGTTACCTTCGTAACTTGTTCTAAACTTTTCGTACCAAGTTATGGATCTAAAAACTACCTTTAAGGAGATCGTTTGTCGTCTATGAGGTTTATAAAGTTATTCCTTACATGGTCGAGTCACTGGACGTCCGTGGTCTACAATGTCTCATACTGTTTCGAACCTCCCACTCTGTTGAAAACCTATTTTCGACAAAGGACTAGGATTTATTGTGATTTTAACGAGACATTGATAAACGTCACTATTGATGGGAAGAAAAGAAGAAGAAACCGAGGAACTAGACACACGGAAGGAAACGAAAGAGGAGTCCCACGTGGAAAGTTCTCTGGATGTGGGGGTAGGAGTGATTCGACACCGGTGCTGGCTGCGTAGGACGTGGAGTTGTCTGTCGCACAAGACTGTCGGGTGACATGATGCTTTCTGGAGTACCAGTGAAGTCACTGACCTCCGTCGTCGGACCTAAGACGTCCGTTCGATTCTGACTTAAACAGAAAAAATCAAGAAGGGGACTTCTAAGTGAACCTTTGCATTGCTAAAATAAAAAATAGTATTGATACTAATCGAACCTGCACTGACCTATCCTTTACGGTTGAAAAGGACCCTTCCTTTAATCCTAAGAAACGGTGAAAATCTCTAAAACCTTTAACTCCGTTCATTCCTTAGTTTCATGTTCAAAATAAAGGTCAAATTCCTGGTTTAAGAAATGACACTTCATAGTTTATGTCATCATTCAATTATGATATAATTAGGTATATTCTTCAGAATATACCAGACCTTCAAGTGGAGAATTTCTTTTTAGTTACGGAGTTTTCTTATATGAATTCTGTCATATATGATTTGTACGTGGGGTCAGTAATCAAGGAACCCGAAAACATCAGTAATTCAGTTAGTGTCTTTATATTCCTTTTCAACTAAAATTTTTTCGTTTAAGTCTTAATACTCAAACAATAATCATCTCTATATATTTTGTACCTGTTGACTAAAACGTCTTTCGATTTTTTTCTATAGGTTCTAGTTGGACAGTATAATAAATCGAGTGTTGGGTTTAGTAAGAGGCTTGCGTTATCGCGTGTGTGCAAAATTAAAGATCTAATATGTGACAAAGGAAATCTAAGTCTTTTCTAGTGTTTTCGTTTGGTCACTTTCGAGAAAGATAGATCACAGTTCCGATATTTAACAATTGTTTGTAAGAAATAATTCTTAATTCTCAGTAACAGAAGGTCTTAAACGTCCACGGTTCTTTAGTACCGTTGTTTTAACTTCTTGTTGTTTCATAATGTCTTTTTCTCTCATTTTATATTACGAAACTTCTTTTTACATCTTATTTAATGTAAAATTTGGTCTTATTGACTGTTCGAATGTTCTTTGTAGACCCGACGGCAAACCTCGCCGAAAATTTTGTAGGTCGTTCGTTTTCGTCCCTCTGTCGTCTCTCGTTCCCTTCCCACGACTAGCTCGAGACTCTGTACCCCTTGATGGAAGAAAAGAGACCCGAAGTCATAGGAGTAGTTATTGTGACCCCGTGTATTAGAGAGAACTTAGAAGTTTTTGGGGTTTAGAGTTCTAAGGAAGACTAGTACTTGTGGTAAAACATTCTTCCGTATGCGAGGAATCTAACTCTTAATAAGGGTACTAGTGTTGATCCGAAAAGGATAGGACAAGTAGTCGACTGTGTGAGGACTTTGTCCTTCGTAGGAGTGGTCTGTTGTCGTGGTGATATTTTTACAAGTCCGTAAATCCTCCAACAAAATTGCGGATTATTAGTATACTTTGTACTGTCTGTGACTGTGTTCGACAATTGTTCAGGTTCAGTTTCCTCACAAAGACTAGAGAAAACACTAACTTTTGCACCTTTTTAGGAAACGAAAAACAGTTTGCAGAGGGGAGAGTTTTCCATGCACTGCGAAATGAGGGTATAAGAAATCGACGACCCCAATCTCCCCAAGGACGTTAGATGCCCGTGAACCCCCAACTGTGGGACACCATTTAGACCCTGGTTGTCGGATTGTCTACACGAGGACTCGACGCGTGTGAGGAGGTCTAAGTGGAAGACACAAATTGTGGCCCGTGGTATAAGAGACACTTCCTACATTGTTGAAGGTGTTCTACCGATTTAAAAAAAGAATTTAATGATGTTAAATACCGAAAGTGTAGCCATTTGTTAGACGTTTCAAAAAAGTGACTACAGTTTCTACTTTCTAATATATATGTCGTTAATCGTGACAAGACCATTATTACGGATTTTAAATAATCAAGGTAAGACAAGAGAAATCTAACATATAACGGTTTACAAACTGATTCTTTATTTACGCTAGATTACGGTGGGTGCCGAGTTACTGATTGTATACCGTCAGAGCCCGACCACATCAATGACTAGGAGACCAAGAAATGAAGATAGGGACGTCCATTTGACTACTCTTTGGTCACAAGATCCGGTGTGAGTCTACGCGGAAGTGACCGAATCATAAATGGTAATTCCGGAGAGACGCATAAAAAGTAAAAGAAATTTAATGTTCCTTTACAGTAAGTTATAATTCTGGGAGGAAAGAAATCAAATTCTCTTTTGATCGGAGAACGTCCATTCAAACTTAAAAGATGATACTTTTTGTTCTTCTGAATTAACAAAATCTTCGTCCTTTTAAATCTTTGTTAAAAAAACAGGTTCGAAATGAACGAATCACCGGACTTTGGTACATGAAGACACGACAAAATTACAATTTACAGAAGTAATTGCCGAAACATAAAACATCCGGAGAAGTACGGGAAAATTCTCTCATCCTGTGTTTAAAGTTTTTATTTTTATGTAAATGTTCACGATGAATTCGTATGACATAATAAATGATGAAATCTACAATTTCTACATAAAAGAATTACTTATATTAAAATATATCCTTTATACTATTAAAGGGAAAGTGATTCTTACTCTAGTGTCAATAGTAATATAATTCCTGAATGATTTACAACAGACCGGACAATAGATGATTTTACGGATAAGTATTGATGACTTTCTTAAATCGATAGATTAGACCGAGACCAAGTAATCAAGTAACTTATGATGTAAGTAATTCAGAAAAATGGAAGGGTTCAACATAAAAATTTTAACCTTTAATATGACTCAAAATTTTTGTGAATTCTGTTATGATACACATTCAAAAGGATAGAAGACCTCTCATATATGAAAAATTTTTTACACTATATTATTCGTAAAACTTCCTCACAAAAAAATATATTATAGTATAAGTTCCAGTGTCAAAAGTAATTAGACTCTTTTACATTTCTACACTATAAAAATTTTTCAGTCACTTTAGGTCACTTTGAAATTAAAGAGTAAAGTACCTTTTAAATTGATGTTTTTTATAGTTTGTACTCTTAAATAGAAAATTTACAGTACGGACATAATCAGTATTAAGTTATTTACCTAAGGAAAGGTGTATATAGAATTCTAGGATTTAGAATCACGGTATTTATTATACTAATTTCTTAGTACATTGTTACATATAAAATTAATAGTCTAAACACATCACTAAATCTAGTTATCTATGGTCACTTTTTAAATAGTATTTGATTCACGTTATTGTTCTCCTTTGTTTTCGAATACATGTGTAATGGTTCTAAAAATGTTATTTAATATCACATGTCAAGGTAGTGTTGTATAACCATATGTTTCGGCGATAACACTTATGACTTTTCTTTAGACAGCACCTCCAGAAATTGGAACTAAATTATTTCAAACATGTCATAGTTTATTATAGTTTTCAGATTTTTTTGTGTTACTAAAAAAATATAGTACAAATATTTAATAACAAATATATGGTATTCTTTTTATTCCAGTTTTCACGTCAAATTTTTTTTCACCTTTAACAATAAGAACCATTCTTGATCTTTTTACATAACAGGGTTCATTCTTCGTTAGATTTCCGAATATGTCAAAGAATCCGTAAAAGGAAATTGAGGGTATGTTGGAACCAATGGTATACGATGTCCTGTTTGGTTATGTTTCCCTCACTTATTGGAAAAATATTTTTATCCTTTGTGTCTAGATCGTTACTCATTGTTGCCTTTATTTATACTATCCGGCGGGGGTTTTACTTAATTTACTGAAAAATGAGTGTCCTTTTTCACCCGATAGTGACTTACACTATTTTGGATCCTTTAAAGTTTTTTAAAATTAATTCAAAAATCAACATTGACCGTTACCACGTATGTAGGGTCCTAATACTTTGAAAAATCATATTATATTGGTTTTGTTTTATACTGAATCTCCACGATTTGGTATAGTGTCTTTTATTTCCAATTCCTAGGTCATTAATTTTCCGTCGTCATACCTTTAATGACTTCTTTGTCTACCTACTTTGTATTAAGACACAGAAATGACCGTGAATGGTGTCATTGATCAATATAAAACTGTTTGAGATCTTGTTTACGGATATGACTTTATGTACACTTTGTAATTGGTAAATATATTCTTTGACTTTACCGTTGTAATGACCGAAGATTTTGTTTAATTTCAATCTCTTGTCTTTTTCATTTTCCTTACACTTCTTTTTACAAATTTGAATAACACCCTAGTTTTAAAACTGTCTCGACATAGTTAGTCCTTGGCAGAAGGACGACGATTGTGGTCGACTCGGACCGCGTTGTGGCGAGGGGAGAGGTCTGCGATGATACATTGACCACGAAACACACATCCTGTGACTCGTGAACTGCGAACAAAAAACAAAAAATGACGTACCTGCTTCAAAGAACCAACCCAATTGTATATCTGACGGACTCTATTATTTTTGAACTGGTAATGTAATTACGCTTTACTTCCAGAAAGATCAAGACTGTCCTCTTTTCCCAACCGACAACTTTTGTTATACCTGCGAGGCATCCGACGTATGCATGTATGAGTTACTAGTTGCAGTGAAGTCGTCTTCTGATTTTTAGCTACCTGTACCTGCGAACACGCCTCAGAAGGGCCGGGGACTGTATTTAGAGTGTCCCGTAGAGGAGGTAGTGGGACAGAAGTTCTCGGACGAGTCCCGTGAGTACACGGACGAACTTTCACATCGATGAGAAAGACTTCCACGACAATTTACAAAAGTACCCGACACCAACACGTTTTAGTAAAGCCTTTCCTTCAAGGTACCTTGACTCCAACCAGGACGAAACAAACTGCGACCCGCGAACGCTGGGTGTCACTACCAGCACCTACGTGGCGCTCCGGCAGCTCCTCGCGGAGCAGAAGACCATCGACAGGTCAAGGAGGCTGTCCAGCCGGTCCAGCCGCCTGTAGAGAAACAGAGAGTCACTTTTGTCAAGTATTACTCCTCCTAGTTTATGAAGAACTTTGGGTCAAAATAATTTTCGTCAAAACGTACGGTACTGGAAAAAAGCTCCGACAAAGTGAACATGATTTTATCTTTATTACTCTTCCTGGTTCTGTTAGGGGCTGCATTGTGGTTATTAACAAGGCACTCAAAATCACTAAACAAGTTTGTCAGGACGAAAAAAGAAAAGACGTCTTTCTCTTTCTTTTTGTTACTCTGAAACTTTTAAGTAAGTACTAAGGACAGTGTTTAACCATTTTATAAAAATCCATTTCGTCTTGTGGACCCAGTTTATGTTGGGTCTTTTACGTTAAATTCTAATCCAAAAATTTGTTTTATTTTGATCATACTGAAGACCAATTTGATTGGTTGTATTCCGTCGGTCTGTCTGATATTTTCCTTTTCCTGAACCAAGAAATGAGTCTTCCATATACTCATGTGCCCGAAGGGACCACCGAGTCACCATGTGTTAGACGGACGGTTACGTCCTCTGCGTCCAAACTAGGGACCCAGTCCTTCTAGGAGACCTCTTCCTTTACCGTTGGGTGAGGTCATAAGAACCGACCTCTTTGGGTACCTGTCTCCTCGGACCACCCGATGTCAGGTATCCCAGTGTTTCTCAGTCTGTGTTGTTGTTATTGTACATTCGTGTATGTCAAACGTTTAGTTTCATTATGTACTTATATCTTTTACAGTTTTGTTTTATGAGAAACAAAAATAGTTCAAATCGAAAGACGAGATACCATCTAAACTCAATTGGGTATCATAAGGATGACTACCGGTAATTCGTTCCTCTTGTTTTTACTAAAGTGACTGGGTGAGTCTATACAAATGTTACTACCAGGTGACAAAAACTTACCAATGGACTTTTATGAAGGAGAGCACTATCGTTATAGAATGTAATTGAAAGATATCAATAAATAACTTGAGAACCCTCTTATTTTCCCTCTATTTGACATCATGACTTTGTCACTAAACTATTGGTCGTAATGGTGTTCCGTATAAAGAGAAAGTCCCTCATATATGACTTTATATCGTATCCTTTAAGTACCTTATTTTTTGCGTCAGGAATATTCCTCAGACAAAATGTGACATTCTGACTTAGATAGTCAACTTAAAACGATTTATCATAAAGGTAAATTAAAATTTTTATTCTTATGAGATCCAGTGTTAGATGTAATAATACTGTTATTCCATAGAAATGTTATATTTGTTGGTACTGATTGAACACCTGTTGAAAATCCGTTTTTTATATCAGATGTTTTTGACGAAAACAACTCTTATTATAAGTCAAAATGGTGTAGGGTCTCCAGACACTAAGTAATTCCTCTTGTGACTAAAATGTACAGAAGTAAGACGGTTTCGTCAATACGGTTCATGTCAACATCTTTTTCTAAAAAAAAAGAATCACTTTCCGTTACCGGTGTGGAGATTCCCGACAGGAAGTGGTCGTCTGAGTGGAAATGTTACTAAAAGTAGGGTTCCCATGCGTGTCAAAACTTAGGGTAATGTCTGATTTCTTAATAACTACGTGTACAACGATACCGTTTTCTTTCACGACGGACATGTCCCTCGACATCTTTTTTCCTTTGAAACAACGATTCTTCTCTTTCGTGTGTCTAATACTGTAGGCCTAAGTAAAATGTAAACGAGAATATTTCAGTTATAGGATAGAGTTTCCGAAAAGACACTTCTATGAGACATGATGTGTTTGTTATTCTGTTTCCGGGCATAAGGGACGACGACTGAGTACATTTGAAAATGGTTCCAACCCGTGGTTCTCTAGCGAGAATCGCGTTATTGTTATACTTATGTACCAGTAGGGAGCCGTAGACACCCCGTGACCAAGGTCCTGGACACCGGTTGTGGTTTCACACGTCGACGAGTTCAGGGCGTCCGCCGGGGAGACTTAGTTAATACGTCGCACATGACGACGCCATAAATGACGACTTTTTTCGGTACACATTGACCTGGACGTGTCAAGTTTGAGGACAATGAGTCCCCAGTTGGTATAAACTATGTCCAGAATGCTTTGATCATGTGTCGTGTAAAAAAAGTTTTACATTTTCTTTTATAATCACTTCTGGACCTCTGTGACTTGGGGACACGAAACGACCGTCCTTACATTTTGCCACGTCGACGACACCATTTATCATACCGTTTACCATTTGTCAAGAGTTTTTGAATATGTCTAATGATATGCGCGGTCGTAAAGGTGAAGATCCATATGTCAGAATTCTTGACTTCCGTCTCTGAGTTTCTCTATGAACGACAAGTGACGTCGTTATATTACGTGTCCTCGGTTTTCCACTTTCGTTACCTTTACAGACAACTTCCTACTTGCCTACTGGTGTCTGTTTTATTTTTACGTGAGAAACCTTAATTTTTTTTCAAAAATTTGTCATGTGTATATCTTATATACGGTAACTTAAAGTATGAACCATATTAAGAAATTTTTAGGAATTACCAGAGTTTCGAATAGTGTTGCTGTTATTCATAATCTATGTCTTTAGTCGACAATCTACCTGTCTTTTCGGTTACTTCTACGTAGCACCATAAATCAGTTAACGTCTTAATCGTCCACTTGGGTGAAGACACACAGTACATACAGTATTTTGACATAGTGTGTTTACACACGTGAAATTTTATATTGTCTACAGGATTCCTTATATATCATAAAAATCTAAGGAGTAAAGATTTTTGACCTCAAAGGACAACAAATTAAAAGTGTGGTGTTAAGATAATATATGATCTAGTATAATGTGTGACTCGAAAATAAAATAGGTCAAGTGTTCACCCTTATGTTCCTTCGACAAAAGTTCTGTCCCACCCATTTCAATATTTATCGTAAGATGAGACTAAAAGACTCAGTTTGATAATAATCAAGAATACCAAATAGTTGTCTTGTAATACACTGTCATGGGACTACCGCGAAGTGTCGAAGTTTCCACCGTTTTTCGGTCCAAAGGACGAGTCACAAAGAATGACCAACTTATCTCACCTTTCATGGGAAAAGTTTTTATAGTCTCTCAAGAAATATTGACGAGAGATGTAATAAATTTCGTTAATCTTTCGTCGTGTTCGTTACTATAACAGTCAAAGCAAAACATCTTTACGCTCAATATAAATTTTAGTGTTTATATGATTCGAAATACCTAAAAGTCACCTGTTCGTATTGACAAGTATTACTCTTACTTTCATAGTCAATAACTGTACCCAACGATTACTGTACGAAGTTAAGATTTGATATATTTTACCGACTTAATGTATTTATTTCCTGTTTCTCTTATCGTTTTTGTGACGGTCAAGACTTGACGAGAGACGAACGTCGGACTCCTGAAAGAGGAAAGGGGAAATGAGTGACGACCCAGTACCACGTCCTCTCCCCTCCCCCAACGGTGAAATCGAAGGGAGATGAAGACTACCCTACACCGTTACTACGACTCTCTACCAAGACAGGAAGTCGATTCGGACGTCCCCTGGACATCCCGTTACAGTGACTTTTAGTGTAATACCTAAATAAGACTGTTTTTATAGAAGACGACGAAAGTGTCAAAATCAGGACCTTTAATACAAGGATTTTGGTAAGGGAAGGAATTTCTCATTTCATATATAATCATGAGTCACGAACCCTTCTTCAGTTTGTATAGGACCAACGATAAGACATAATACGTAAAACCGGTTCAACATGATAAAATCAGTGTAGACGTCAGATGTCAGTTACTTATCTATCCTTCACTTGGAGAATACGTCTTAATTACGTAAATATGTTTAGAGGACCCTTTATAAAAGTACCTACCTAAGTATCATTAATGTTTGGTAATTGTCAAATCTCAATTATGTTCCTTTAGTTTGGAGTCCCTTTAGTTTGGTCAGTTAAGATTTTCTTTAGTTAGGACTTATAAGTAACTTTCCTGACTACGACTTCGAGGTTATGAAACCAGTAGACTACGTTTCTCGACTAAGTAATCTTTTCTGGGAACTACGACCCTTCCTGTTCCGTCCTCCTTTTCGCCCGTTGTCTCCTACTCTACCAACCCACCGTAGTGACTGAGTTACCTGTACTCAAACTCGTTTGAGGTCCTCTACCACTTCCTGTCCCTTCGGAACACACGGCGTCAGGTACCCCACCGTTTTCGAGTCTATGTTGAATCGTTGACTTGTTGTCAAACCTCTTATTGTTTTCTCTCAATTGTCACGCTTAATTACTGTGTCTCAGCCTGTGCTGACTTCACTGAATCGTCGTCGTCGTCGTACACTTTTCTTTTGACTTCGAGAGTTTACACGAATAGTTCACCTGTAAAAATTTAACTTTGAAAATAGTTTCAAGTGTTTTAAGAAATAAAACTAGTGTGTATAAAAAAACCTCACCACAAAAGAAAAACAAGAACGCATTATTTCGATGTAAACCCTATACCTTAATTCGGATGACATCGGAAGTTAATCAAACTTGAAATTACTAATCATATTTGTATAGTGAACTTCCTCCAAACAGTAGACAAATGAATAATCTAGACATAATTTCTCTTTAGTAATCAAAATGTCTCTTTTATTGATTTTGTGTAATCTCTTCTTGAAATGTACATTCTAAATCTGTTGACGATGGGTTTCATTTATATTACACTCAGTTCTTACTCTTGTTCATCGGTATAATCAGAAATTTTTCTTTGTCCACCTTAATTAAGATGACTGACAAATCAGAAATTCAGGATAGACTGAGAAGACACTAGGGTACCTGATGTCGGTCGGTCCAAGGAGACGGGTCCACTAAAGGATCCGTTCTTGAGACCTCACCGAACGGTAAAGGATGAGGTCCGTTTAGAAGGACTGGGTCCCTACGTTGGACACCGAGGACGTAATCGTCGACAGAAGAAATGGAGACTCGGTAGTCCCTTCAGTGACTATCAAATAATTGGATTACATAAACACATCTTTCAATTGTGTCGTCCTGATTCCGACGATGGAACTCTTCCCAGACACACGTTCCCACCGGGAATCGACCGTAGACCTTTGAACCGAAGGGAGGTAAGGGACTGACTGTTCCCATCAAGTACCACGGATCTCAAACACAATTATAGTAAATACGGTTTATAATTGTTGACGAAAGGAAGACACTCAGATCTTAAAACCATATAAGTTCCGTCTCTCACGGATACACTTGTCAGGGGTCATTTTTGGAACCCACGACTTAGAGATTTCAGCCGAAAAGACCCGTCTTCGTAACTTGTCCAATGATATAAAAAACCAACAACCTCTTTACTTGTACAAGTCACACAGGGAGGACCCTCCCCACTCGTATTAGGGACACTTTCCTAAAGAGGTTTGAGTTTCTGTCAGAAAAGGGAAAGTGACATTAATAGAATCGATAATTTTACTTATATACGACCAGGATCTTTAGTGGATTGTATACCCACCACGACACCTTTGGACTTTGTTATAGGTTTTACGATAGTAAAATTATACATTAGTTATATTTTGTAATAATTCTTGTATAAAATGTAAGAAATAAAGTATGGTTCAGAAACTTTAGACCATATATAAAGACATTGACATCGTGTAAAGTCACATCTGACCGACGTGAAGTTCACGAGTCGTCGATGTGCGTCGACTACCTGGGACATGACCCGTCGCACCCATGTCTACGACCCTCATTTCCATGACTCCTGTTTCATTCTTCCGAATTTCCAAAAGGACGATTGATGTAGGAACATAGTTCGCGACTGAACAGACTGAACATCAATGAACTTTGTTACTTTGTTGGAACCAACCCAACGAAAAATAAAAAGTTCGAACTTTTCAAAAGTTTTATTTTGTTAAAAATATTTGTTTGACTCCAATATAGATATCCAGTTTTTCTTCGTTGTCGTGTCGGATGACGTCGTTTGTGGTGGTGACTTCACCTGAAGGGGTGACGAACTTCTTAAGTGATGTGAGTTTTATTGAGTTGTAAAGGAGGAAACTGACAAGTTAAAAGTCAAAGGTTCAGTCACTCCGGGGTCTAAAATTCATGGAGACTCAGTGAGAGAACACTGAAACGTAGGCACACCTCACACAGAGGTGTTGAGAAGAAAGTTGAGTAACAATGAAGAAACTAAGTCTAGAAGGACCAAAGGGTGGAGTTGGTAGCTTCATTGGAGGATTTATCGGAGGTACGGGGTTATTTTCGTGTCGAAAAAAGTCTTATTGTAGGAAGTTTTGAGGGGTTACGGATATTGTACTTCGGATTGAAGTCGGAAAGCAAATTTCCAGAAGTTCGAGATCGAAATTAGATGGCAAGGACCAAGTAAAGAGAGACAAGAGAGGGTGATGAAGGACACCGGGTTTAATCGAGACGAAGATATGGAAAAGGTAGTGTCGTTGAGACTTTTATTGTTGGAGTGAATTGTAAAGGTGGGACATTTTTTTAGTTGGATGGGAGTTCCGAATTGAGTTTCCTGGAAAGACGTTCCTGATGGACGAGGTATTTGTTATAACGGGTGATCTCCATCGGACCTATAAATGATTCTTTCGTGAGACAAAAGACAGAATTTACCAGAAACAGTATCAGTTAAGACATAAATAAAGTAAACGTATATATAGTGAAGTGAATTCACTGACATTCTAGGAAATCCTGTCCCTAACATAGTAGGTAAAAACATAGAAGTATCGTTTATGAAGTAAACCATTTTCAATTTATTTACTTACCTTCCGTCCATCCTTCCGACCAACCGATTTAATTGAAGTATTAAGTTGACTGGTAGACCGTTAAGTCTTCTAGAATCTTCTCGAGTCGATATTATTTCGGATATATACCAGAGTATGTTGTACTAAAATTGTGTCTTAGGTCCCTCGTTATTATATTATGGAACTTTAATATTGATTTCCCATTTTGCTAGTTAAGGGTGTAAAGAGTTCTTTTTATGGACTATTATAGAATGATCACATGACTTTATACATAATTGAAACTTCAACGTCTTTAGTATATCAATGGTAACATGGTATAAGTGGTCAGTCCTATGTTTTATAGAAACAGAGTATTCCTGTTGTCTATTCTATACGGTGAATAAAAATTTTTATACATATTACACTTGTATGTGTACATTAATATAGGTCCTTCAAACCCACTTAAAAGTATACGGCTGAAGGAAGTAAGTCCTCTACTGACACTCCTTTCGTTGGACAATTTGTCCGATTAGTCAGGACGGATTTACATCTAATTTCAATTCCCGGTAAGTTTTGGTTCAGTTTTGGTACTACCACACTTTCGTCAAAAAACAGTTTCGATTACATTATACTAGACGTGAATATTCGTTTCAGTCGCTTTATTAATAATCCTTGATGACTATTCAGTGAATATAAAGAATATCCTCTAGGGTTTTGTGTCTTGGTAAAACGGAACACTCCTAAACAAGTAGACTTAATTGTTCTCAAAGGGACCACCGAGTCTACCATTTCTCAGATGGACGTCAGATCCTCTGGACCGAACCTAAGGACCCAGTCCTTCTAGGGAACCTCTTCCTTTACCGTTGGGTGAGGTCATAAGAACGGACCACTTAAGGTACCTATCTCCTCGGAACACCCAATGTCGGGTACCCCAACGTTTCTCAACCTGTACTGACTCGTTGATTTTGTGTGTGTGTCTATAGTTCAAAAATTCCTTTCTTAAGATTTTAGACAAGAGTTTCAAAGAGGTGAATATTCGACCCAGGCACACAGATGTGTACTTGATGTTGTAGGACATTACACTTTTTCAAGGGTGCACGAGTATTTTATTATTTCTGTGGAAATTTCTGAAATCGTTAGTCTTTTTTCGGTTTTAGAGGTAACATTTGTCTTCTACAGATTTCTTATATAACATTAGTGTTCTTTCTACAGACTTCTTATATATGTGTCTTCCTTTACGTTTACACAGTGATGTTTTTAGTTGATTCGTGTTTTCTGACATTCCTACCTTTACTCCCTATTGTTTCGACATTCCGTATATCTTTAGTTGTCGTTTTAACATCTTCAGAAAGGAATCATCGATGAAATTTACATTTACCTAATTTGCAAGGTAAGTTTTCCGTCTCTAATCGTCTTTTCGTTCTTTTGTTGGTTCTAGGTTGATATACTACAAGACATTCTCTAGGTCAAATCTAGGTCTCTGTATTAATCCAGCTTTCATTTTCTTGTCTCTTTCTGCAAGGTACGTTTATCTATGGTTTCTCTCGACCCTATCACTATATTTATGTCCACGTATAGTCTCTATAACAACCAAACCGAAGTCTGATGGTGTTACTTCGTTAATAAGTTCCTGAGTGTACTTAAAAAGCCAAAGGGTCACGTATATTTTCAATGTAAATACAAAATGACATCTGATAATTCACGTGTTCATCATAGTGTAGATTTTTTGAGTTGAATTGAATTAAATTTTTGTAGTATGACGATTTTTTACGATCGGTAGTAGATTCGTTCAGAAAATGTTGTCATTGTAGTTGTTAATGACTACTGGTTTTTGTTATTATCACTTTTACAAACTTCATGACACTCTTAATGGTTTCACACTGTCTCTCTGTACTTCACTCGTTGACAATCTTTTTACTACGGTCATCTAAAAAGTTGTGTCCCAACGGGACCCCAAATAGGTCACTGAGTCGTTCTTGCTTAGACGGACGTTACGGCCTCTACACCCTCGGTGTCCAAACTAAAGACCAGTCCTTCTAGGGAACCTCCTCATTTACCTTTGGGTAAGGTCATAAGAACGGTCCTTTTGTGGTACCTGTCTCCTCGGACCACCCGATATCAGGTCCAACGTTTCTCAGTCTGCACTGACTCATTGAGTTGTGTATGTCCCAACGGTGTTTGGAAGTTAAACACTTTTTACGTCATAGACAATTCTATCCGGACATAGTCTGTTTGTCTGAAATTCGGTTTTGACAGTGTTTACTGTTTCTTCCTGTGACATGGAACTATTTTCCCAGTTAAGTGGTTCTTCTATATTATTAATATTTGCATATACCTGGTTTTTAGTTTCGGGATTTTATATTCGTAACAATCTTAAATTCCTTCTTAATCTGTCAAGATACTATTGTCAACCTCTGTAGTTATGAGATGAAAGTTATTACTTATTTTGGTGTGTCTTCTAGTTATTCCTCCCTTAAGGGACCACCAGATCACCAATCCTGAGACGTTAGAAGTGACGGTTTCCGGGTCCAAGTCAGAGAGCAATCCCTTGATTCTAGGGTGTTCGACACTCCCCGTGTGGAAGTTTTCTGGTTATTCCTTTATTTCTTGAACTTGTCATGATATTTGGTTAACTTTGATTATCTGTATTTTTGGGGTGGACTGTTGTCGTCCTCTATAAAAAGAGTTCACGTGTACCTCGTAAGAGATCCTGTCTGGTATACAATCCGGTGTGTTTCAGAATTAAAATTTTCTGAGCATAGTATGTTTCATAGAAAAGGTTAGTGTCACTTTGATCTTTAGTCATTATCTTCCTTTTGACTTTTTAAATGTTTATACACCTTTAATGTGATGTGTGAGGTTGGTTGTAAAGTTTCTTCGATGGCGTTCCTTTTAATCTTTTATGGAACTCTGTTTACTTTTATGTTGCATACTTTGAATACCTTTCGTCACTTTCGTCACTATTCTTCCTTTAAATTTCGATATTACGGATGTAAAATTTTTTTCCTCTGTTATTTCCTCTTTCTGAAGTAAGTTTAGTATCTCTTAGTCTTTTTCATCTCGTTTGATTCACAAGGAGTAAAGGGTCCAGTAAGGACCTTGGTTCCGACGTTATCGGTTACAGACACAACCTCTACATTGGTGTCGGTAACTACCCCTTTTATCGTCGTCATACAACATGAATCTTCGAGTCTTGTTTTAGTTCCCGACGTGTCTGTTGTACTGAGAGTGTCATCGTTGTCTTGTCTTTATACCAGAGGAGACCACTGTCTCCTTCCCTTTGTAGTGAGTATGTTCTACTTAATCGGAGACTTGGGGTTCTCTAGGATATGTTTCCTTCGTGGGGCTTGGTCTCAATACGGGAAAGGGTGGAGTGGAAGGAGGTCGAGAAGGGGTCCCAGCAGTGTTTGGTCACGTTGTTGGGTCAATCGAAGATGAGGAGACTTTTATAGATTTTGACATTGTTACGGAACCTCAGTTTCTCCGTCGGTCGTCCGTCTACTTGTCGTGTAGAAATCTGGTAGGAGTCGAAGGTTCGTCTGAACAGAAACCGTTTCTCAGACTTCAAATGTTCTACGAAGACCTCTTTGTCCTCAATTTACTCGGAGACTCTGTCGGGTGAAGTAAGGACCAAAACGTCCTTTAGGATCTCAGACTCCTCTTTCCCCTAGGGTTGTTCGAGAGTCCTGAGTCTTCACAATTCCGAGGTCAGTGGTTTCCCCGATGTAACTGATCTTTACGGGCCTTCGACGAGCGCACACTGTTCACACCGTGGTCGTGACAGTCGCACAACCACTTCGACGCCCTCGCAGTGCCGGTGGGGTTCACAATACACACGCGGTTGATACCGTCGTCAGACTTTGTCTTCCCGGTAAAGAAACACCTCCTAGTCTAGATGACACCTTTCGTACGGGTCCTCGCTCAGTGGGGTATCTCCCGATGCGACACCGGTCACAAGGGGCTTACTCGGTCGTCAAGACCTGGGTTACGACAAAAGGTGTGTCGGAGCGACGTAGAACAGGAGACTTGCGACACCGGGGAGAGAAGGTTTAAGAGTGAATGCAACCAAAATAGTGACTAATAATTTGAAGTGCAGGGGGAGACACGATTCACTGGGTGAGACCGACACACTGCGGACGACAATGTTAATTTCCTTCCGTCAGAACGAGTCGCAGGGGAACGGTCGTAGTGACAGAAGAGAAGGGGAGGTAAGTAGAGACGACGTTTACCTGTAGTCGGTTTAAACTTGGTTTAAATTACAGACTGTTACTAAAAATAAAATGAGTTATTAAATTGTCTAAATTTTTTGAGTTTTAAGGTACATAAACAGTCTTCCTAATTTTATATTTCTAATCTCTATTTATTTTTATCTCCCCCCTTTTTGACCTCTTTTCTTTTTTGTGGTTAGAACCAGGAAACTTTTCTAGTTGTTTGATCCGTCTGAAAATCTATGTTACTGATTCCTTTTCTAATCTCTGAGTTTAATGATTTTAGTCTTTGCGTTCAACCCTGTATCATATCTAACATGTATATATTTTTCTTAATCTTTTCTTATGATTCTTTTTAAACATATGGGTTTTATCCGATTGAATCTACTTTATCTGTTTAAGGATCTTTGTGTGTTAGATGGTTTTGACTGTTTTTCCTTTTTTCTAGAGTTCTCTAAAGATTTATCGTTCCTATGACTTAGTCATTAGTTTGTACAAAGTTGTTTCATTTCAGGATCTGGTCTACCGAAGAAATAGTTTGTGTATTCTTTTTAATTGTTGTCAGGAACTTGAAAAGGTTTTTCAACTTCTCCTCCCGAGTTAAGAATAAGTAAATAACCGGTCGTAATGAGACTATAGTTTCGGTCTGTTTCTTTGTTGTTCTTTTGTTTTGATGTCTGGTTATAGGGTTGTAGGGAATACTTATAGTTACGTTTTTAGGAGTTCTTTTATGATCGTGACTTAAGTCGTTGTAAAATTACACTCCTAGTTCACCCTATATTCCTGTCAAATTGTATATTTTTAGTTAATTACGTTATGTGGAGTTATTGTCTTACTTCCTCCGTTTTGAGTGTGCTAGTTGAGTACACTTAGTCTTCTTCGTAAACTGTTTTAAGTTGTCGTAAAGTACTAAATTTTTTTGGAGTTATTTCGTCCTTATGTTCTGGTGAAAAAGTTATACTATTTCCGATATATACTTTTGGGGTGTCAATCGTAGTATGAGTTACCATTTCCGTCCTTCAAAAGGGGGATTTTAGTCCTTATTCTGTTCTTACAGACAAAGGTAAAGACAAATTATATCACATGATCGGTCTCGTTAATCCATTCTTTTACTTTGTTTTCGTGAGTTTAACCTTCCCTTGGATATTTCAATAGAGACAACCGTCTAATGTGCTAGAATGTTTATCATTTGAACTTTTCTGGTGTTGTGTCTGTATGTAAGTCTCGTTTATTTGATTAAGTCGTTTTAACATCCTATGTTTTTAGTTGTTTTTAATCAATGTATAGATATGTGATCATTCCTTGTTTACTACTATGGTAGGTGTCCGAGTAACACAAAGGATAGTTTTAAGGTTTTGATAAAAAACGTCTTATCTTTTTGAATAACATTCTAAGTACCTTAGAGTTCCCTGGGACTTATCAATTTCGACTTTTTCTTGTCTCAACTTTCTAAGAATTCAAGTTTTGAGTGATGTTTCGATGTCATTAGCCCTGAAGGGACCACCAGGTCACCGATTCTGAGACGTGAGTATTACGTCTCCCGGGGACAAGTTCGGGACCAGTCCCTTGATCTAGGGTGTACGACGTTGATTTTTTAGGACATACGACGTTACTTCTGGCTTCTAGAGTGTACGACGTCAATTCTGGACCACATCGGTTTATTTATTTATTTATAATTTTTTTTTTTTCGATGTCATTAGTTTAATTAACCGTAATGTTATCTGTTTATCTAGTTACCTTATTTGTCGGAGAGTTTATCTGACAGTGTACATAATTATATACCTGTTGACTAAAAACTGTTCCCAATACTCTACTAATTTTCCCCTTTCCTGTCAGAAAAGTTCTTTACTAAGACCTTTTGACATATAAGTGTACGTTTTCTTACTTCGACTTCTTTAATTAAACTTTACTTAGTTTCTGGATTTACATTCTCATTTTTGATATTTTTAAAATTTTCTTTTGTACCTTTTTCTCTCACTGCAGTCAAATTACTACCAAGTTCACGAGGGAGACAGAGAAGGAAGTCAGATGTTGGTCATTTTGTAGGTATTGAGTTGAGACGGGTCGTCTGGTCCTACAACCTCTTAACGTGTACAGATATGGATTTCTGTTACCTTGTGGTTGTCCTCCACCTTAGGTCCGTTGCCGTCTTAGTGACGGACGTGGCGAAACGACGATACCGCCTCGGTCGTTAGGGTCTCTTCGACGTCGTCCCCTCCACCAGGTGCTTGGTGGTCGGAAAACCGACGTCACCGCGAGTGTTGGTTTCCGTGGTAAGGAGGATGGGCGTCACCGCGACGGACCTTTGGTCGTTACGACCAGTGTCGTCTCTATGGACGAGAGGTTGAGGGGAAGGGGGAGGGGATGAGGGTGTCATTGTTTCGGACGTGGAGCCATCTAGGGTTTGCGCCACTTCACGGACACTAGGAACACGGGGTTCGCAGCTACGGTCGTCGTAGTTCCGTGGTTTCTGGTGACTCCGCGTTACTGTTGTCTCTTTTACTGTTCCTTTCACGGTTGAGAGTTTATGTTGGTCTCCGTCGCGTCCATTCTCTTTGGTTTTAAACACGATATCGCGGTGGATGACTTTTGGATCTCTTTCCGGAGACTAAAGATTGGACATCTTAAGGATCTTAGTTTTAGTTCATCCCACCCGACGCCCTTCGAAATGATTTTTTCTTTCTACAAACCATGAAGTTTACACGGTCTTCCCCTTGTTGAGTAGTTCGTGTTACTTCTTGGTACCATTGTACCATAGTGTTTTTCTTTTACTTACAAGAGGCCTTTGGTTTGAGTCAGAGTCTTGTTACTCTAAACTATCTGGCAAGTTTACTTCGCAGTCTGTCTTTGAGTTGGTCGAAGTTCTTTTGAGTCTTTCCGTCAAGTTACACAAGTCCTTATTTGAATCACTTGTCTTCATTATGAAATATTTTCACTAACTTTGAGATCTTTTCTTTAAGACCTCGACTTCTTGAATTGTTTACTCTACTTCTTTCATGACCTTTCTGTCGTCCGGTATACCTTCGAACTTCTACCTTTAGATCTTTACTATGTCCATCTTTTCCTCCCTTAATTCTGGTTTTTTACTCCTTTAAGATACTCCTGATAGATTCAGTTAATCCTTCCCGTTGTAATCCTATTACCCATATGGTCTTCCTTTGGTCTCCCTCTTTTCTTGTGTGTCAAATAAAGTTCTTTATTATCGACTCTTGAAGGAGTTTGACCCCTTCCTTGACCTATATATTCTTTGATTCTCTTGTAAATTAATGGAGTACGTCTTTCTTGAAAAGGTTCTGTGTAATATAATTTGGACAACTTTGAGTCACCGTCTCTTTCTTAAAATTTCCGTCGGTCGGTACCGCCCCCGCCCCCCCACTTCCCCACTTCCCCAACCACCCGCACCCCCCTTCTACAATTGAATGTTTCATTCGATAATCGTCCAAAGAGTCTTATTTGAGATGTCCAGTCGTCCCTCACCGTATAGGATGTGTACTATGACTTTCTATTTTTGACGGTCAGTTTTTATAAGAAAAGTCGTTTTAATAGTAAGTTTATACTTCTTCTTTATTTCCGAAAGGGGGTCTGTTTGATGTGGACTCTCTCAAGTAGTTGTGACATTGACGGAATGTTTTTTTGCGACTTTACTGGAGAAGATGGACTTTACTCTTCCTTTTTCATATGTGTTGAAACTCATCCCACTGTCTCTTTTGACTTTGAGATTGTAGTCTTATAATTTGCATAGTATCTTTTTTCCAATTTCCCTTTATTAAATATTTTTATTAAATATCGATGAAGTTAAACCATTGTTTGAACATTGTTCTTTATTAACTCCTTTAGTCTGTAGATTCTGTATTTTCCCCTCTTCCTTTTCCAGTCTTGAGTATATCCGTTCATTTTTGTTCTACGACAGTTGTCTTTTTTCCTATAAAATTGATACTCTGTAAAATATGTTTGAAATGTCATTGTTGTTTTGTATTTTTCTACTTTGACTTTTTTATAGGGTCTTTTCGAGGTTTGTCTTTGGATTCCTTTTTTGGTGTTACCTGTATGTCTCGTTGGTCTTTTGTTTTTTACTTTTACTTTACCGTCATGATATAAAAGTAAATAGTTATAAGTACGATTTACATTTACCTGACTTAAGTGGTTAGTTTTCAGTGTCTCACCGACCCACTTAATTTTACGTTCTGGGTTGATATACGACGGAGGTCCTCTGAGTGAAGTCGAGACGTCTGTTCATCCGAATTTCACTTCCCTACCTTCTACTACAAGGTTCGTTTACCATCGGTCGTTTTCGTCCTCATCGGTTTGAGTGTTGTCTTTTTTGTCCGAAGTTCGGTTTTTTCCATTGTTCTCTGTTTCTACCTGTAATATATTACTATTTCCCCTGTTAAGTAGTTCTTCTGTATTATTCTCAATAAGTATATGTACGTGAATTGTGTCTGCGTAATTTGGTCTTCCTGACCTATCTAAGCGTGTCTTGTAAGATAGGTTTGCCTCTTAGGTGAAAGCAGAGTTCACGTGTACTTCATAACAGTTCTTGTCTGGTATACAACCCTGTGTTTTGTTTGCAATTACTTCAATTCTTACCTTAATATAGTTCATAGAAAAGACTCGTGTTTTCACACTTCAATCTATAGTTGCTGTTCTTCTTTCGACTCTTTTAGATGTTTATACTCTTCCGGTTTGTTTACGATGTCTCATTCTTAATCTAGTGGTTTTTATTTTATTTTATGTACTTCTGTTTACTTTTATGCTGTATGGTTTAGATACCCCTACGTCGCTTTCGTTATGGTTCTCCCTTTCCACGTCAATATGTCCGGATGGGGCTCTTTGGACTTTTTAGAGTTTAGATTGGAATGTAGATTTGCTTGATATTTTTCTTCTTACTTCAGGTTTCAATCATCTTCCGTTCTTGATTATTTTTAGTTTCGTCTTTATACACTTTATCTGTGATTTTTCTGTTATCCTTTCTGTCTACTTTAAGCCTCTACGAGGAAACTTTTCTATTTGTTTTGACTGTTTTGAAAACGATCAGATGTTTTTTTCCTCTCTTCCTAGACTATTTATTTTCTCCTCTTTATTGTTCCTATGGTGTCTTTATATTTCCTACTGTTCTCTTATAATACTTGTTGATATACTGATACTTAGCCTGTTGGGTCTTACCTGTTTAAGAATCTTAGTAGGTTGGAAGGTTCTGACTTGGTACTTCTTTGTCTTTTAAAATTCTCTAACTAGTGATCATTTCGCCAGCTTTATTATTTTTTAAGGGGGGGGGTTTTGTTTTCAGGTCCTGGTCTATCGAAATGTACACTTAAGATGGTTAGTAAGTTCTAAATTATGGATAGAAAGAGTTAGAGAGGGTTGTTTGACTTCTTCTCTCTTATGAAGGATGAGTAAGGTAATCCGGTGGCAATGTGGCTGTCGTTTTGGTCCCTTCTGTGAAGTTTCTTTTAATGTCCGGTCATAGAGACTACTTGTGTCTACGTTTTCAAGAGCTATTTTACGATCGTTTGGTATGTTATTGTGTAATTTTTCTAGTATGTTGTACTAGTTCACCCTAAATGGGTGAACTTTCCCACAAAGTTGTAGGTACTTGATTAGTTATACTATGTGGGTACTTGTTTTGCTTCCTATTTTTGTACTGACAGAGTTGTCTACTTCTTCGTAGACTGTTCTAAATTATAAGTAAATACTATTTTTGAGAGTTATTTTAACCATATCCTCCTTACATGGTTTTTATATTTATTCCGGTATATACCATTTGGATATAGATTACATTATGAGGCACTACTTTTGAAATTCGATAAGGAAATTCTAGTCCTTGTTCTGTTCTTACGGGTTAGAACGGTGAGAATAAGTTGTGTCATAACCCTCAGGATTGGTCTCTTTATTACGTTCTTTTTCTTTACTTTCCATGGACTTAACATTTTGTTCTCCATTTTGACATTGATGAACACCTACTGTTCTAAAATATGTATCTTATGAGATTTTTTAAGTGGTTTTTGGAAAACCTTTATTATTTTTCTTATATCATCAACGTCCCATCTTCTAGTTATATTTTTTTATACCACGTAAAGATATATGATTGTTACTTGATTGTTTTTACGTCAATTCTCTTAGGGTAAATGTTAATGTTGTCTTTCTTATGTTGTGAACTTATATTTGAATGGGCCCTCCATACCCTGGGCATGTGACTTTTGACAATTCCAATAACAACTTTCTTTGACTTCTGTCTTTAATTACCTTTATATGAAACACGAGTACCTGACTTCTTAATTGTAATAATTTTACAGGTTTAATGGATTTCGTTTGATATCTAAGTTACGTTAAGGATAGTATTAAGGTTCCTGTAAAAGAGTCTTTGTCTTTTTTTTGAGATTTTAAATATATCGTTGTATTTTTTTGGGGTTTATCAGTTTCGTTAGGACTCTTTTTACCTGTTTTGACCTCCAGAGTGTGAGGGACTAAAGTTTAATATAATGATTCAATGTCGTGAGTTTTATCGTACAACAACCGTTTTTTGTCTGTCTCTGATTACCTTTTCTTGCCTCTCGGGTCTTTATTTGGGTGTGTATATACTTGTTGATTAAATTTTGTTTCTTCGTTTCTTGAATGTTACCTCTGTCTTATCAGAAAAGTTATTTACCGTGTTCCTTTTGACCTGTCGGTGTACTCTTTCTTACTTTGATCTAGTGATGGAATTGGGGGGTGTGTGTTCTGTCGAGGTTTATCTAGTCTATGAACGTACGTTCTGGACTTTGGTATGTTGAGGAACTACTTTTGTTCGTCGTGTGAGAAACGAGAACCAGAATCGTTTGTCAAAAGACTTATACAGAGGAGTCCGTTTCCTTAATTTTCGTTTTTATTTTGCACTCTGATGTAGTTTGATTGTACGAAAACATGTCCTTTCCTTCGGTAGTTCTTTACTTTTACGTTGGATGACTTGTCCTCTTTTATAAACGTTTAATATATGGGTTCTTTATTGTGTATGTTGAGTTGTTGGTTTTTTGTTTCTCGATCTAAATTTTTTACCCGTCTCCATAAGTTATCTGTAACAAGGTTTCTTCTGTATGTTTACCGGTTGTCCGTGCACTTTTTCACGAATTGTAGTGATTAATAATCCCTTTACGTTTAGTTTTGTTATTACTCTATGATGGAGTGTGGTCAGTCTTACCGATATTAGTTTTTCTATTCTCTATTGTTCACAATCTCTCCTACACTTCTTTTCCTTGGAAGTATGTCAAAACCACCTTTGCAATTCAACAACGTCTGTAATACCTTTCGTCATGTCTCTGAGAAGTTTTTTAATTCTTGGTCTTGAAGGTGCACTAGGTCGATAAGGTGAAGACCCATAAATCGGTTTCTTATTCTTTTATGATTAAATTTTTCTAAATACAAGTAGAGTCGTAATAAATGTTATCGGTTCTATAGCTTTCTTGGTTTCGGGGTGACTACCTACTTACCTATTTGTACACCATATATACATATATATTTTACCTGATCATGAGTTAACATTCTTTTCTACTTTGGAACAGTAAACGTTGTTGTACCTATCTATCTGGGTTTCCCATAATTTGATTTACTGTATTTAGTCTACCTTTTTCTGTTTGTGGTGTCTAAAGTGAGTATACACCTAATAAATTTTTTTGTTTGTTGTCTGGTTTGGTTTGTGTGTCAATGTCTTTTGTCTCGTCACCAATACCCCCCACCCCTCCTGTTTACACATTTCCTCCGGCTGACATGTCACTGTCCACCCTTTATTTGAAAACCACCACCACTACGACGTCACACATGTTTTTATTTTTATACTGTGACATATGTGTTCTGTATGTTATGATCTTTAGTTATTTTTGAACGATAGTCTATAAAAATTTTTATCTCCTTTTCGAAGTATTACAACAGAAACCGTTACTAAAGAACTAATACTGTGGCTTTCGTGTCTGTTTTTCCTTTTTTGTCTGTTTGACCCATTGTGGTTTAAAAACAAAAGAGTTTCATGTGATAGTCCTGTCACTTTTCTATTACGTATCTTACCCTTTTTTACGAACGATTAGTATATGGAATACTCTCTAATTATAGGTCTTATATATTTCTTGAAGATGTTGAATTGTTTTTTGGTTCTTGGATGGTTCACCGAGTTACCAATTCTTTGACGGACGTTATTTCCTTTGAACCCAAACTGGGGACCCAACCCTTTTAGAGGACCTCTTCCCTTATCGATGGGTGAGGTCATGAGAACGGACCTATTAAGGTACTTGTCTCCTCTTACCACCCGATGTCGGGTACCCCAGCGGTTCTCAGTCCGTGCTTGACTCACCGATTGTGAAAGTAAAAGTTCAATCTTTTACTCATTTCCCGATTTGTGTTGTGCGGTGTGAAAGTCTGGTGACGTTATCTCGTTCACAACACCTTTTGACTCAGTACGTTTCCAAAACCAGAGGGTGACGTACATTTTCCATACGAATGTGATACGACATTACATCATTCATGTATTGTCACAATACAGATTCTTTTATTGCGTGTATGGAATCATTTTTTATAACATGACGAATTTTTACGATTGACGGTAGACTCGAAAGTCCTTCAGTATTAAAAAAACGTTATTATTGTAGTTTATAGTGACTGGTGTCTAGTGGTATTATGTATGTTATTACTTTTTCAAACATTACAACACTATTAATGATTTTACATTGTGTCTTTGTACTTCACTCGTTTACGACTTTTTTACCACGACTGGTTGAACGGATTCCGTCTCCTCGGTGTTCTGAAGTTGCACGTTTTATCTTTACGCCATAGACACCTCACGTTATTTTACTCCACAAGTGATTTCTTCCATATGTTTACCGGTTCTTCGTACCTTTCTATGAGTCGTGGTGAGTAGTAATCCCTTTTATTTTTAGTGTAAAGTGTATCGGTAATCCTACCGATGACAATTTTTTTTCTCCTACCCCTGATTGGGATAACGTAACGACCTCCCTTACATTTTACCTTGTCGACGACACTTTTGTCGACCACCAGGAGTTTTTAAACTTATCTAAAATTTAAAATTATAAGACTATCATTTCAAATTATAAGTTATATCTTATAAGTATAAATCAATCCCTCAACCTATTGGTTGTTCTTGGATGACCTATCGTGTTCCTGGAGACAAGGTCCAATGTACCGTCAGATCTACCCTCCCTTCAAACCCCCTTTTGTTTGTACATATACATACCGACTTAAGAAAACGACAGGTGGACTTTGATAATGTTGTAACAATTGACCGATATGAGGTCACCTTTTATTTTTTTAAAAATTATTTGTTATAAATATACTAGGTCGTTAAGGTGAAGATCCATATCATATATGGATTTTCATTTTTGACTTTTGGATATACGTTTTTGACTTTAGTCTCTAAGTCTCTCTATTGAGATGCGGTCATAGGTATCACCGAAATAAGTATTATCGGTTTTCGTCTTTGTTGAGTTCACAAGTTGTTATCTACTTTGTTATTTGTTTTTACGTATACATTTTACCTTTTAATAAGTCGGTATTTTTCCTGACTTTAAGAATCTTTGCATGATTCACATTATTTAGTCTGTGTTTTCCTGTTTATAAGGTAAATATACTCCATAGATCTTGTCCCTTTAAGTACCTCTGTCTTTCAGTCTATCTCCAATGGACCCCGACCCCCTTATCCCTTACCTTCAATAATAAATTACCCATATCTCAAAATTAAACCCTACAATGGATTCAAGACGTTCACCTATCACCACTACCGACATACTACGACACTGACGAATTACGGTGACTTGACAGGTGAATTTTTACCGAATCCCATATGAAATGGTATCATATTTTTATACATATTGGCGATATCTTCCCGTAAACCGTTTTGGGGTGTCACCGGTGTCCTGACCTTTTCCAGTCAAAAGTAAGGTCAAGGTTTCCCGTCCCGATTGCTTACAAGTTTAATGGACTGTTAACGTGAGTGGAGGGTACGATCATTCACTTCACTTCAACGAGTCAGCACACTGAGAAACACTGGGACACCTGACATCGACCGGTCCGAGGAGTCAGGTACCCTAAGATGTCCGTTCTTATGATCTCACCCAACGGTAAAGGAAGAGGTCTCCTAGAAGGGTTGGGTCCCTAGCTTGGGTCCAAAGGGTGTAACGTCCGTCTGCGAAATTGGAGACTCGGTGGTCCCCGATCATTCCAATACGAGTTTTAGGAAGTTCGATCCGAAGTGGTCATGAACTTAGCTCTTGGAGGTCTACATGTTCGACCTAAATCTTTTCCGTCTCCTTGGTCTCTAGTTTAACGGTTGTAGGTGACGTAGTATCTCTTTCGTTCCCTTAAGATCTTTTCGTAGATGTAGATAAAGTAACTGATACACTTTCGGAAACGGTCACACCTAGTGTTTGTTTGACACCTTTTAAGAAGTTCTCTATCCTGTGGTCTGGTAGATTGGACAGAGGACTCTTTGGACATACTCCCAGTCCCTCGTTGTCAATCTTGACCTGTACCTTGTTGTCTGACCAAGGTTTGACCCTTTCCTCTTGCTGTTCAGACATATGACAGTGGGACAAATAAATTGAATATACGTCTCATGTAGTACGTTTTACGGTCCGATCTACTCATCGTTCGATATTAGTTCTAACGACCCTCTTTATAGTTGAAGTCTAATCATGGTGAGTTTACCGTCTTTCGTTTCTCCTTAATTTCTCGGAGAACTACTTCCACTTCCTCCTCTCACTTTTTAGACCGACTTTTGAGTCGTAATTTTTTGATTCTAGTATCGTAGGCCAGGGTAATGAAGTACCGTTTATCTTCCCTTTTTCACCTCCGTCACTGTCTAAAAGACAAGAATCCGAGGTTTTAGTAACGTCTACCAGTGACGTTAGTACTTTAATCTTCTACGAACGAAGAACCGATATTGTTTGGATCTGTCGTACAATTTTTCGTTTCTGTAGTGAAACGACTGTTTTGGTTATTCGGTGCCAGGAAGGTCATCAGTACATGTCTAAACTCTCGACCTGGTGTTTCATCCGACTCATGACTTCTTGACTACGACTCAGAGGACGTAACGTCCACCTAAGAAATAACAGACTCGGTGGGGCCTTCGGGTTACATATAAGATCTTAACTTGTTTATTTATATGACATCTATTAGTCTCAGTCTAAAGAGTGACCTTCTCTTCCTTTCCCGCAAAACCTTTATACCAACTAAGATTCCGAATTTTCTCTTTTGTTTACAACTCGGACCAAGTAAAAATGAAAGACATAGTCTTTTCCTTCGCCAATTTTTTATTGTCCGAATGGGTTTCTCATGTTCTACGTTGGACTTCCTCGAGGGTTACCGGTTTCGACCCGACAAATCGTGGTTTCATTTACGATAGTATCTTAATATATATATATATGTATATATATATATATATTATCTCATTTTATTTATAGGTACTCGAGTATCACTGTGTTTATCTTATGTATTTACTCCTCCTTCTTATCGAAAAGGAGTGTTTTAACATTAATTGTTTACATCTTTCTGACTACCTTTGTCTTTTGGTGGAACTTCATTTATGATATCATTATCAATAATGTCCGTCTTTGGTGATTACCTACGATTACAATCACTCGTTTTCCCATAAACGTATGAGACTCAATAATTAAACTTTTCTTTTTAACAATTCAAATATCACATCTTTACACCGTCTATCATGGAATTCTTTCACTAGGTTTAATCACACTCCGTTTGGGTGTAATGCATGACTCTTTCCACCTTACACTAAAGATAACATAAGAACTGTCTGTGCATATTGGAGTCAAGTACTCTCTCTCTTGTAGTCTCTTTGGATTTGGCTACCTGTAAGATGATTCATCGATCGACCACGAGAAGTTTACGTAGGTCCAGTAATTTGTGACTCTTTCACGATATTTGTCTCCTCTATACTGTTTTCGTTAGACGCTAAGACCTAGTCTTTTCCTGTAATTACTCTTTTAATCACCCAAAACTCATTCCAGATATTTGACCAATTATTATGACGTAGTCACAATTGTAAGTCGAAATGATACCATAACATTCTACAATGGTAATCCACTTAGACTCACTTCCTGTGTCCTCTTACGATGATAAAATGTTGAAAAACATTCGAATTTTAATGAAATTTTTTAAATTTTTTCTTTTGTCAGATGGATTTAGAAACCCCTCGTACCAAACCACCTAAGTATAAATGGTTCTACTGAAGTATGATGACTATTAATGAAAATTAAAACTCTTAGGACTCTCTTCAGAGGTGAAAAACGTGAGGGATGGTATATAGGAATATTGACCATCACAACGTTAAATACGTAATGATACGAAAAAAAGTGGATACTGTTCAGTTAAGAAATTCTTATGTATGATTCTGGATGAATGAAGATGTAAGACACTGATCGTCAGAAACAGTTTTCCTTTACGAGTTATTAATATAAAACTCATTTACTAATATATTTTCTAGAGTGACGATATCTTTAATAAATGAATGCGAGGTGTTTCCTTCATTTCTCGTAAGACTTGGACGAATCGGCTGATGGAAGTAGACGGGTGTACGCATAGTGGGGTTGAGGACAGAAGTCGTAATGTAGTAACCGGTGTCACGACGTTTTAAACCGGAAGTCTAAAAGTTATCTTGACGAAGGTAGCATCTGACGTTGCTTCAAAGAGAACGTAAGTAAACTCACGAGGTAAACTATTAGATCCTTGGAGTTTATTTAGACATTGTAATTTTCTTTCTTTTTGTCACGAAATTTTTCCTGTAATTAAAATTAAAAGATCAAGATAATAGGTTAGTCATACATTGTGCCTGACTTGACTTAATATTGTCGACTGTCTTTTTTGTTCTCTATTTTCCGACTACGGATTCTTCCATTGTCTTGGTTATGATTACAACAAAGAAACCAACAGAATTATTACCTTGGTTCGCAATTCCTTGGATTTCGAACGTAAAACAGATATTTCTTTTTGAATGACGAAGTACTCCGTACTGATAGCATGTACAAAAGGAACAATATTTTTGTTAGAACACCATGACTGTTTGACCCTTTTATTTTCTTTGTAAGTATTAAGAAAGTGAGATAGTTCATGATACTAATTGAAAAAAGTCAAAAAAGGTGTAAAAATTTTGGATTCGGATTAAAATTCTATGTGTGAGACGAAAACGACATTGTGTAGTCTTGAATGGATAGTGAAGTATTGACATTAGTAAGGATACTACAGTAAATAAATGGGTGATAGGATGACAACGTGTACATTCACCAAAATACTGAAATGAGGTATTTACTTGTTAAAGATTGAAAAGTCAGTGTTTCTAAATTTGACCTCAAAGTTTTATTCGTGATCATAAGATAACGAATCATAGGGGAAAGGAGCTTACAGTATCCGTCAGACGATGGGTCGTGAGTCAGAAGAATTTTACAGGAACTGGGTAAGAATAAACTTCTCAATGTAATCTGAAATCCGAATCTTTGTGGAACTCGTTTTAGAGGTTTTCTTGTCTCACGTTGTCCATGATAAGAAATACCCGACCCTCCTTTAATTCCGAGTGACCCTGATTTCTTGAACGGGTTCCAATGAATCTCGCTCCTACACTTGGATTCAGCCAGATTAGAATAATTCTACATACAAGAAGTGTAAGGGACCCTACGGAAAATACACACATGTATGTACGTGTGTGTGTATGTGAGAAGTGTATGTACCAAGTAAAAACCTATATCAACGAGTATACACTGAGATGTTAATTTCATTTTAAAATTACTTACTTCTTATTTCTAAAGAAACTAACGGTGACCTCTACAGATCACCCATAAGTGGAACGACTAACGATAGAGACTCCATCGTCATACTACGGTGCGGGTGGGACATTAAATTTCCCACAGTATTTTGTTTTTGTAGGGGGGGCGTTTTATGGAACTACTGTATTTTGATTCTTGTTTTTGACTTTTTATATAGATTCTCAATTTAAAACTGGTCATTGAGACCGAATAGACTTTACTGGTTAAACGGTGAAAGTACTCGTTTTAATGACGATTACATGAAGGTAAAGTTTTGAAGTGATTTGGAGTATTTACATAAAATTGTGTCTTCATTATACAAACAAATTTTATATATTAGACAGAAGTAATGAAAGAGGTAGTAAATATATTGGTCTTATAAGACGGGTACCGACAGACCACCACTCATAGTGATTATAAGCAAAATAAACAGAAGAGGTAATCTGAGATACCAGAAGGTTAATCTCACAGTTACACGATAGGTCATATTAAGAACGAGTCTTTCTCGTTAGTTACTTTTTCACTCATCCAAGCATTTTGGATCAAACCTATCTCAACTTATAGTCCTTCTGGTAGTTTTTCAGACTTCATAAATGAGAGATGACAAAAAAATTTAGGTTTCTTTGTATGGATATATTCTGGTATCATTTACACGGAATTTATCCATTGAAAATTTTTAGTTTCAAAATTCCATTCAGTATACTGTTTTTATTGTGAAACGATAACACTTATGTCAATTTATAACTGTTATCAAATTAAGTTTATTAGAAGTCTTTTATAAAGATTGTAATACTCCGATTGTTTGACTTTACCCACCTAACCCCGTGTTTGATGAGAACAGAGTGGGTCTGACGTCTAGAAATTAATTTGTGTTTGTGAGAACCGGAGAATGGATGAGGATATGGGAGGGTCCCTTCACCTCTCTCAGTGGACCTAGCCCCTACCATAAACAAGTGAAAAGGAGAGGAGGAAGGGACCTGGTCACTTACTCTTATTGTCACTGAACCCATTCACCCAGAGAAGACATCTACGTGAAAGGAGCCTACCCTACAAGGTCAGATCAGAATCCATCCTCCACCTGGACCACTCATCCCTTAATCGTCCAGATCTACCTAAGAGAGTGATATTCGAAGGATCGGAAATATTATTATTTCCCCGATAAGACTTCGAGGTGACAGAGTTGACCAAGTATTGAGGTTACCCCTTTTCCTGCGAAAAATAATCTCCGGAGTTTCTGGTGTTTTCTTTACGTTACTCTAGGAGTCTTTCGACAATAAAAATACCTTTCCGGTGACTATTTGGTCTAATTTTGTGATGAATTTACGTTTGTGGCTGCTGAAAATATACATTCACTTAAAAAGAACTTGTAGTGGGCGTCATTTGATCAAGTGGGGTAAAAGTCATAAGTTCCCAATAACACCGGAAATTGTAAAAGAGAAAATTTAAGGAGTTTATTTTAGTACAAATAAGAAGATCAACTTGAGTAAATTTTTTAAAACTATGTTAAGGGTGCAGTTCACAAAAAAAACAATTGAAATTTTTTAGTTAAATGAAAATATATAATTTTCATTGGAAGTTATAAATTCTAAGATCCAATGTAAAGATTTTTTGAATACGTATATTTTAGTAAAGTACTCCATAAAATATTTTCTCGGTGTAACTTTCATAATTAAAGTGAATAAATTTAATAATTTATAATTTTTTGGGAGTTTTGGGTGTTTGGGGTGGAGTGGAGACGTGTCAGTAGGGAGTCATCGTTACTCATTAACCAAGATCCTTCCAGGACGAGACCTATGGTTTTAGACGTCCACGAGTTCAGGATACTACGTTGGACACATAAACACCAAAACACAGATATCTGTGTTGGTCGACGTCTAACATATCGTGATATTATAAATGACTTATTTTGGATGTATACACCTGAACATGTCAAGTTAAGACACATGTCAACTGGGAACTTGTACCCAAAGTTTATACGTCCAGGTAAATACACCTAAAATAAGTTATTAGTGTAAGACATCATAATGTGATGCGAAGGGACCACCGAGTCTACCATTTCTTAGGCGGATTTTACGCCCTCTGGACAAGCTAAGGACCAAGCCCTTCTAGGGGACCTCTTCCCTTACCGTTGGGTGAGGTCATAAGGACAGACCTCTTAGGGTACCTGTCTCCTCTGCCCGTCCGATGTCTGGTAACCCAACGTTTCTCGAATTGTACTGACTCACTGATTGTGAAAGTGAAAGAAAGTACCATGATGTGTCAGACATCGACCAATTTAGACTCCTACACCTTGGAGTCTATGGTTCCCAACTGATATTTCAATATGAGTCTTAAAGTTGACGCTCACCAGTCACTGGGATCGGAGATACAGTAAGTTCCCAGTTGATATGTTGATCTCGGTAGATACAAGGATGATAGAAAGGTTATAAGGGACAAAACTCATATTAAAAATATTAATGATACATGTAAAAATCTGAAAATTTAAATACATAGATATTTTTGTATATCATAAAAATAAACACATAAAATTTTAGAACATAGTCAACATCTTTATTCAGTGATGAATAGGTAAAAGGAAAACCTGTAAATCGAACGAAGGTGAAAAAAAAAAACCAAAACAAAAACAAAAAATAAAAAAATTCAAATAATAAAAAAATTAAAATTTTAGAAATTAAGAATGTACGTAAGGGTTTGTACTTGGGGGGAGGGTGGAGGGAGGGGTATTGTAGAGAGACCCAGTAGGGTTACGTGGTCGGGGTTCGTACGACATAGGACGCAGTCTGTATCTGTCCGCTAAGTTAAGAATGTACTATCATATGTACAATCTTACGGTAAGAGGGTTTAGTAGGGTGGGAGAGGGAGAGGGAGACTCAGGTTTTCAGGTAATATGTGTAGACACAGAAAAAACGACAGAACGTATGTCCCAGCAGTAACGGTAGAAGGATTTAAGGTATATATACACAATCATATGACATAACCACAAAAAGAAAGACCGAATGAAGTGAGACATATTAACCGAGGTCAAAGTAGGTAGAGTAGTCTTGACTAAGTTTACTTAAGAAAAATTGCCGACTCATTATGAGGTAACACATATACATGGTGTCGAAAGAATAGGTAAGTAGACGACTACCTGTAGATCCAACAAAGGTACAGGACCGATAATATTTGTCACGACGCTACTTGTAACCCCATGTACACAGAGAAAGTTAAGACCAAAGGAGCCACACATACGGGTCGTCACCCTAACGACCCAGTATTCCATCAAGATAAACGTTAAAAAATTCCTTAGAGGTGTGACAAGAGGTATCACCGACATGATCAAACGTAAGGGTGGTTGTCACATCCTCCCAAGGGAAAAGAGGTGTGGGAGAGGTCGTAAATAACGAACGTCTAAAAACCTAGTGTCGGTAAGACTGACCACACTTCACCATGGAGTAACACCAAAACTAAACGTAAAGAGATTATTACAACGAAGGTGAAAAATTTTATAATTTATAACGACATTTGTAAGAACGTAAGACTAATACGAGAGTGTGCTACTCGTAGACCCATGTGTAGATCTTTGCACCAACGACACAGTATTCTGTACTGGTAAAAGTAGAAATGGTCCCATACAGGTTACCGAAAGGGTTCAACTCTCGTAGAGGTAAGAAGTTAGGAACAACTATGAACCAGTGTAGTTCTGTAAGTCAGTGTAGGGTTCATTCTATTTTATTCTAAGAGACTGCGTGTCCCAGTTCACTGTCTGTGGTAGTAGTTCTTGTCAAGGTAGTGGGCGGGGGGGGGGGGGGGGTTTTAGGACAGGTCCAGGAGTCGCCAGGTTTAGGTAGAAGTTGAGATTAACGACCGTTGGTTAGAAGACGACAAGACATCAAGGTGGAAAGGGTGTTTACAATATTAAAGTATATTTACTTTATTATCATATAAGACTCAGTCCTAAGGAAGTCAATCGTGTTACGTACACTCTAAGAAGATACGTAGACGTAGGGGTTACCAAACATAGAGTAATGAGGACTTGTCTAAAGTGATGTGTCTACATGGTGTCAAATAATTGTTGACTTCTCATAAACCTAACAAAGGTCAAATACAGATAATACCTACTTCGATGACATTTGTAAATGGAAGTTCAAAAAACACACATTTGTACAAAAAGAAAGAGGACCGATGGGACGGTCCTCTGACGAGTGAGTGCACCATTGAAATATCCTTTAGTGGTTCGACAAAAGGTTTTACCGATATAGTAAGACATAAGGATGGTCCTCAGAATGATGTAAGGGTTAACGAGATATATCGAGGGTCGTGGACCATGACAGACAAAATTTTATAATCAATGACATTGTCTCCATCTCTCGATAAGGTGACACCAAAATTAAGAGTCAAAACTTTACAGCTTTATAAGAGACCACGGACAAGTTTTAGAGAATGAGTAAAAATTTAATCCATGAAAAGAATATCAACTCAAAACTCAAGACCTAATTTCTTTAGAAAACTGTTCACTAAATGTTTATAAAAGAGAATCACCGAAAAGAAAAGTAAGTTGTCACTTTTCCTTTTCGAAATTAAAATTACTTCAAGTTAAATATCAAAAATTTTTTATCTAAGAAGAAACTACAGAATAGATTCTTGAGAGGGATTGGGTTTCAAAAGTTGATACAAAAGAAGATTTTCAAAATGTCATAATGTGAACACAAATATTAGGTCAAATCCAATCGAAAATTATATTCCATATTTATGTCAAGTCAAGTCAGCGAGTTAGGACAGACTGAGAAACGTTGGGGTACTTATCGTCGTGCGGTCCGGAAGGACAGGTAGTGGTAGAGGGCCTCAAGTGAGTCTGAGTGCAGGTAGCTCAGGCACTATAGTAGGTCGGTAGAGTAGGAGTCAGCGGGGGAAGAGGAGGACGGGGGTTAGGGAGGGTCGTAGTCTCAGAAAAGGTTACTCAGTTGAGAAGCGTACTCCACCGGTTTTATGACCTCGAAGTCGAAATCGTAGTAAGGAAGGTTTCTTTAGGGTCCCAACTAGAGGAAGTCCTATGTCCATATCCAATTTTAAGAAAAAAAAAAAAATTATACCCATAGACCAACAAGAATCGTGGTAAACAACTTCTGTTCTGATAGGTGACTTGACTGTAGCATAGAGGTTGCTTTTTTTATTTAGTATAAACACACTTAGGAAAAGACTCAAGATAAGACAAGGTGACTAGACACACAGACAGTAAACATTCATGGTGTGACAGAACCAATGACTTCTAGACTTTAGTCCATCACTCATAAACATAAAAAACTTGTAACAAAACCGAGAATATTAAGGAGCGTAAAAGGAATATGAGATTTTTGTCAAACGGATGTAAATGTTTTTGTATCGTCCCCAAAATTAAACTTGACACGAACAAATATGTCTAGATAAAGTCTTGTTGAAGACAATTGTGATAACTCAAGTGGAATTATCCATATGTGTCATAACGACAACAGACCAACGATTCAACACAAACTGAGACGTTGGGGTACTCGACGTCGTCTGGTCTGAAAAGACAGGAAGGGATAGAGGGTCTCAAACGAGTTTGAGTACAGGTAAATCAGTCACTACAGTAGGTTGGTGGAATAGGAGACAGAGGGGTAAGAGGAAGACGGGAGTTGACAAGGGTCGTAGTCAGAAAAGGTCACTCAGTCGAGAAGTGTAGTCCACCAGTTTCATAACTTCGAGGTCGTAGTTAGGAAGGTCATCTATAAGTCCCTACTAAAGGAAATCCTAAATGAACTAGAGGAACGACAAGTTCCCTGAAAATTCTCACAAGAGGTCGTGGTGTCAAGTTTTGGTAGTTAAGAAGTTGTAAGTCGGAAGAAATACCAAGTTGAGAGTGTAGACATACACTGATGACCTTTTTGGTGTCGAAACTGATACGTCTGGACACAGTCGTTTCACTGCAGAGACGAAAAATTATACGACAAATCCAAACAGTATGAAAAGAAAGTTCCTCGTTCATAGAAAATTAAAGCACCGAAGTCAGTGGTAGGTGTCACTAAGACCTCAGGTTCTTTTATTTTACAGTGACAAAGGTGAAGGGGTAGATAAATGGTACTTCACTACCCTGACCTACAGTACTAGAATCAAAAAACTTACAACTCAAAATTTGGTCGAAAAAGTGAGAGGAGAGAGTGGGAGTAGTTCTCCGAGAAATCAAGGGGAAGTGAAAGGTGATAATGTCATCATAGTAAACGTATAGACTCCAACAACTATTAAGAGGGTCGTTAGAATTAAAGTCGAATATTGAGTAGGTGAGGTCCTAAGACGTACTACATGAGAGGTCTCCTCAATTTGTCTGTCCCACTGTTATATGTCGGAACTTCATGAGGAAAAGGTTAAACCTTACAGATAACAAGGTGTAAACCAAGATTCACGACGAAGAACAGGACGTTAGTCCAAAGAGTCCTCAGTCCATTCCCCCAGACCATAAGGGTAGAGAACTTCTTGAAAGGCCAAACAACACTAGGTGTGTTTCAGAAATCACATCAGTTACTTCGTCTACAAAACAATCCTAAGGGAACGAAAATGATACTAGGTCACCTACGACCGTTAAACTAGAGACCAACGAGACGGAAAAGATTTAGGTCGAACGTGTATACCTACAAGGGTCAAGTACATGACGGCTTCGGATCGAACTTCCTAAAACTCGTAGTAGAACGATCGTACTCTTTACTCAAATTGACCTACCATCAAACTTGTAAGAAACCCTAACGGAAACCCTAACCTTACTTTTGTATCATATATAAAGGTAAATAAGTCCAGAAACTTAAAAAATAGTCCCAAGACGTCAAATATCTACGACACAAATTAAAAACCCCCACCCCCTCTCCGTTCCCGATGAAATTGCCATAACGACGAAAGAATTAAAACTTGAGGTTAACAAGTAAGAAGTTTATGAGTTAGTCTATTATGTTGACTCGGAACTAGTTGTACCCTGCATCTCCGCGCCTGGGAGGAACGTCAGTTTTTAGTTACATGTTGAAGTGTCAGTAGGGTGTCATAGGAACCAAGATGTAGACACCTAAGTTGGTTGGTGACTGCCATATCATCATCCATAAATAGGAAATTTTTTTTAGACACACGTTTACCCAGTCACGTCAAGTTTGTGTAGAATAAGTTCGTAGTTAATGTATACTTTTTTATGTTGACTGTAAATGGATAGTCAGAAAATAAGTTGGAACGATTTGACTGAAGAAATAAGGTCCTCAAAAAACTCCCATATAAAGTACAATTAAAAAATGTGTCTACTAATACAGTAGACCTTTTTATCCAAAAAACGGTGCAAAGTCACATGTTGAAGGTCATACCACAACTCACCGTCAATAGAACAACGATTAAAACTCCCCTTTTTCGTAAGTCATACCACAGTCGACATGTAAAACTATCTGTAGGAAATAGTCCAATATCTTCAAGGTGAAAAATTAAAAGACTATAAAAGTAGTACTTACCCACAACTAAGAAAATTGTTTGACTCTATTAGTACATCGTCAGAAAGAAATGTATAACTTAGTATAACTAAAAAGTTTACACTTAGTCGGAACGTAAGGACCCTATTTGGTGTGAACCAACACCAAAAACTTGTATAATATGAAAAATTATATAACGACTAAATCTGACCGTTATGAATCAATCCCTAAAAACATAGATAAAAGACCTCATTGTTAATACTATGGTTAAGGTTGTACACCCAGAAGGGAGGCGTATGGGGGTGATGTTGTCGTTAGGAGTTTATAGTCAATCCACAGGATATTAAGTTAGGTCACTACTGAGGTCGATAGGTCTCTGTCGTAGTCTAAGGTTTCCAACTCCCAAATGAGGGTCCCCTTATCGGAGGGGAAATCTCCGGTTTGTGTTCTAATCCGACAGTACACTAAGACTGAGTGATGTTCAGACTCAAAGGATTCCAGAGTAAGAACAACAAGTCAACGAGTCAACACAGACTGAGAAATACTGGGGTACCTGACGTCGTGCGGTCCGAAGGGACAGGAAGTAGTAGAGGACCTCGAACGAGTTTGAGAGTAGGTAACTCAGTCACTACGGTAAGTTGGTAGAACAGGAGGCAGCAGGGGAAGAGAAGGACGGAAGTTAGAAAGGGTCGTAGTCCCAGAAAAGATTACTTGACCGAGAAACGTAGTCCACCGGTCTCATGACCTCGAAGTCGAAGTCGTATTCGGAAAGATTATTCTTATAAGTCCTAACTAAAAGAGATCCTAGCTGACCAAACTAGAGGAACGTCAGGTTCCCTGAGAGTTCTCAGAAGAGGTTGTGGTCTCGAGTTTTCGTAATGTAAAACCTAAGGAAATTAAATCAAATTATCTCGCAAATTATCAAATTTAAATTTTCAAATTAAATTATTTCACCGAATGTCTTGTAGTCAAATGAATGTTCTAATGGCCGATGGGACCATTACTCGGAGGTATAAGTTACCTAAAGGTCTTCAGTGGAGCAATTGTATTTGAGTGAACACCAACTTTTCTCGAACAATAATTATTGTTGTGTGGGTGAAGTCCAAATATTTCCGAGACTTTGTAAAAGTCCCTGACTCCTGTTCTCTGATTTATAACAATTGTATTCTACGACTTAACGAGAATAGTAAGTCCTTTAAGGTTCTCAAAACACTCGAGACACCGTCTTTACCCCTACTTGTGGTTTATATACATAAAGGATAATAGTTCGTTTTGTAGTATCCCCCTTATGACTAGTCGTCAAAGGTTTATTACAGAAACCACCAAAGTCCCACTACGAATTCTCAAATCTTCACAAGGAGAAGAAAATGAAGGACCTTCTCTGACTCCTCTTAGTCGTAGTAAAGAAGAAATTTATAAACTATAATAGGTAAATCCACTAAAGAAACATTCTTCCAAAATTTGACACTTAACTAAAGTGTTTATATATCAGTATGTCTAATGTATAAAGAAGAATCTACACAAACCCGTCGAGCTCCGAAAATTCCTTAAACAGTAAAGTAAACTCTGTAAACTAAACCCGTGTCTTTACAGGTGACAAAATTACCTCCCAGATATTACTATAGGAGAGAAAACGAGGACTATAACCATTTTGCCAAATACAGTCTAATAAATGGTAAAGACATGTGAAAGTAAGTACTATAATCTTCTAAGTAGGATCACGGTAAAGAAAGATTTCTTGAAGGAAATCGTAAAGAAAATATCGTCCAGACGTCCGTTACTTAAGAGACAGAAGCAACCCCGAGACAAACGAGAGTAATCAAAGACGACCTATATTTTAAGACTTAAAATGTCAATAAAGTCGTAAATTTCCAAAACTACGTGTCAGAAACCGAAACCATTAAAGACGTCTCTTTAGGTCAGTAAGTTTAACAACAAGGGAATATATTTTACGTAGTAAAGACAGTCTAGAGTTTCGAAAGTTGGAAACCAAAGTTCGATAAACTAAACTATACTCATCCGAAACACAAAACAAACAAAAATAGGACAAATCACAAACGATACGAAGAGCTTAGACATTTAAATACAGGAAGTGGTTTAAAAAACGTTAATAAAGAAGTTTACAAAAAAGCCATTGTAGAAAAGGAGAAGCAGATCATGAATTCAATGTACTTAAAATGTAGAAAACTTTAACAGGGGTGCCCAGGGATTTCGAAAACGTATTTTATAAAAGTTGGAAAAAAAGAGTTGAGTCTAATCCATCAAAGATGACTTAGGAGAACTTCAAATGACGGAAAGGAAGTAAGAATATAACCGGGTGTGTAACTTATTAAAGAAGTTTTTAAATTCTACATAAAGAAGTCAAGATTTTAAAAGTGAACCAAGAAAAAATATCAAAGACGAAGAGACCATTCAAGATAGAAAAGTGAGTAAAGTCCTTACAAATGGAAATAGAGTACCTTGTACCAATGTAATGACTAAATTTTAGAAACTAATTAACAGTAGACTGATGACAATCCCAACCCTCGAGGACATAAGAGGAAAGTCTTTATTAGTGCAAAGGGACCAAGAAATATAACATTAATTTTTAATGTAGGACCTGTAAAACTTATATTATAACTCTGAGACCTAGGAATTTTTAGACACCTTTTACAACTCAAGACAACGAATAGTCCTGTGGATGAGTCACGTCAAGTCCGACGTACATGACGGAGAAACAGACCCACAATCAAGGTACACGACCAAGTCAACAGTTCTGGAAACGATACGGTACGTCTGAACGGGTTTCGTGTGGGACGAGTCCGTGGCCCCGTCACAAATATTACATGACACCAGGAGTTATGGAAACGACACAAAGAGGCCCGGACGACACACGTATGCATCGAGTCCCGATTCGGTCTTAATCATGGAAAGAAAGAGATGGAGAAACGAGAGGTTCCGAAGGAAGAGTAAGAGACCTATTGGACCAAAGGAGAAGGGTCAAGGAGACGACCGATCTTTCTATTTTAAAGGAGTCAAAAATCAGAGGACTAAACGACACTCAAGACTCACTGATTCTTGTTTCCCCTTTTTTTGTTTTTGTTTTTGTTACCCTTAAAGGAGGTATGTAGTGGTATAGAAGGGGATTTAAGGTGGTCAATCCTACACCCCAAAGAGAACCCCAAAATCAACAATGATATCGACGACACTGACCACGACTGGAACCCGTCTCAATCATTCCCCTTTTTTGTTTAGTTGGTCCCTTCGGGGTACGTCAAACATCCCCGGGGAGAGAATCACAAGACCGATCGTTTGAAAGGCACAGATATGGACGATAGTCAAGATGTTTCTCTTTCTTTTTTGGGTGTTGTTTGATGACTGAGAGTGGGGGAAAACCCCAATCATAAGTTCAAAACTTATGAAGGGAAGATTGGGGGAAAGATTACCAATGAAAAGTCTTAGGAGTACGTTAACGAAAGACATAAGATAGATCAAAAGTCAATATTATTCTCGTTATTCGATGTCATCCTAATGTTATAAAACCGACCAAGATCTTCAGTGAATAAAATTCCCTTATTTTAACTATGTAAAATGGAAATACCAAACATGAAACACAGAAGAGACAAAAATTATTTGACAAAGGGTTGGTTTCCAATGTCTTGATATGAGGTTATCAAAGAAGATCTTCAAAATCAAAATTGTAAATACGGTTTACGTTTGTCCAACGACGACGACGACGATTCAGCGAAGTCAGCACAGGCTGAGACACGCTGGAGTATCTGCCGTTGGTTGGTCCGAGAGGACAGGGACCCTAAGAGGTCCGTTCTTGTGACCTCACCCAACGGTAAAGGAAGAGGTTACGTAGTTTCACTCTTCATTTTCACTTCAGCGAGTCAGTACAGGCTGAGAAGCGCTGGGGTACCTGACGTCGGGTGGTCCGAGGAGGCGGGTACCCTAAAAGGTCCGTTCTCATGACCTCACCCCACGGTAGCGGAAGAGGCCGTTTTGTCCAATAGAGTGTAGTTGTCAGTTAACCACATTGTAGTTAATAACAAAGGAAAACTAGGTCGTACGATATAATATATGATTCGAAGGTATGTATACTCCAGGATACAAAACTATAAAATAAGTCAAAATAGTCAAACGTGTCTGGTCACTATTTACGTAAGGTAGGTTGGTGGTGTCATAGAAGAGTTTCCCATTCATGAGAGTGAAACAAAAATAAGTTTTAACAGTACCAAGAAGACCTGGGAAAGGAGAAATACACTTAAAGTCCCAATCGAACGGTTCAAGGGGTCTTTCGGGATACCCCTACACCTGACATTAAAATTTAACTACCTAAACCCTTATTTGTAAAGGTAGAAGAGTATGTACTTTTACCACATACAGAGAGACTAAAGGAGGTTAAGAGATCCAGAAGAAAGACATAAAGTTATATTAAACTTTTTAATGAAGGACCATACTAAAACACAAAATGAAAGTTTAATGAAAACCTTTCGTTGAATAAAAAATATTAACTACTTGAAAAAAAGAGAACAGTGTAACAACAAGTCAGTGATTCAGTACAGGCTGAGAAACACTAGGGTACCGGATATCGTGTGGCCTGGGAAGACAGGAAGTGATAGAGCGTCAAACGAGTTTAAGTACAGGTAACTCAGACACTGTGTAGAGTGGGAGACGACGGGGAAGAGGAAAACGGAAGTTAGAAGGGGTCGTAGACTTCGAAAAGGTTACTCGACCGAGAAGTATAGTCCACCGGTTTCATAACCCCTCAAAGTCGTAGTCAGGTAGGTTACTTATAAGCTCCAACTGAAAGAAATCCTAACTGACCAAAGTAGAGGGACGACAGGTTCCCTGAGAGTTCAGAAGAGGTCGTGGTGTGAGACTTTCGTAGTTAAGAAACAGGAGTCGGAAGAAATACCAAGTTGAGAGTATAGACATGTACTGATCACCTTTTTAGTATCGAAACTGATATACCTGGAAACAACCGTCTCACCACAGAGACGAAAAAATCCAGACAATATCGAAAGGAAGGTTCCTCGTTCGTAGGAAATTAAAGTACCGACGTCAGTGGCAGGTGTCACTAAAACCTCCTGCTCTTTTATTTTAGACAGTGACGTAAGTAAACAACGTGACTGGTGGTGGTTTTTTTCATGACCGTTATCTGCATACGAATTTCTTTTACTAAAATTCCAAAGTGGTAATTAATACTACAAACGATATCCTAAAACTTCTATAAAAAGTAGTACGACTTCTATATAGGATACAATCTTAATGACTAAAAGTGATTAATTATCTAAAATTTAAAATGACTAAAAAAAACGTAGATAACTATATACACCTAAATAGAGGAAATTCACAGTTATACCATTTGGTATAGTAAACTAAAAGATAAAAGAGTATCATTCGACAGGTGTTTACAATTTCTATTCGGGTAGAAACCAGTTCAAAAGATTTTTTATGAACAATCCAAATCAAACAACGATGAATCAGAAAACCCAGAAAAAGAAAGAGGAAGTAAAATATTTATTAAGAGACAAAATTTTAAGAGAGTACGATAGATAAATCAAAACTATTTTGTCCCACCCCTTTCAAGAAAGAAGAAGTCAAAAGATTTTGTCAAATATATTGTACAAGGAATTTATAAACCATTTTAGATTAAACCGGTCGAAAAGACAATAGTATAAAATTCATGACCGAACCATGTTTTCATTAACACAAAAACCTAACACTTAAAATTTAGTAACATTGATGTAAGTTTGTATAAAAATAATCAGTTTTATCCTTGGTGACGTTAGTTGTGTAAAAGCGGTTGTTCTATGATCAAACAAATAAGGACATCGTATGTTTAGGTACGACGTCCTAAGTTGTTTACGAGTCTTTCGTAAAAGACGTAGGACGACCAATACCTTCACAAAAGGGACGTTTTTCAACAGTTCTACGAACTTTGTCACCGTCAGGTAACCGATCTCCAGTCCACTTATACGACCTACTCCGTTTGGAGACTAAGTAAGTTGAAGACTTCGTACAACACGTTGTACATCAGTCTTAGTCTATAATACCTCTTTTTGTTTCGAGTAATTTTTTTAAAAATACAAAAATGTAATACTTTCATACTATTGTGTAAATGTCATCTGAACCTTTTATGTCTTGTTCTAATGTACATAAAGGTGATATATAATCTTAACTGGGTAAGACGACGTCCGCAAGTTCAAAAGCCACGTAGAGTAAATGAACGACTCGTATGAAGAGTCTACCTAACGAAGACGGTCCTAAGTCTTTCGACATCACCTAATCTGACCGTCGTCTGGTGGTTTACCACTGGTACTGGAAAAAACCCACGTTCAAACTGAAACCCTTCACGAAACCTCGAAGAAGAACCAGGTTAGTGACTCGACCAGTAACGACCAACAGTATCTGTTAGGTCTACTCTTTACAAACGGCAACAACTCATGTCATTCTCTTTTGTTGTTAAGAAAACTAAACACCAATCGAGTACTCTATAGTTGAATAGTTCGAAAAGGTGGTAAGATTAAACGAAGTTTACGGTTTAGTGGTGTCTTACCAACTACAACTCAAGAACTCGTTGAAGAACACTTCAAAATTCTCCTAGTCGAAACTACTACCGAGAGTTGACCAGTAATAGTTGAAGACTACCGGTCGGTGATGCCAGTAGAAGTTCCGAGAGTAGAGGAAACGCTTTGAAAGACTTGATGGTGACGTGACATGTAAGTAATCATCAAGGACCCGGTCTACGTGACTACAATTCTTAACAGAGACGACGAAAAAACTGGGTAAAACTTGAGCTTATTCTTTTAGCGAATTTTTACGAAAAACGGGATTATATTAAAGATATCAGATTTTATTTATATTTGTCGTTCATTATTTCAGTAATCGTTTTTTTATTTCACTCCTTACGTATAATTTTAATATTATGTTGTAAATAAATTCTTACATGAGATTATAGTTTACCGTTTTAAGTTGTTACGTTTCGGTGTTAATGAAAACGTGGTTGGATTATATTTTAGTTAAAACAGTTAAACAATTGTCAAATAAATCCAAAAGATAAAGAAACTAAAACTATTTAATATACATACACTTGTACATACATATATGTATGTAATATATAAAGTCATTTAACAAGTGAATCTGACAAGTGTTTACATAATCGTTTCTTGTTTGATTTCATAAAGCTAATACCTTTTAAAGTTTGCATGTTTTCGTCTGTTTTATCATAGTATTCGAGTAAAATGGGTAAGGGATTGAAATCGAAATAGAAGGGACTATCAAGTCAACCATTTCTTAGACGGACGTTACACCCTCTGGACCCAAACTAGGGACCCAACCCTTCTAGGGGACCTCTTCCCTTTCCGACGGGTGAGGTCATAAGACCGGACCTCTTAAGGTACCTGACATATTAGGTACCAGCCTGCACCTATTCGTGTCAGCCTGCACTGATTCGTTGAAAGTGTAAGTGTGGGAGGTATGAAAGTGAAGACGGAGAGTGTATAATAAGACTCTGTTTAAGATCTCTATGGTAAAATACACGTTAATCAAAGTATACATTACAATTCCTACAATTTTTATTGAAGTATGATAATAATTGGTTTGTTCACTTATTAAAGAATCATAGCTTAAGATCACAAGTCTGAAGATTAACAGAGAATTACAAGGAACGGAAGACATCAAACAAACTTAAGTTTGATTAAACTGAACATGAAAAAGTTAGACATGTAGGGGGACGACCAAAAGAAAAAGGGAAACATTAAATGACTCCTTTACGATAAGAAAAAACAACAACAAGTCGTTCATAAGAAGTATCAAACAGAATGTTACGAAAAAATTAGAGTCGACACCAACTCACTTACTGGAAAGGGTGAAGATTATAACAGAAAAAAGATGTAATGAGAACGGTCTTCATACGAACAACGATAATAAAAAAATTGTTTTCCGGTGAAAAACCAAAACAACTCAGAAGGAAAAACATTTAAAACTTCAAGTAAATAGAGACAAGAAGATAATAATGGGAAAGAAACCTAAGAAGTCAATAGGAAAATCGAAGAAATCGACTTAAATTGAGTAATTCAAATTTAGAAAAAGAAGAAGATTTTAATCATAAATACTAGTGTTTAAGGGATTTCATGTAAATCCCTATAGGGTGTTCAATACTATACATCATAAAAGTGATAACGATTTCAAAAAAAAATACTTACACAAGTTTAAAAGTAGGATTAAAGAAGACACTGTATAATGATCTACTATATAATAATAAAGATTTGTGAAAAATTCTGGATATCAACTGAATCACAATTAAAGACGACATGTCGTGTTAATAAGTCAATATGTGTATATATTCGTACACACATGTACATTTATATGTGTAAAATTTCTATGACAAAAGATAATACCAAATTGAGTTGATATAGATAACTGATATCGAGGAGCACGATATATCATCCTGAAACAACAAATAGGTAAGATGTACATTATCAAACGTACACAATTGGGTTTGAGGGTGAGGTAGAAAAGGGGTGACAGGGAGGAGGATCCGTTAGTTTGGAAACAAGAGATACAGACATTCAGACAAAGACAAAACGTCCGTCCAAGTAGACACAGAATAAAATATAAGGTGTACATTCATATAGGATACCATAAATAGAAAGAAAAAGACCAAATGAAGTGAATCATATTATCGATCAAGGTAAGTACAACGACGTTTACCGTAATAAAACAAGAAAAAATACCGACTCATCATAAGGTAACGTACGTACATTGTGTAGAAATAGGAAAGTTGACACTACCCTACCTATAAATGTAACAAAGGTACAGAACCGATGCCATTTATCACGACGATCCTTGTGTCCTCGTGATGTCAAAATAGACCTATATGCGGGTCCTCACCCTGACGACCTAGTGTACCATCAAGATAAAAATCAAAAGACTCCTTGGAGACATGACAAAAGGTAACACCAACGTGGTTGAATGTAAGGGTGGTTGTCACATCCTCCCAAGGGAAAAAAAGGTGTGGGAGTAATTATATGCAATAAACATCTGAAAAATTACTACCGGTAAGACTGGTCACACTCCACCATGGAGTAACATCAAAAATAAACGTAAAGAGATCATTAATCGTTACAACTTGTGAAAAGGTGTACGGATATCCGGTAGATATTAAAAAAGAAACCTCTTTACAGATATGTCCAAAAGGTGGGTAAAAAGTGAACCCGACAAAGAAACAACTCAACATACTCGACAGACTTATAAAACCTTTAATTCGAGAACAGTGACGTAATAAACGTTTATAAAAGAGGGTACGACATCGAACAGAAAAGTAAAACAAATACCAAAGGAACCGACACGTTTTCGAACATTCAAACTAATCCAGGGTAAACGAATTAATATAACGGAACCCTCTGACTGGATTCTTTTGTAACCATGTTAAATACAGTCTTACGAACGGATACAAGAGAAGATCCTCAAAGTTTCAAATTCAGAGATTCGGTAAAACTCAAATAAAAACACATACATACCATACTTCTACACAAGATTGAAGTGACTAGATGTTCGTTGATAGGTTGAAATGATCGTGGTATACCCCAAAATTTCAATAGAAAACCAAAGACCAACGATTAACATGAAAACAGTCTCTTACGAGACATACTATGGTTCGTGACCACACATACAGTCTGAAGGAAAAAGGTAGGTCACATACCTAGTCAAAGGTATTTACAAAGTACGTGTGGACATTTCTTACATTTTAGAGACTTACGACCCTCAATCCTATGGTACAAGGTAATCCGTTTGACACTACAAATTTGGATTCGGAACTGTTAATCAAAAACGTACGGACTAATTTAATAACTCTCCAATTTTTTTAATGTGTGACATTGACACCTAAACAGTGTTAAAAGGGAACTGTTGACAGTTAAGTACAAAACATATAAAACTCCGATATAATTATGTATTTTAATTTTTATATAGAAGGAATACTTAATCACTGGTAGAACTAAAGTTAAAATTATCAATATGATCAAGAAATTCATACAAAGAGACAAAAACATAAAAGTTTTAAAAGACATCAATTGGATTTTGTCTATGTAAACCTAAAATTGGTGTCGTGAACCAAATAATAAAAACGGGGGTCTATAGAATTAAAACGGGAGTGAGATCAACCTGTACCTTACAAGCTTAAAATCTAACGACCAATTAAAAAAGGGAATCGTGAAACTTCTACAATAAGATAACGAAAGACCGAAGGTAAAACGATAACCAATAAGGAAACAATAAGAAAGGTCTGTTAGAGAAGAGAGAGATCTATAAAACCTCTATAAGCACAACAGACACTACGGCTGACATTGAGTCCCAGTCAATTGAGAAAAAAAGGAACGAAACTCTTAGTGACATACAGTTACGGAAAACAATAAAGAACGTTAAAAGAATTATTTAACAGTGACAGAGGGTAGAAGTTCGATGAAAGACCCATTAAAAGAGTTTAGATAGAGAGTTATGATATGAAAAATGAAATACTAGACAAACCAATAAAAATTTCAAATGAACCATAAAAAGAAAGAGTATAAAACTATGGATGAACAACCTATAAATTTTGTGAAGTCTAGAACCCCTAGATTCTTTGAAGGACGACAATACGAACGATTGAGTTGAACGCCACCCAACAAGTGGATAGGCGACAGATTAAACCCCTAGATAACATATAGATACCGTTAGAACATCGGATGTACCGATGAACATAAATAGACACGGTCTACGTAGTTTTCCACATTATTCGGGTCCTGGTAAAACAAGTAAAACCCGGATTCACTAAGGACCCGACTCGTACCTTGTATTTAAACGTGGGGTTTGATTATTTCTGTCCAAAGATCCATAGTCGACAGTCCCCTCTGGAGTCGGAGTGGGAGTAGGACTCTGACTCGGGTTTTTCTATGCGAAGAAAACAATGGTGGTCACGAGTACCTTCTCAAAAAATGGTAAAGTACCGTTGGTAGAGGGAAACACCCAAGGTCGAAATGCACTACTTGGAGTGTTTCCGGTGTACTCGGGATCCGGAAAATAAACAGAGTCACCCCCATTATACGAGGACCGTACGAGTGGGCTCATCAGTGTCCAATGACTTTAGTCGTCCCCGTAAACCGTAAACATGGCAGTTAACGTCAAAAGTCGAATAACGAGACCAAATATCAAGAACGTCAAGATCAAGTATTCCTAATAGAAGAAACCCCCCCGAATAGATACGAAATTTTTCCTGTAGATAATATATAATAAATTACAAAGATCCACAAAACATTGTCCATCCAAAAGTCCAATAGATTGGATAGTGTAATGGTCGTTGAAATTTAAACTAAAAACAATTAAGAAATTTCCAAACAAGAGAATGGGAGTGAGAAAAAAAGGAGAAAAATGTATATATATATATGTTATTTATGTTAAAATTGACAATGATAAGGGTCTTCATGTTTAATTTTCGTTTTTCGTCGTCATCAATCCTTGGTCAGAGTTAGACAGTCAAATACTTTCGTAGGAAGGGACACCATGAAAGGTTATTTTTAAGATGTACTAATCGTCTCCTGTCGTACTATTCTTGTGTCTTGATTCTGTTACATAAACACAAAACCAAAACTGTGACAATATTGGTTGTGACTCTAGAGACTGTTCTGTGAAGTTGGAGAATGTCGGACAAAATGGAGGAGTATTTCTACAAATACTTAGATACTAGTGTGACTAGTTATGGACATGACAGGTCAATCCTTATGTGTCTAAAATTCTCAGAATTTTATTTCTATAATTACATACACATTATAAGGACTTCAAATATAACATTAAATAAATTGATATTGTTACGACTACAATCCACAAGTACTGACTTTATTTTAAAAATTTTTCAACGTTGTAGTCAAATTGATTGTTCATACACGTACTTGGTTTATTGTGTAACATGTTTAGTGTAGAATAATATAATAAGAGTCTTCACTGACGTATGAATTATGATGGAATCGAAAACCTCATCGAAATTAGCAGGTATACGTTAGTTGACGAACCGGCCCAAAACAAAAAAGGAGAACAAGATGGACTGATCTTGCGTGATAAGGTAGTCGAGGACTATCGAGTTTGACCGTTAGATCTTTCTTGTCTACTTACTACAAGTTTCCTTTTATTCTGATTAGTTTCTACGGTACTCTTTTTTTTTTCTCCATTATATGATTTGGACCCTACCCTAAATTTTATGGAGGATCCATTCATTTCAGACCTAGACATTGTCTCTTCTCTTCTTTCACTAACCGTGACTCTATAAAATCTCAATTAAATTCCGAATTACAGAATACAATATAGATTGCGACGTAAATTGTTGTTTCGTTCTCTTTCGAAAGTGACCACATATGATGTCTCGTGACGAGTGAATATTCTAACTACAAAAATTTTCACTATTACGAATTTAAAAACTAGTGCAACACTTAATTATTGTAAATACGATGGACTTTTGAGTGTTGAGAAAGAGTTGACGTCATCGATCATCTTTCTATATCTGATGTTACTTTATAATAGGTCAGAATTTTTCCTTACTTTAAGACTGTGTACGATAGATTGTACCTACTCAGAACTTTGCAATACGATTCATTTTATTCGGTCTGTCAATTCCTGTCACATTCCAAGGTAAATAACTCCAGGGATCTAATCAGTTTAATTATCTCTATCAAAAGTGTCCCGACATCCCTATCCCATTACCCTCAATTCATAAATTACCCCTGTCTTAAAGTCGAGCCCTACTGTTTTGTCAAAACCTTTACCTGTCACCGATACCGACGTGTTGTGACATATACATGAGTTACGGTGACTGAACGTGTAAATTGTCCCAATTTTGTCACTTAAAATACAATGTGTATTAAATGAGGAGGAGTGGTATCATCATCGACACACACACACACGAGTCAATACAGGTTGAGAAACACTGGGGTATCTGACATCGGACCCGAAGGGACGATTGAGTCCCTTAGTCCATCCGGACTATAGGTGACGTCATAAGAACCCGAAGGTACCACCGAGTCTGACATTTCTTAGTCGGACGTTACGTCCTCTGGACCCAAGTTAGGGACCAAACCCTTCTAGAGGACATCCTCCCGTTCCGTCGAACGGATTGGGTAAGAACGTACCTTTTAGGGGTACCTGTCTCCTCGGACCACCCGATGTCAGTACCCCAGTGTCACAACCTGTGCTGACTGACTGATTCGATGTCCGACATCGAGTGGTCCAAGACGACAGAACGGACCTTAAAAGGTCCGTTCTTATAACCTCACCCAACGGTAAAGGAAGAGGTCCCCTAGAAGGACTGGTCCCTAGCTTGGGCACAGAGAACGCAGAGAACGTGACCGTACACCTAAGAATTGGTGACTCGGTGGACCCTTCGGGTGACATCATCGAATTACTCGACATAAAAGTGTTACCGCCGTGTTTCTTTCTTCTGATTTACTATATGTCATATAAGACGGGAAACTTTATCAAGTGTCTTTCAACTGTTGGTTATCAAATATAATTTTTTTGACTAAATTAATTTAACCAGTCCATAAAGTAAAAATTGTTGATTTAGTTAATTGACTTAACTATGAAGTCGTGGTTTTTATGTAATATATTTTTTCAGAATGTATCTCAGTCCAAAAACGTTTATACAAATCTGATGGACTTTCTTTATTTTCCATAGAATTAGTAAACTTGTTACGAAAATTTTTATAATTTTTTGTTTCAGTCCGTTGAAATATACATTTCTAAGACCCTTCTTTTCGTCGAGAGAAAAAGAAGATAATATACATAGTACTCTCGATGAAGTATACCAAATACCAATTTTATATCTGTGTAATTTTATTTTTCTTACAAATTCTAAAGATCTGATTAATGGGATGTAGACACAAAATATCATGAAGTCTCAAAGATGTATGGAATACAAATTATAATACGATTATTGTTATTGTAGTTCTATAACATTATAAGATAAAATATCTACTCCTTTGACTTAGTCTCTCTCTACTACTGATAAAATCTATTATATTACCGTTTTCGTCCTGATCGAAATTAAGAAATCTGTTAAAAAGACAGAGATAAAAATTTTGTACCCACTCCAACGGTGTTAGAATGATGATTTCTTTTTTTTCCAGTTTTATTTATCCATTAAGTATTTATCGATTTAGTACCGACAGATCAATAAATTCGGTATCAATAAATTCGTTTTATTTAAAACGGGTCCCTAAACATTTACACCTACTTTCGATGATTGCTACTCTTGGATCATAGAAAATTTATATACTTTAAGAGACTCGATGACCACTATAAACAACTCCGTCTCGGAGCATTACCAAAGGATGAAGGACCTTCATTGACCTTATTGAGACTTTTAAAATCACGTTACTGTTATAGGGATCTTAAGAACGGATGTACACTTCAAGACTAAGTGAACGGTCTCTCAACGATACTAAAAAAATGAGATTACGACCAATTCTAAATCTAAAGAGAAACTGTGTAGAGACGTTTTGACCACTTCACAACAATGAAAGAAAATAAATCCCTCCAACCTTTCTTATCAGAGACACTAGATAAGATTTAATTCGATTTTAAAAAGGATGAAAAAAGTTGTACATGAAACTATTAGTACGACTTTCAGTTACCAATTCTAAAGCACGTCTAATTCTAAGGTGACGTCTCCCGTACCCAAGTTAGGGACCAGTCCTTCTAAAGCGTACGTCGTACCGTTTTTTTTTTTTTCTTTTTTTTTCTTTCTTTGATTGTTCTTAATTCGTTAGTCAATGTATAATTTTTGACAGTTAATTTTATCCAAATTTATCCGATTAATTTCTCAGATTCTATAAAATCTGATCGTTAAAAAAGTAAGACTGTTCAAATATACATACAGATAGACTTAAAAGTTTAATTCAAAAAAATCTGTGCACAAAAATTAAAATTTTAAATAAAAATAACATCATTTTATATTATAAATGGGAAAGTAGGTAAACATTCACATGTCAAGTCACCGTAATACATATAAGTGCTACGACACGTTTGTAGTGGTGAGAGGTAAATTCCTTTTTAAATTCTGTTTAAAATTATACTATGTTGTTAACGTGAGGTGTCATGAATCGGGTTACTCAATTTTTTAACAGGTGTGTTTACCGACGTATACCTACAGATGTCGTCCAAATAGACACCAACGATTTTGGACTTTCGTCAGTTCTGTAGGAAGATGTGTTGTTTGTTTGTTTGACACCATGTAAGTACGTTACTTTATAATAAGTCGTGATTTTTTTTTTTTTCGATGACTCGGTACTTTTTTGTCTCCTTGGAATTTGTTTATAATGATTCCCTTTCTTCGATTAGACTTTGCCGATGTATGACATCCTATACTGTAAGACCTTTCCCGTTTTGATATCTCTGCCATTTTTCTAGTCACCAACGGTCCCGACCTCACCCTCCCTACTGATACACCTCGTGTGTCCTAAAAATCCCGTGACCGTTATGAGGTATACTGTGCCATAACCATCTGAGCAGTAATGTAGTGAGTAGACAGGTTTGCGTGTCTTACATGCTGCAGTTCTCACTTGCGGTTACACTTGACGTCTGAAGTCCACCACTACGTCCAAGTACTCAACATTGTTTACATGGGACCCACGACCTACGAGTAGAATCCAAAATCGCCACCGACACACACTAATCTTTCATATGGCATTGAGACATGAGAGATGAGTCACACGATAACGGATTTTAAAGATTTTTTTTATTTCATATTTAAAATGAAAGACTTTTACACTAGTAAAACTGTAACTCTTGAATTTATGACTTCACTGTGAATTTTGTTCCTTTTTTTCGACTTATATAACAAGTCCCTTTTTTTTTCTGACCATTGTGTCAACTTTCTTATCGTACTAGAGGTAATATATTTTATTTGTTTTATTTTTCTATTTTTGTAGAATTCACTATGTATGGTATAACGAATATAACCAAAAAATAAATATCCCACTATTCCAATACTATAAAAGTAAACCGACAAGATTAATTTTAAAAAAAAATTCAATCATTTAAAGAACGTACTTTTGTATTTTTCTAATATACTAAGAATTCAATGAAAAAGTAGAACAATTCAGACACTCAAGAGACTTCTGTATCACATGGAAACCCGAAGACGTAATCCCTATACATATGAAAGTGTCACCTGTCCGAGACTCCTGATGTTTCGCAAAGGTGCATTGAGACACCATCCATTCTACCCATCTTACGTGACTTACCGCTGGGAGAGGGTGGTGGGTTTATATACAGGTGTAGTGTTGACAGTGTTCGATACTGATAGTGGAATATTCCAATTTTCCAATGGAATAATGGAACATTCCAATTTTTTTTTTTCACTTATAATGTAAGATTCCGTTTCCTACACTAATTCGATTCGTAAGACTCTTCTAGTCTCCCCTACATTTCTACCTCCGTCTCTAATCTCACTACTCCGGTGTTCACGGCCTTACGACCCCGCCGGAGGTCTGCTTCTCCAATCCTTTCCTAAGAGGGGATCTCAAGGATCTCCCTTCACTGGGACGACCTACGACCGGAGGTCTTGAGACTCTCTTATTTGATGGTAACAAAAGTCGACGGTTCAAAGACCATTAATGAATACCGTCGGAGTGCTTCTATAAGGACAGAATAGTTGTCGTTACGAGTCCGTGTTCAGGTACGAATTATGATTTAAAATGTCGATCGTCCACCGTGTCTTTCCTAAGTTTGAGTCTAGAAAACGGATGTTCATGTCTCGTGATAAGAAAGATGACAAGTCATAAAAGATCCCTAACAAATAAATTTACTCACAAATTAAGTTGGTAAGGTTCCCTTTTTTTGGACGGTTTTATTAACCATCTCTAGTGCTTCTGTTTAAACAACTTAATGAAATTTTTACATAAATAATACTACAGAAACCGGAACTATATACGATATTTTGAATTTAGATTCTTTATTACATTATGGTATATACTATACGGAGTTTTAAGTTCACTATGTCGAGATAAAGATTAAAAATAATTTGTAAATAAGTACCCGACTAAGGGAAAACTAGAACCATTAAAAATTTTTGGAAATAAACTATTTGAAATGTCCTAAAAGACAAAAGGTCAGAATTCTAAGATTTTGGTCTCACTCTAGAACGATGACTTTGTTATTCAATAAATGGACCCTATTTACTTATAAAACGAGCTTTAGGGTCAGGAAGTTCAAGAAGTAGTCTTGACTTGAATTAGGTGTACTTAGAGGGACAACTAGATTAATTACCTCCCGAGAAGTGTGGTGTCATTGCTAGATATTCACCTCTCTTTGGTTTACCGGGTAGAGCTTAAAGGTTCACTAGTTTGGCTGTAAGTTTACTACCAAGATATATTATCGCAAGTAGTTTCCAGTTGAGATAAGAAACTGCACCTCGTCGATCTTTCTTTCTCATTCATTTAGTCCCGTTACACTTGTTCTTTTTCATTTTTACAGGACTGCGTCACTCTTTTCGTGTTAAAGAGACAATGACAAAATATCTACTCCTAGTATGACTCAATAATATATATTTTAAGTATTATTTACGATATAACATACAATTATTGTTACGATAGACATCTTAATATCATTAGAAAGGGAAACCGTATACGATATATAATTTAATCAATTTACATCGTCTTACGAGTTTTAATTCTCAACTCTTCGATTACGAATTAAGTACTCTATGTACTTTTTGCCTTCTTTACTTTCTTTGNTATAACATACAATTATTGTTACGATAGACATCTTAATATCATTAGAAAGGGAAACCGTATACGATATATAATTTAATCAATTCACATCGTCTTACGAGTTTTAATTCTCAACTCTTCGATTACGAATTAAGTACTCTATGTACTTTTTGCCTTCTTTACTTTCTTTGTATTTTACATTGATACCTGTATTTAAAGTATTTCGGATTATTCTCTACAGTCATTCAAATTCAAAGAATAGTCTCTTCAAAGAGTATTTATGACTACATAGATCAATTTATAATAAAATCCTCTAATTTTTAAGAATATTTTGAACTTGGTAGTAAAACAATTACGACCGTCATAATTCTTTATGAATAGTACTAATCCTAAATTAATTTTGTGTACAAATTTAAAACAAGTTTAACCAAATTTTTCTCGTAAATTGGTTAACAAATCAAAATGTTTTTTTGAATTGTAAGTAGGTTACTTTGTATCTTTAACCAGTTTATGGAAGGTTTTACATCTATGTAAGGAACAAACCACCTATACTCAGTCCTATTAAACCACTTCGTTTTACTGGAGGTAACGACCAAGCTTGGGTTTACGGTGTGACCCAACGTCCTTGCACGAAGTAAGGTTATAAAACAGGTAGAATGCCTTTTAAATTTTGTAATCAATCAAAGGGGATGTTGAAGGGGCTTGTTGACGGTTAACTCAATGTGTGTGTGTGTTAAAAATTCTTGATAACAGTTAAATCGTATTGTCTAACTTATGTCGTCTTCGTAAACGAGGTCTCCTGTTCAGACGGTACATTTTGTCGTCCCTTTATTTTACGAATGTAAAATATTCCCGTTTTGGTGCACCCTCTTAGACTATTTAATCGTTTTGAGATATCTTAAGTCAAGACTGTGTTTTATTTTCTTAAGGTCCTCAAATAGAGTCCATACCATGGAGATACAAAGCAAATTGAGTTTCACTTTATTCTGAGTTTCTAACGTTTCCCTAAAAATCAATTTCCAACATCTAACTTGTGTACGTAAATCGAGACGAGGAAGAAGTTTCGGGTGAATTTGTTGACATTTATTTAAAAATTTCCCGTATTTGGGTATTCATGTTTATCCATCGACGTTATTATTGATGACCGTCACCATCCATAGAGACCTTCACCCCCACCTTCACCACTTCAACCCATAAAAATTTTTGTACTCCGAACCAATTTTCAGAGACGTTAGTCAAACTGAGGATTATGGGAGAGGGGGTGAGGTGTTTGGGTCCATCTACGATAAGATAGTGGTGTAGTCTTTTATTACGATAAAGAAGTCTCTTTCATTTGTCCCAACGACCTGGTCCCTTGTAGTCCGTGTCGTCTCCCACTTTTATAGTTGTCCTTTTGTCCCTCTACTCCACTTACATCGTACGACTTGGTGTGAGGGGAGGAGGAGGGGGTGAGTTGAGGGGTTTCCGGAGAACCAGTCGATATCTCGGACATTCGTCCTTTACCTTTATTGGAAAAGACCCCTTTGATTACTCAGGTCTCTTTTTCTAAGTATCCACCTAAGTTAGTAAGCGGTCCTTTCCGTCGTCATTTCGTCGGGACAGACGTGAACGTCTACCGATTGTTCGTCTAGACGCACGAGGAGAGCATTGATACTCTCCGTGAGTTCCTCGTGGTCTGTGCGTTCCCTTCGGAGGTTATACTTTTTGTCTAAATTTTGTTTATTGTTTCGCTGAGACTCTTCGTCTCTAATATCTTATGAATTTTTTTTTTTCGTGATTTGTTTTGATGGTAAATTAGAAGAGTCTCTTGTTCCCTCATCGCCCGGAAACTTGTTGTGTCCAAACTTGGTGCACCTACGTCATATTAGTATCTCACGAACAGACACCAACCGACTGACACTCCTACGTCTTGGAGTTTGTGTCTCCTGGCGGTCGTCGATATCCGTCCAAAGACTGATTGGGATTTGAGATTGGGATGGGGACGTGACAAGTTCCCAGTTTACGTATAGATATTATGTTCTTTGGATGGGGACGTGACAAGTTCCCAGTTTGCGTATAGATATTATGTTCTTGTGTCGTATGAGACTTTTTCTCTAATAAGTCTTTTGTTTTCTTTCAAAGATTTTTATCTTTTTTTTTTTTTTTCTTCAAATCTCGTCTTCACCGAGTGTGACATTTCTTAGACGGACGTTACGTCCTTTAGGTCCAAACTAGGGACCCAGCCCTTCTAAAAGACCTCTTACCTGACCGATGGGTAAGATCATAAGAACGGACCTCTTAAGGCACCACCTGATGTATGTCAGGTACCCCAACGTTTCCCAATCTGTGGTGACTCACTGATTGTAAAAGTGAAAGGTACTCGGAACCTGGTTTAGACCAGACGACGGACAATGACATTTTAGTTCAAATCACCTTATTTATGTACGAGTAAGTACGAAAATGGGACGTCAACGTCTCGACTCATCCATGAGGACACTGATATTACCGGACGTTTCGGAATTTGTTAAGGATAGACCGGGAAAGATCTTTTTCCAAAAGGTTAAGAACCAAATCTTCAGAGTCACTTCTGATGACTCTTCTTTTGTCAATCTACTCTTTACCTTTTTTTCCTTTCTAAAAAAAATTTTTTTCATTGGTTTATTATTCTTAAGGAATTTCTGTCCTCTCTTTTACCTCTTTTCTCTTAAAATTTTTATTTTATTCTTTTTTCCCTTTCTTTTTAAAGGATGTTTGATGGTGGTTTCTGTTTTAAAAGTATAACTTTTTCGGGTCACCACTGAACTTGTCTACATTGGTCTTAACAATTTTATGACTGTACCCATGACGTCCACGTTTCAATTTTTCTTGTAAATATACATCAATCTCCACGTCTCATCCACGTTTTTTCTCGATTTAAGAATAGAAGGTACCACCCTTTTAATAGATGATGAAGTTTGACTTTATTGACTCTTATTGGTATGTGAAACAATAAGTCTTTATACGTCCTTTTATGGTTTTCTTAGTCGATTTTCTCATCAAACCATCCGACCATCTGATGGTACCTCTCCACCCCAAACCCTCCGACCATCTGACTATAAAGGATTACTTGAAAAATCTTACGAAATTAAAAACAGTCCACATACATATTGAAACTACTTTTATTTTTATTCAGTCCAATAAATCCTTTACATGATTTGAGACTTTATTTTTAGACCGAGTTTGTAGTATGATCGATTAGGAGAAAGTATTTGTTATTGACCTTGTACAGGAGTCCCCAAACTTATTCTATAACTACCTTTACAAAGTAAACAAATGTGACCTTTTTTCCCTAAAAAGAAAAACGAACCACTATTTCGTACTTAGAATAAATTAAAAACCTGTATTAGGTATCACAAGATCCTCAGTGGTCAATACGGTTAAAAATTGTAAATAGTCACATTCTAAAATACAATTGTTAAATGAGTTGACGTCGACTTGGACCGACTTAATTTCGACTATCTGACTGTCTTTCGGAATCCAGTGACTTTGTGGGGTCTCCCTAATTCCTTTATCATGAGCTTTCAACATTAGGAAGGTTTTTCGGTAGGATGACGAGACTTGTACATCATTTAATCGTAACATTTAAGAAATGGAACCCAGAAAACCCGGTGTCGTTAAGGAAGGTGATGTTCATAACAATGATTGTTGTGATCTCTTTATTCTCTTCTATTCAATTTTTCAACTTAGATATAATCTAAAATGGTTCAAATACTCTTTTTAGTCTACTGTTTTTTTTTGATTTGGGGGGATAAAGAATGATTGTAAGTGTGAGTTATGATAATTAGCAATACAAGCCTCAATGATAAACTGTTCTGTTGGGTTCTTTTTTGTGTTAACTATACTGTACGTAAATATGTTCGTGATTATTCATGCAAAAGTTAAATACTACCTACGTTTTTATGTATGGAAAGAAAAGAACATGTTGCTTGGCACGACTAGGGTTAATAGGATATAAATGACGTGAGATGGAGGAGTCTGGAATGTACGGAATACCGATCGAAACGTTATATAATACGGTCATTTTCAAGTGAATCTAATAAACTGAACACTCTTGTAGTATTATTTTTGTCTTCATTCCCCCGTCGTCAGAGGACCTTTAGTTAAGTTCTGTAAGATACGGACACGTCGTGATACGACACAGGACGTAATGTTTTCGACCGTGATAAATCTTTTACCTCGAAGAGGGGAGGGAGGTGCAAATTGTAAAGACTAGGGGTTACTTATTATATAACAAAACATACAAACACAAACTGCTATTGTGTAAGAAAAATTCTTACCACGTGACCATAGAAAGTGAGAGAGTTACCTTTGGTGTAATAGTCGGAGGACACACTTGACCTCAAAAATAAAAAGTAAGTCAGTCAGTCGTTCGTGCAGTCTCATGGATGACCTATCGTCCGTGTCTCCTACGTGTCTAATTCCGTCCTCTCTATATTTTGTTTTGTCAATGTTCTCTTACCTGAAGTCCTCAATCCACCTAGATCCAAACCCCAAGTTCAAAACTAAAGATGGTCGACACTCTGGAAAAGTCGAGTCAAATGAATAAACATTTTACCCCTACAACATGATTATTGTGGTTGGTGTGTCCAACAACACTTTTACTTTACTCTACTACTACGTGTAACGTGTCTCGGGAAATACACGCGATCCGTAAGACGATTTGGTATCTATAATCCTGTTTGAGTAGGAATTCCTCAGTTGCATAACCGTTTCTGTTAGATGTTCCACTTTTTCTTAAATCGTCCCCAATGTGTCTTTTGTGTTGCCTTCGTCTTTTCCCTTCATAAACAAGTAAGACGACCCCCAATTCTCCTTGTCTCACTCCTTTTGAAATCCCTTTTTTCCAGATAAGATCACTTTGGATTATCTTGAAGAGTCCTCTCCCTCTTTCTTTGTCGATTCTGTTACTTTTGAATGGATCCTTCACAATGACTTAAGACTCATCCTATCATGTCAATCGTACACCTCCCCTTTTCCCTATGTAGTCCAATCTTTATCATCCTACTCCCACAAGGGACCACCGGGTCACCTATTTTTAGACGGACGGTCACGTTTTCTGTACTTGAACTAAGGACCGGTCCCTTCTGAGGTGTGTGTTCCGTTGATTCGGGCACTTGGTGTTGATGACTCGGACGGAAGACGTTGATGACTTCGGGAGTACGGACCTGGGACACGAGGTGTTGTTCTTTGGTGCCGTTACTCTTCGGACACGTGACTTTGCTTCTCACCGGCGCCGAACGACGTTGATCTCTTTCAGGTTCGTTTCGTTGTTTCTGAGTTACTTCCGTTTTTTTTTTTTTTTTTTTTTTTATCCTACNTTTTTTTTTTTTTTTCATCCTACTCTAGACTAACATTTTTCGGAACTTGCGGTACGATTTCTCAAATTTGGAAAAGAGACCAACGATCAGCATAACTTCTAGAGTATGATACATCCTTGTTAGGAAGGAAGTCTGAGAAGTGTAGAAACGTGACCTAGTGTCAATCCCCTTACCTCAAAACTTTGTGATAAATTTTTTTGTTTTTGTTTTGTGTCTTCTAAGGACTAGTTTTTCTTTTTAATCCCTTAGGATATCACCAGGTCACCGATCCTACGACTCGGAAGAGACTCCCGGACCCAAGTTAGGGACCAGACCCTCGATTCTAGGACGTTCGACATTTTATACCGGTTTTTTTCTTTTTGTTTGATCTTATTATTGTCTATAAACTGTTAAGTCGTTTATGGTATTGACATAGTTCCATAGAACTATCTCCTGTGATAAAGGGTTCCATATAGTAGGGTAAGTCTACTATATGTTGACCAGTTTTAAAACACGAGTAACATGGAAAGGAGGACTAAGTGTCCGTATTGTTAAATGGTCAAGAGTGTAAACATTAAGTGTCATACATTCATTATGTTTCAGTCTGTCTTTCCCTTTCATTCTTTAGTTATTTCGCTTTGGTCCTCTTGTCATTTTGTTACCGTTTTTCTACTTAACACGGACCTTTTAATGTGATATATTACTGAATTTTTTCGTACAGAAAAATTTTGTGCTAAATCCATTAAACGTGTGTTATATGTTGACTCCATCTTTTTAGTATAATTTTTATTTAATCTGGTTTATTGGAAAATAAGGAAGGTGAAATATATCCCACAACGAGTATTAGGGGGAGGGGTTTAGAATGATGAGTGTTGAGTTAGTCGATACGGTGGCTTATTTTCCTTACTTATTCCGTTCGATCTTGTTAACCCCTATCTTTATATATCACTATCGACACCACCATGTCAAGATTGCTAATTAGTAAGATTTAAGACATAGTATTATTTGTGTCAAAGAGGGTCAACATGTTATCCTAGAAACGTTTAACGAACGATATTAGTCCGACTCTATAATTTTGTTTGAGGTGACTACGGTTTGCGACCTTAATGGATCATGTACTTCGTCACGACCACGCGAGACGAGACAGGAATCAGGACTAGACACACAGCGAACAAAGGAAGACATAGAATGGTTTCCCAGTTATCAAAGAGTTTAGGTCTTTCTAAAGTATGAAACTTAAGTTTTAGTTACATGGGTCCTTCCGTGACTAAGAAATTTCGTCTTTAGGTACGGTTCTTTTTTTTTTTTTTTCTTTTCTTTAGGTACGGTTTTATTTCTAAGATTTGAGGTGTTGGGGTTTCATATCAATACGTCTCTTGACGAACACTAGAGTACAAACTTTATTCATCATGGGTGGTACATACAAGAGTGGAGACTAAAACCTCAAATCGCATCCCATGATATGTCTAGACTGAATTTTTACTTCCGGATTTACTATTTCTGTCCACGATAAGTTCCATAATTTATGTTTAGGAGGTTCGATGAGGAAAATTGGGACTTAGTAACAATAATCGTAAGATGGACGTTAGAACAGAGGTCTGGAAGGTCAAATTCCGACGTGAAAAGTTAGTTCATTTTTAGTTCCAGTCCAGATAAAAAAAGTGACAATGAATTATCACCGTTGAGACCGGTTACGTTATTTATGACCTTTCCTCCGTTCTGACAATAAATATCTGTTACAATAAAATTTCGGGTGTTCAGGGTTCTCTTAATGGTCCTTTTAATAATGTGGATAATTCCCTTCGCGGATTCTGATTTTATTCAATTTGTTCATTTATGTACATTTATGTTATCTCTTCATTATGTAAAACCTATTACTTTGTTACATTTCCATTGTTAAGAAGGGTCATTCAGTCTATTATAAATTACTACAAAATTATTTTTAGAATCGAAAAAAAGATCTATGAATTTTACGAAAAGACTACCAGTAGAATTTCTGCAAAGGTATAAACGTTCCTTTTATATTTTTTCAAGTATTTTTATTATACGAATGATATTTCGATGTTCTTAATATTTTACATCGCTACCATCTCCTTCTTTGACCATAGACAGTTGTTTGTAATGATCGTAAGTGACGTAATGTCCATCAACTCAGTCAGGGACCTTGATGTTACTTTGTTTTTCTGTGCCAGGAATAAGAGTTACCCGAAAATCCAATCTTTTACCTTCTTTTCTTTTTTCAAGTCTTTGTCTGTATATATAGGGTCTTAAATAATGCTAAATATATTATAAACTTTATGACCCACTCTCCCGTCAAAATTATTACCAAGACCCTATTGAACAATTAATAAACCTTTTTTCATCTAAAGGAAAAGTTCGATTTATCTTTTTAATTATCGTCTTACTTTTTTTCCACTTAAGTATGAAAACCCATCCCTTGTTGAAGTAAGTGTTTTCTGGTTTGGTATTTATTTTTGATGTTTATTTACCCTTTTTTCTAATACGGTGATCTCATTTCACGGTTCTTTTTTTTTGTTACCTCTTTAAGTCGGAACGATCATATTTTTATCTAAGGTCATAACCTTTTCCTTTACCGTTGGGTGAGGCCACAAGAACGGACCTCTTAGGGTCCCTCCCCCCTCGGACCACCCGACGACAGATACCCCAGTGTGTCTCAACCTGTGCTGACTTCACTGAATCGTCGTCGTCGTCGTCATAACCAGTCCTATATCGTTTGACTGAATACGACAGTGACCCGACATTTGACAGTGTCGAAACTACTCCAACTAGACCATTATATATAGTTCCTAATTTTTACATATGTAGGATGAGTCGTGAAGTAGGTACAAACTCTTTATTTAGTGACCCTGTCATCAAGAGTTTGAAATCGCACCCAGTATAAGTGGACCTTCCAAATACTTTTGTGTCTGAACACCCCCCCGTAATGAAGGTCTCTAAAACTAGGTCATTCAGAGCCCACCCCGAACTTTTGAACGTAATATTGTTTAAGGGATCACTACGATTTCGACAACCGGGACCTTGGTGTGAAATTTCTGTCGAAGTTGTCCTCTCACGATCATATGACTTTCTTTGTTTCTCCGATTCGAAGAAGATAGAATGACAAGTCAACATATACTGAAGTCCGGGTTCCAGTAGACTACCCGGCCATATCTACGACCTCCCGGTCCATGACATAGAAATGTCGATGGTACGGTCGTAATGTGAATCATTCTTACTTCTTTACTGTGTCCCGTAAGGAGGAAGGAAATTTTTGTAAACGAATCTTAGATGGTACTACAGTTTTATTTTTGACACTCACTGTTTTTGTGGTGGTGAGGGGGTTTCAAGTTGTGTGTACATTGACAGTCTGAATCAGTGTACCGGTGTGGATTAAGGTTCCTTTTGACCTTTTAGATCATAAATAAAACCCACTAGCACACGAATTTCAAGTCTCTAGGTGACTTTCCATTTTACCTATAACCTTCTTTTGACCGATGAAGACGGTGTCAGGGAATATTAGATGAGACATGGGTGGTCGCTCACTAGGAAAGTTTTGTATCTAGTCTAGTGTAGTGTCGGAAAGTATTTTAGAAGGTTGTCTCAGGTAAATCTTATTTAGGTATGAAGAATGAGACTGAAGTATTCAGGATACAAGACTAGGAGGGCGACTGGAAGACTGACGGCAGATGTCGATGTGTCCGGAAGAAACGTGTTGTGTGGTTCGATTAAGAACGGAATCCCTGATCAATAAGGAAAACGGATCTGAGTGAGACGTGCCGACCAAGGAAGGACAATAAGTTCAGAACACTCCCGAGAGATTGACGATTTCGTCGAGGTATAAAAGAAGAAGTAGAACAAAATATGTGTTTATTTATGTATTTATTTATTTATGTATTTGTCGTAAAGTTAGGGATGCATATAATGGGTGATAAAAGAATAATAGACAGAGAAGGATGATCTTTCTCCCTGAACAGACTAAGTGAACACGTAGAGATCACTGATCTTCTGACCGACCGGGTGAGTTTTAATCTACTTATATGCTTCACTGATTCGTATTAGGACCAATATAGAGGAAACATTGATGTTGTATGTCGTGTCTCTCGGTGTGATTGTTTGATTGTTCGTGTTTGGAACCAATTCTTATCCGTGTGTCTACTGGGTCGAAGAAAAGAAAACTCAGTCCCCTGTCTTTTTATTATCTGAAAAAAGAAAAAGTCTATACGGTGAAGAGAATGAAAATAGTTCGATTGAGTGAAATGGAAACACTCATTAATTTGTATGGAGAAAGACTCAAAAGGACAAAACTCGTAAATTCACCATTTCCATTCCACACCATTTGAATAGTACTCTAGGGTATTACATTGTTGACGGATGGACCAGAGGGACGTAGACAAAAGACTTCGTCTTACCTTAAGTTAATCTCAGGTATATGAACCACTTCCACTTCAGCGAGTCAGCACAGGCTGAGAAACCCTGGGGCACCTGGCATCGGATGGTCCGAGGAGGCAGGTACCTTAAGAGGTCCGTTCTTATGACCTCACCAAACGGTAAAGGAAGAGGTCCCCTAGAAGGGCTGGGTCCCTAACTTGGGTCCAGAGGGCGTGACCTCCGTCTCCGAAATTGGAGACGCGGTGGTCCCTTCATCATCATTGAAAAACAAGGTTTCTTGTTTTTTCATGGAATTAAATTAGTTTGAGTTAAAATGAAAAATCAATTCTTCCTTCTACCTCGAACTTGAGACCCTAGTGAGGTTGGAGAAGTACGATTGGTGTGACGGTTAGTGAAGTTTCTTTCGCATTGACGTCTTTACGAAAAAGAACGGACGTCTTACACTGTTGGAAGAACAATCAGTTTTGCGAGACCTCTACCGTCATATAAACATACAAGATTAGTATGACCTCAGAAGGAGTCTGTAGGTGTCGTCGATGGTAGCCTAAAATTGTACTAGTCCAGTGTAAAACTACTCATAAAAACTACAGAAGAATGGGTGATTGTGACATTAAAGGTTATATAATAAGACCCGTATGAATTTGGTTATATAAAATTAGAGTAAAACTGATCCTGTTTAACTTGGAAGTCTAATCATGTGGGACATTAAAATACTTGTTTATACGATTATTCACAGTCAATTAGACCCAGTGAGACTACTCACTGACTCTCCCACTCCGGGGTGTCGTTAGTTTCGTTGGGACAAGCGAAAACGACTCAAAATTCTGGATGGAGAGGAGGGAGGTGGTTCTCAAGGAAACTTCCTCAAGACAATTCCTCTCAAACCTTTGGAAAATCCTCAGGGGAAACGTTGAATTTCTAGTGTGATTCACCCTAGCGTTTCACGGGGTCCCTGTGTAATTTTTTTATTATTTAATAAGACTTCTTAGTATTTAAAATTTTACTGTCGTCTAACACGACTTACCCATCATTGGTTCTCGTCTTGAACTTAATAAGAAATCTTAAAATCTATTACTTGAAATGAATATATTACTAGAAAAAGATAGAATAAGGATTTACCTGAAACTTTTTACCGAAACTAAACCTGAACATTACACGTACACGCACATAATGTCGTGACATACAAGAAGGATTTTCCAGTCAAACCAAAGTTTTGTCTATTAACCTAAGTTCATTAGTTTGATAGTTTAATATTATTGTGGTGGTAAATCAGTCTAAAGAGTTGACATGATTATTTTGTAAAAAAGATTGAGGACCACTCCCCCTTATTTCAATCGAAAATAGTTCCGATAGATAGAAATTTTTGAAGGGAGAAATTTCCTATTGAAAAGTAATACCATGAATAAAAAGACATAACAAATTAAAGAACTTTTTCTGAATTCTTACTTCCTGTGCTCAATAATAAACAGTGTCAGAGTTTATTCTAAAAATTTTATGTCACGGTCAATGCGTGACATTGTGGTATTTAAATTGGTGTCAAATATGTCTAAATTTATATTGACTCATATCCTAAGAGGACTGTGTTCAGACGTCTTACTTATACTTGTCACTTTTTACCCAAATATTCGGATTATAAAAGTACACTGGTACTATGAATTAAAACTATTTTCTGTTCAGTTTAAAATAATCTGAACCTCACTAGTATTTGTCAATTTTCACTTAATAAGTTAAAATTGTTATATACTTTCCAAATTTTCGGATCGTCTCAATAGGAAAACAAGAATGACGACTTTCATTTTGGTTCTTAGTTACCGTAGAATTTCTTTTAATGGAAGATGAATTTTAAGGTGTGTGAGTAATACCGACTAAACAAAATCGTCTTTGACTGGTATTATAAGGTTTGTTCCGAAAACGGTCCATTATAGACATTAATACGTCTACAATTATTGACGAAGGCTATTCTTGGAGAAGTTACAATTAAATGTGGAATTCTCGATGAAAAAGTACGTGACCACGTGTGTTACTTACCTTCGTGGTCTTTTTCGGTCATCAAAAAGTTTTGCATTAAAAAATTCTAATTTTTGTGGTTACAAACATATCCATTGTGTACGTAAAACAAATTTTTTTTTAGTTCGCTATGTTTACCCACCCGTCACTGTGCCTTCAGAAGGAAAATGAGAATAAAGAGTCAGAGTATAGAAAAAGAGTCTTAGTTGAAAACAATTAAAGAAGTTAGAAGGGTCTCCCTAAGGAGGATACATGTTCGTGTATAGGTACTTGACATCTTCTGAATTTTTATCGAACGAAAGAGAGATCATTCGGATTGTTGTTCAATCAGACTCGAAATTTTTATGTGGTCGTACATTTTTGTCACATCCGACGTATTGTACTTTTTTTCTTTTCGGTCCATAATGACTTTAAGTAACAAAGGTGACATCGAGACGGTAGTTGGTGTCTTAGGAAAGGACTTTCCACGTTTGTGATTTACGAAGTGCGACCACCGGTCTCTCCCGTCACACATGGTTGCTGTTTGCGTTTCCGTCTTTTCGACGTTTTGGGAAGTGGTAAGGTCCTCATAGTCTCTAAGGCAGGATAGGTCGAGTCAAAGCAGTTCAAGACGTCCACTTCGACATATTGTCTAGATGCACTAAAGAGGGGTCTCCCCCGATGAGTCTACCTTACAGGAATAATATGACTTGTAGGATTCCCTTACTCCTGTTGCTTCGTTTAAGTCTATTCCTCGTGATAGTGTTGGGATGACACGCTTACTAATAAAACTTTTTCATTTTGTTTTAGAATTAAAGGTTCCTTACCGCTAAATTTAACCCTTAATGTCTGTCCTTTCGGATGTCTTTAATTAAAGTCTCAAAATTGTAAAATTATATTACTCCTTTAGTAATTACTAAATACCTGACTGACGCTTTGTTTCAGGATCCAATGGAGACATGTTTAATATGTATATGTCGCCTATCGATTTAACGACTATAGAGTTAATATTTAAATCTTTATATACCTCATTAAAAACGTTAAATTTAAATTACGTTTTAGTATGACTTAAAAGGTCATTTTGTTTTAAGCTTTCACAATTACCCACCCTTTTTGGGTTGTAAAAAGTGACATGTTTATAATTCTGTGTTACTTTTCGCTATATACCATGGCGATCAGTTACGGAAATGCGGAATGGGTTATAAAACTTTTTCTCTTGTAAAGCATTGTAATGTTTATGTGTCGATAAGTCAAAAGTTAGATTCAGTCATCGTCTTTTCTCTTCGGGAAATAACCGTCACCACAAAAGGAGGCTCCCGGTTTTTTTTCCTAAATAAGTCAAGCTAAAAGTCTTTGTTGAAACAATAGTGTTTAGAATTAATAGGTACATGTATTTAAAATTAGATTATTATGTGGAGGACCTTTTACGTTTCGTCGACATCATACAAAACCTCGAAACACATGAACCGTTCGGCTGGCAAAATAAAGGGCCATGTTGTTTAGTCTTTCTTAGTCTGTCGCCGCCGTCCCATACACTCCAGGGCCCTTCGCGGCCCCGTGTCGGGGCTCGTCGCACAGGCCGGGCCCGGCCCAGCGCCGCGGGCGTCACCACGGCGTCGGAGGCGCCGGCGTCGTCCACCCTGGGCCGGCCGACCGTCCGGCAAAGCGGCGGGCGGTGGCGCCCCGAAAAGCTCTTGGCGAGGCGCTGCGGATTCGATCCGAAAAATAACAAGCGACCCTGACTGAAAGACAATGATTACGACTTTTCTCGCCGGAAGCGAGGTGAGTGTGCTTGGGATGTTGAAACGTTTCGCTACATACCGTTAAGGCTCCTTCTTCGCGCTCCCGTGTCGAGCGTCCTGGCCGGCCCGGCGGTTCAGGGCTACGCGAAGGGCCCAGGGGCCGGTTCCGTGTGTGTCTCCCGACCCTTCTTCGCGAGCCCCTTGTTCACCTAGGGCCGCCCTCGCCCCTAGGCGCCAGGCGAGCACGGTCTGTTTCCCCGCGCAGCCCGCGGGCCGCGGCCCGTCCCTGCGCTTCTCCGGCCAGAACGGGCGTCCCCCGCGGCAGGCGCCGGGGCCCGCGAATGGAAACTCCTGGCTCGTCTCGACGAGGTCTCGGTACTAGGGTTCGCCGGGCCGCGAAGCGCTCCCCGGCTCCGCCGCTACTCCTCCGCCGTCGACGCCGCCGCCTTCGCCCCGCGAGTGCCGAGCCGCGCCGACGTCGGGGCGAGGCAGGGGTAGCGGGCGGTGGTCCAACGAGGAGCGCCCCGTTCCGAGTCCAGGACGCCGGGCGGTACGGGCTCGGGGGGCCGCCCGAGAGCGCGACTGGGTCGGGGGGCTGCCGGCGGCGGAGGACGAGGTGGCGCGAGGCAGGGTAGCTGGCGGACCCTCGGGTCCTCACGCCTGCGGTCCCGGCCGTGGCCCTGGCCGGCGGGGCGGAAGCCGGCGTCGCGCCCGGGCCCACTTCACGCCCCGCGACCCTCGGGTCCGAGTAAATTCGACGCTCGCGCTCGCGGCGCACGGCCGGCGCGACGGACGCGCGTACACGGGCGGGGGTCGGGGGCGGGCGCACAGGGAGCGTGGGGAGGGCCGGTTAGCGGCCCGCTCGGGCGGGCGCCGGAGCGTGGGACCCACCCGCCACGCGGGGCGCCCGGCGGCAACCCGACCCCCGCCCCGGTCCTCCAGACCCCGCGGCCGCGGAGCGGGCGCGAGACTCCCCGCCCGCGCCTCCCTCTCGGGCCGGGCAGGCGGCGGGGGGCGCCCCGCGCCCCACTCATCCAGGCGCAGGAGGGCGGACTCCCTCGCTACCCCGAGGCGGCGAATGACCTGAGCCGTCGGGACCGGGCAGACGGGTCGAGGCAGACGGCTGCCTCCCCCCGGGACTGGGGAGTTGGAGGATCCTGGAGTCAAGTTCCCGTCTTGAGGCGGGAGGAGTCGGGTCGAGCTGATGGACGAAGCCGCCCGCCCGCGCGTGGACCCGCCCCGAGCCCTGGCTCGCTCGGACTCCAAGAGTGGACGGAAATCGTAGTCCACTCAAATGCACTGGTTGCCATTACAAATGATTGTCAATGGCTGGGCGAAGGGCTCAACGGTCCGTGTCGTGGTTTGTGAAGTGCGTAGTTGAGACATTAGGAGCCAAGTGGAGTACGCCCTACCCTTTCTCCTCCGTCCCTTCCACTTTAAGAAACAAGTCTTGGTGTGTCCCTCGCCTCCTCCGTCCCACCACTCGGGTTGTGTAGACGGAGGTCTCTATGGGAGAAAAGGTGGTTCGGTACGACTACCACAGTGAACTGAGACGACTATTGTTTAGAGGTGTAAACATTTGTCGACGTATCATACACCGTAATTAAGGCAAAATAAAAGAGGCATCACTAATAGTACGAGACTTTAGTGGAACGGGTGGATGATGAACAAGTAAACAAATAGTGGACTCAGAGTAAATGGTGTCATAATTTTGTCTTCAACGAACACTAATTCCGGTGCTAATTCCGGGATCTCATTTTCTTATAAATATGGACATAGACTGTGTATCATCCTTGAGGTATTTATAAACAGATTGTTTCAATTCCTGTTTAACACCGTTGACTTTGAAAGGAAGATAGGAAGTCTTTCATAATTGTCCCAGATGTTCACTTTCCTATAAATTGTAGTCAATTATAATTCCATCGGGAAGTGGTACACGGTACTTTCTATGTATTACACAGATAAACCGAAGGATTCCTGTTTAATGGTTGTCAATTTAACTAAAACGTACCTTCTTGGTTGATCATTTATTTCGTAAAATCCTCGGAAAAGGTGACTATTTCACTGAGTAACTCTCTGATCCTGTCATAATTCTAATTTAGATTCAGTGTCCGTCACCACCTGTTTTGCTTAATCCTCCTTCCTCGGGAGAGTCGAAGACCTTATTACCAAGAAAAAAAAAAAAATTACGTGAAAATAAAAAGAAACCGAAGTTACCCAGAAGAACGCAACGTTCCCGAGTCATCAACACCGAGCGTCGGAAGGCAATGGGGAGAAGTACACCCTAGAATCAAGGGTACAAGGGACTGACCCTTAGTTTTTGGGTCCCGGGGACGGTTATTTCCGTCTAAGAATTGGTGTTCTGGTGGTCCCTTCAGGACCTTATTACCAAGAATTACGTATTAATAACCGACTGCCTTCTTAGGTACACACATACTACAGTAGTCTCTTACGAAGCACTTCCTCCACTGTGTGTGTCTTACTTTTCCGACACCTACGGTTCACCTCTCCTCTCTCCCATCTTCTCGAAAGTGTAGTCCGTTCCTCGTCGTCGTTCGTAGAAAAACCCCCGTTTACACCACTAACCATCACTTCCATTTCAACTTATACCACCCAAAACAGACACCCCTAAAACGAATTAAGGATCCACTTCCTCAAATACGGACTGAGTCCTCCGGTCTCCCCGTTAAAAATTATCACCTCGTCACCTCAAGACCTTTCTATTTAGACCGTCAACTCAACTTCTATTTTCCCCTGTCTAATTTTGTTGACATCAATTGTTGACATCAATTCTGTTTCATATATGTATCATGATAAAGTAAATCAGATCATGGAGAATGACCATCATTGTAAAACCACTTTGGATTCTTCAGAAAAGACATCATACAACCGACCTCTCATCTAAGGGTTCCTCACCAAACCCTTACAAGTAAAACACCATGGATAATTCTGTGGATAAAAAACCTACATTAACAGATGTCATCTAAAAGGTGCCTTACACCATTTCGTGTGTAGTATCGACTCTAATGACACACTGGTATACAACTGATTTAATTTTCCTTTCGTCAAACGTAGAGAGAGTCGACCCCTCAAGACAAAAACTTTATAATAAAGGGACCCTCTGGTGGGTCATCGTGGGTTAGACAAGGGTCTAATGGAGGTCACGGGTCCACTAACTCTTGAGACGAAAGTAACATGGAACGGACTAGAAAGTCCGTATCTAGATCAGAGACTTTGAGGAGTTCTAGTAAGGACATTAAATGTAAAACAAAAGAGACTGGTTCAGAAGACATCGTGAACTTACCGTAACACCTCGTAACTGAATGAAATTTTTACGACGTAAAATAGAGACACAAATACATGGTTTGTCTAAAAATAACAGAGAGAGAAAACGACCTTAAACCCTCGAGAATGTAAAATAATTTACTATCGGTTCTTTCCGTCCAATACAAATCTCTACCAATACTTGACTGACAAAGGGAGTTTTATGTACACAACACCAAACTTGGGGAACACACGGACATAACCTCTACTCCGGAGATTACAATTTACTTCAGTATTGCCACTCTGGGACTGGGCTACCCTAATCACACAATATTCTTCTTTGTCATCTCTCGTGTCCGTGCCTCCTTCACGGTCCACTTCTGGACTACTCTTCCGTCGTCGGACGTTCGGGACAATAGTCTTTGTTTTAACCGACCTCAGAATTAGTCCCTAAGGTCGGAGGTCTTGACATTCTTCTATTTACAACGAAGTCAGTGAATTAATACTGTAAAACAATACCGTCGGACTCGTCTGATTATGTCTCTATATGGTATTGATTACTTCTATATCCTTAGCTGTGTATAGGTTTGACTATGTATCTTTTAGATAAACATCATTTTTTTTTTCCCCCCCTAACAGAAATGACAAAAAGAATGTCAAACGTGTATACTGATGTTACTACTTTAAATCACTTTTCGTTTTAGTATATCTTAGAGTAACATACTTCTCAAGTCACCCCAAAAATTTCCTTCCTTTTCTCCTTCTAAAAAAAAAAAATCAAATAACTTAATCAACCGAACCCAAGAGTATTGATGTACAATATCTGACCCACTGGACGTGTTAGCTTTAAATAAAAGAGTGTCAAGACTTCCGATCTTCAGGTTATAATCCCATGGTCATCCCAACCAAAGACTACTCTGGAGAGAAGGACCGAACGTCTGACGTCTGAAGAACGATACAAAAGTGTATCGGCGTTTGAGTACAGAAAAGGAGGAGAATATAGTCAGGCTAACATAATTCTAGGATGAGAATCTTGGAGTAAGTTGGAATTAATGTAAGAATTTCCGGGATAGAGGTTTATATAGTGTAAAACCCAATCTCGAAGTTGTATACCTAAACCCACCCCCCTTTCCGTCAAGTCAGGTACGTCAGTATCTGGTTTTAATAGGGACACGGTTACTATAACTTCTTCCGAATAGAGGTCCCTCAGTTTTGACCCAGTAGACCATTACTACAGTGGATTTGACACTTGAAGCTCTACAAGTTCGACCAAAATCTTTTCCGTCTCCTTGGTCTCTAGTTTAACGGTTGTAGACGACCTAGTAGCTTTTTCCTTCTCTCAAGGTCTTTTTGTAGATAAAGACGAAATAACTCATACTGTCTTTGGAAACTGATACACCTAGTGTTATTCGACACCTTTTAAGACTTTCTCTACCCTTATGGTCAGGTGGACTGGATGGAGAACTCTTTGGAGATACGTCCAGTCCTTCGTTGTCAATCTTGACCTGTACCTTGTTGTCTGACCAAGGTTAATCCTTTCCTCATGTAGTTCCGACATATAACAGTGGGACGAATAAATTGAATATACGTCTCATGTAGTACTCTTTGCGACCCGACCTTCTTCGTGTTCGACCTTAGTTCTAACGACCCTCTTTATAGTTATTGGAGTCTATACGTCTACTGTGGTGGAAATACCGTCTTTCACTTCTCCTTCATTTTTCGGAGAACTACTTTCAGTTTCTCCTCTCACTTTTCCACCGGATTTCGAGTTGTAAGTCTTTTGCTTCTAGTACCGTAGACCAGGGTAGTGAAGTACCGTTTATCTACCCCTTTGTCACAGGCTGAAATAAAAAAACCCGAGGTTTCAGCGACATCTACCACTAACGTCGGTACTTTAATTTTCTGTAAATGAGAACCTTCCTTTCAATACTGGTTGGATCTATCGTATAAGTTTTCGTCTCTGTAATGAAACGGTTGTTTCCAGGTAGATCAGTTCCGATACCAAAAAGGTCATCAGTACATACCTACACTCTCAACCTGATACTTCTTTCGACTCACGGGTTCTTAACTACGAAAACTTGACACCACAACCTCTTCTGAGAACTCTCAGGGAACCTGACGTTCCTTTAGGTTGGTCAGATAGCATTTCCTTTAGTCAAGACCCACAAGTGACCTTTCTTACTACGATTTCGACTTTGAGGTCATAAAACCGATGGAGTACACTTCTCAACTGAGTAACCTTTTCTGGGACTACGACCCTCCCTAACACCCGTCCTCCTCTTCCCCTGCTGTCTCCTACTCTACCGACCTACCGTAGTGGTTGAGCTACCTGTACTCAAACTTATTTGAGACCCTCAACCACTACCCTGTCCCTCCGGACCGTACGACGCTAAGCACCCCAGCGTTTCTCAACCTGTGCTGACTCACTGACTTGACTTGACTTTGAACAAAAGTTTAAAGACGAATCATTTTAACGTTTCGTTCTTTTTAAAATTCTTTACAACAGAAGATGGTCACGAACCTTACCGTGAGGTAAGGTCATGAGAACGGACCTCTCAGGGTACCTACCTCCTTGGACCACCCGAGGCAGATACCCCAGTGTGTCTCAGTCTGTGCTGACTTCACTGAATTGTTTGTCGTTGTTGGTCACGAATTCATAAAGTTGAAATAGCCCTTCTAAAGACTAGCAGGTAAATGAACTCTTTGAATCTAACACTAATAAGTTCGGTCTTAGAGTAAAACTTTCTACAAATGAAATACAAATTGGGACAAATGATTTTAACTTTGTTTACGTTCAGAGAACCTATTATCCTTACATCACCATAGAAAGGTACCAGAATTATAAGTAAAGGGATTACCGTCTACTACAACTCACAGAAAAGTACTCGAATCAACGATAAGTATATAGAAAAAACCCCCGTCACAGGTTCAAAAAAGAGTGAAAATTTAACCCAATCAAAACTCTCAAGAAAATGTAAAATATGAAAGACCTATACAGACAACTTATATACTAAACGTTTATAAAGGTAACGTATACATCGAACAGATAAGAGAACTTTCGCAAAAACCGTTTCTTTTACTAAAATTTAAATCTGACAAAAGAAAATACCTAGTATGATAACCAGAATAAAGATTCTTGAGAAACGAATGACGTCAAGTACTTACATAACAACATACAGAAGAAGATTTTCAAACTATCAAAATACAAAACGTAAATTCCAATACTAGGTAAAACTTAATTAATAACATACTCCACACTCCAAATCCAGTTCCAAGAAAAAAAAGAAACGTATGCCTACTGGTTGATAAGATTGTCATGACAAATAAAGTTTCTGGTGGAAGGTGACTTGGTGAAAATTTGGAAACAGTTTCTAGTTTGTCGACATAAACACACCCGAATAAAAACCTGAAAGAAAAAACAAGATAACTAGATACACAGACAAAAAAAACGTTCACGGTGTAATCGGATATAATAATATCCTAATAATATCGAAGTATTATTTAGAATTTTAGTCCTCAAACTGGAAGTTGAAACGGTAGAAAAGGTTTTAATAAACTTTGATAAGATCAAGGAAATGAGAAAATATTTCACATATTAGTAGAATAGATACAGGTTTTTTACGACAACCTTAAAACTATCCCTACGATGATTTAGATATCCAGTGAAACCCCTCACAACTGTGGAAATGATCCGACCTAGAAGGTCAGATACTTGTGTTACAGAAATGAAAATAAGAAGGAAAGAAAGTAACGAGAAAGTATCTAAAGTCGTATGTCTAGGATACGTACGAAACAATATAAAATGTACTCTTAAAGTAAAACCCCTAGATAAAATTCACTACAAATTTTCTTAAAGTTAAAGGTCAACGAGTAACGTAAATATATCCTTATACTAACTAAAAAAACACAACTGGAGCATAGGACGACTTGAACGACTTAAGTGAATCAAGATCCCAGAACACACACACATATCTAAAAGATCTGATGACACAGTAGACGATTATCCCAGACAAAATAAAGAAGGAAAGGTCAGATATACGGAAGAGAAAAAGAAAAGAACCGGATAATAAAATTAATTCCAAAGGACGTGTTATACCATTTAGTTGATATAAAGTTAATTTAAAAATTTTTCTAGAATATAATTTTGTCTATATTTTTTTTCTAAAGGACATAATACAATTTTTAATAGTCACCCTCTCCTGTAGGAATGGTACATGGATTAGAATCTCCCTTTCGTAAGTCAGAGGGTGGTAATTCATACACAATCGACATCAAAAAAAAAAAAAAATTTCATTACGGGAAATTATCCAATTCCTCCAAGATAAGTATCAAATGAATCAAAAAAATTTTTTTAACTGTCACCTACAATCTAAAACAGTTTAATAGAAAAACACAGATAACTCTCCTGTTTTACCAAAAAGACTGAATTATCATACCATTTAATATAACGAAAGAAGGGGAAGTTTATCACTTAATCAAAACGTAAGACCCTACTTTTTGTGAGTCATTACTATATAATAGAAAAAATATATAAACACGTGTTTTAAACGATGACAAAACAACTCCTAAAAATATAGACACAATACTCCCTATAACCGGACATCAAAATAAAAGAATATTACAGAAACAGACCAAAATCTTAATCTCTTTATAACTGGAAAATTTTTCTCAATACTTTATAAGGAAGGAGAAGAAAAAGAAGTTCTATGACCTATCTTATCCATAATAAAGAATCTACAAACATTTTAAACGGTCACTTTGGTAGACGAGGTAACTCAAAAGAAACCACCTTTCAAACAAAAATTATACTTTTAAATTGAAATTTTTTATATATCATAAATAACTAAAGAGGAATCCACACAAAACCATCAAACATAAAAAATTACCGTCTTTCACTTCTTCTTGATTTTTCGGAGGACTACTCCCATTTTCTCCTCTCACTTATTTGACTGAACTTTGAGTTGTAAATCTTTTGATTCTAGTACCGTAGGTCAGGGTAGTGGAGTACCGTTTATCTTCCCCTTTTTAACCTTCGTCACTTCCTAAAAGAAAAGAACCCGAGGTTTTAGTGACACCTACCACTGACATCGGTACTATAATTTTCTACCAATGAGTTCCTTTCGATACTGTTTGGATCTGTCGTATAATTTTAGTCTGTGTAGTGAAACGCTTGTTTCCAGGTATGTCAGTTTCGATACTATAAAGGACATCAGTACATGCCTACACTCTTAACCTGGTATTTTTCCGACTCGTAACTTCTTAACTACGAAAGGTTAACACCACAACCTCTTCTGAGAACTCTCAGGGAACCTGAAATTCCTCTAGTTCGGTCAGTTAGGAGTTCCTTTCGTCAGGACTTATAAGTAACTTTCCTGACAACGACTTCGACTTCGAAGTCATGAAACCGGTGAACTACGTTTCTCGGCTAAGTGACCTTTTCTCGGACTATGACCCTTTCTAACTTCCGTCTTCCTCTTTCCACGTCGTCTCTTCACTACCGATCTATCGTAGTGGTTGTGAGACCTGTACTTAAACTCGCTTGAGACCCTCCATCATCTCCTGTCTCCTCCTTGGACCGTACGATGTTAGACAACCCCAGTGTTACTCAGTCAGTACTGAACACTGACTTGTTGTTGTTTAGAAAATTCCTTAACCAGGTAAATTAAATAACTTAAGTACCCGTATCTATTAAGGAGTATAAAATTTTCTTCATACGGAAATTACAGTCACCCTAGTCATCACTACAGAAGGGAAAGCAAGTAATATAACCAATAAATACAGATAAGGAAAAAAGGGGACCAAACTCCATATAGTTATAACAACTAAAAAAGTTTCTTGGTAGAAAAATAACTAAAGACGAAATTATTAAAGGAAGATAGAAGACAAACGAAATCTAAATTAGAAAAGAAAAAAAGATCAATTCCACCTTCGAATCCAATGACTAAAATCTAGAAAAAAGAAACAATTATATACGTAAATTACGATATGTAAAGGGAAATTCGAGACGGAAAAGACAGAGGATGTCTAAAAAACAACATAAAAATAAACCAATTTTTGAAATTTTTTAAAGGAAACTCTGAAGAAGTGATTAGGGTATCAATAAAATTTCACGTAAGTAAAGATTATAAACTCACAAAAGGTCCATAGAGAAATTAAATCAAGTCAAAATCAGACTCCTAGAAACATATTAAAGACAAGAAAATTTAAACCCCTCCAAAGAAAATATCGAGTCTAATCATAGAGAAAATCACTTACAAGGCACACGTACATGCCATTCAGACACAAAACGAGAACAACTTCACAAAAGATAAAGTAATCCAATTGAACTGACCATTACGAAAAGTCCAGTAGACATTTAAAAGACTCAAAGACGGATGTAAAAGATAATGAGTGATATCTTCTTTTAACTGTAAAGGTTGGATTTAACCCCACACAGAGAAAGAGGAATGTACAGACAAAACGAAATATATAAATAAAATATGTGTAAATCCTAAAGACACAGTTCTTCTCTCCTCACTAGAATCAACTCAGATGAAATCGATTACGTCACGGGGTTTCCCCGACTGTCGGCAGATAACTTCCGTGAGAGTCTTTAATTCTATTATTTAGGAAATAAAAACTTCCTCCTAGACCTGTAGTATCGTGGATGGTCTCTTCATTAGTCCAAAAGACAAACTTAGACAAAATCACTGCGAAAATATCCTCAACCAGACAAAATAATTGAAAGTTTAAGTAACCATATTTTAACAAGAATTGGAGAAGGATAAAAATCATATATGAAATATCAATATAGAAGAAATAGTAAAGACTACAATCAATAAAGACGGACGAAACAAAAGGAACTGTCTCCGAGAACCCTGTCGGAGATCGGTTATTGACTACTTACACCCCCATATTTCCGGGTCGGAAGAATGGGATTGAATCCTGTCCAATCCTTTATCTCCAGTAGAATAGAGTTCTGAGTGACATCGTGACATACTCCGTAAAGTGACTGTCTCACGTAGTGTTGAACTAAAGATGGAGACGGGTCAGAACGAAGAGAGGAAAGAAGTCATGTTCACAACTGGTTCTCGTGAGGATTAGATAACAAAATAATCAGAAAATTTTATTGACCGATCCACTACGTTTATCCGACGTCCAGTAGTGTTCCCGACCAGTTGAAATTAAGTGATAAAAACTGACACGATCCAGAAGTAACGACGCGCCCGAAAAGAGATCAACGCCACTCATCCCCGATTAGAGATCAACGTCACGAATCCGAAGAGTAACCCTTCGTGCCGGGATTTCGTACAACCACAGTCATTAACACCGAGGTTACCAGTTTTTGATCACATGTCAACGAGAGTAAAGTGTACGATCGTTCCAATACGAGTTTTAGGAAGTTCGATCCGAAGTCGTCAAGTACTTGGCTCTATTGAAGGTCCACACGTTTGACCGAAAAGTCTCCGTGTCTCTAGTTTAACGAGTCGTTCCCTTAAGGTCTTTTAGTAGATGAAGATGAAGTAACTAGTACACTTTCAGAAACCGACACACCTAGTGTTGTGTGACACCTTTTAAGAAGTTCTCTACCCTTATGGTCTGGTGGAATGGACAGAGGACTCTTTAGACATACACTCAGTTCTTAGTTGTCAATCTTTACCTGTACCTTGTTGACTGACCAAGTTTTAACCCTTTCCTCATGACATATAACAGTGGGACGAATGAATTGAAGATACGTCTCATATAATACGTTTTACGGTCCGACCCACCTAGTTAGTGTTCGACCTTAGTTCTGACGACCCTCTATTAGTTGTTGGAGTCTATACGTCTACTATGGTGAGATTACCGTCTTTCACTTCTCCTTGATTTCTCGGAAAACTACTCCCACTCTCTCCTTTAACTTTTTCGACCGAATTTTGAGTTGTAAGTTTTTTTATTCTAGTACCGTAGACCAGGGTAGTGAAGTACCGTTTATCTACCCCTTTTTTCACCTTTATCTAAAATAGAAGGATCCGACGTCTTTTTGACGTCTACCACTACTATCGGTACTTTAATCTCCTATGAACGAGGAGTCTTCCTTTCGACACTGTTTGGATCTGACACATAACTTTTCGTGTCTGTAGTGAAACGAATGTCGGACATCTCAGTTTGGATACCAAAAAGGTCATTAGTATATACCTACACTCTCAACCTGGTATTTCTTCCGACTCACGGTTTCTTAACTAGGAAAGGTTAACACCACGACCTCTTCAGAGAACTCTCAGGGAACTTGACGTTCCTCTAGTTTGGTCAGTTAGGATTTCCTTCAATTGGGACTTATAAGTAACCTTCCTGACTACGACTTCGAGGTTATAAAACCGGTGGTTACGCTTCTCGGTTGAGTCTTTTTTGGGACGACGACCCTTTCTAACTTCCGTTTTCCTCTTCCCCCACCGTTTCCTACTCTACCAATATATCGTAGTGACTGAGTTACGTGTACTTAAACTCGTGGTCCTCTATTATCCCCTGTCCCCTCGGACCGTACGACGTCAGGTACTTCAGTCTCTCAGTCTGTCCTGAATCGTCGGCTTGTTGTTAGTATTGAATTCGGAGTCATTAGTCCCAGAGAACCTGTGTAAAGTTCAAAAACTCAAAACTCATCAGTCAAGATCGATAAACATTTTTAATTGTAAATGACTGAAAATAAGAAAGAATCTCTAGTAGATTTCTTGTTTTCCTTTTTTTTTAACTTTGTACCTTATTTTGAGTAAAAAACGTTAATGATAAAGTGACCTGGAAACATATTTAGACAGAATTAAATGGAGCCACTAGAATAAAAATCGTTATACATTTTAATAAAAATCAAAAAGATTTTATTGAATTAGATCATAGGAATCACTAAAATAAAAAGGAGGTAGTACTTTGTAAAACGATGTCCTAAAGAGACGAACTTTTCCGACATAGAAACTGCGGTTAAGTAAAAATGGTAACGACCAAATCATTGGTGACAGAAATCATCTCTCTACGTACAGTGTCTAAATACCTATGAATTAGACTCCCACTTAGAGATCCATATAGATCGACATTATCGAAGGATGGCATAGTTCTCATCCTTCTCATATTTTTCATACAAGTATTCAATAATGGAAATTAGGACTCCGGAAGAACATCTTTAATAAAACTCTTAATTCAAAGACTTTTATCAAAAAAAACCGACCATCTACCTCTCTATATTTCCCAATCAAGTCTATTTACCACACAATTGTTACACAAATAACATAAACGTTCATATCCATACAGAACCTCTATAATACCCAAACCAAGATCTGGTGGGGTTATTTCTCTTATAGTACCATTTCGTTCAGAGTACTCGAAAAAACCAAAAAGTAACAAATGTGATATAACATCGGATTTGTCATATCGTAATACAGAAAAATTTCTATGAGATGTAGGATCCCTGAAGGAACACCAATTTTGAGGTACAAAGGTTACGTCCCCTACTCCCAACCTGGGAATCAGTCCCTTGATTCTAGGGTGTATGGGGTATCACACCGTTTTTTTTTTTTTCTTTTCTTTTCGTTTTTTTCTTTTTTACATGTATGGAATTCTTATGTTTTTTGTAGTAAAGTACACAAACAATCGGTAGATATACAGAAGAAACCTCTTTACAGACAAATCAAGAAACCGGGTAAAAAACTAACCCAGCAAATAAAAAGACCTAAACTCGACGTCCTCAACGAACATATAAAAACTCTAATCAAGAAACAGTCAACGAAGTAAACGATAATAACCATACCCCTCCTTCCACCCTCCCCCCCAGTCCTACCCCTTGTGCACATGTGGACACCACCTAAGTACAACTACATACCGTTTTGGTTATGTTATAACATTTCATTAATCGGAGGTTAATTTTATTTAAATATAATTTTTAAAATTTTTACTAATTTTTTTATGTTTTTGGGCAATATTATCATTACATTTTTTTAGTGACTAGTGTTCAGTGATATTGTTATTAAATTTTTAAACGTTATAAGGTTCTTAATGGTTTTACACTGTGTCTCTGTAGTTCACTCGTTTACGACAACCTTTTACCGTGATTATCTGAATGAGTTACGTCCCAACGGTGTTTGTAAGTCAAAAATTTTGTTGTTTTATAAACACTTTACGTCATTTGACATCGTGTCACTTTTTTTCAAACGTACACTAACAATAGAAGTTTACCAATAATTCAGAACTAATGAGGATCAAGGGGTCTCCTCCTCCTAATATATTCATATCCAGTCACCTTCTCTCAGTTTTACAATTCAATAACAAACAGAGACGTTACCTTTCACCCTCTCTTCTTTTCTTGGTCGTGAAAAGTTTATAGAAGACACGTGTATAACGATGAATTTTGAGTTTTATCAAAAAAATCCCATCCATGGTGAGTCGTAGGAAGAAGGAGATATCTCCTTCTTTGGTCTCGAGTTTCTCCATTTCACTGACTGATTTTCAGCGTTTTACCCTCAATCCGAGACTTAGGACAATCAAACTGGAGTCAGAACACGAGAAAGGTGATGAGAACTTGTCACGTACACGACTGGAAGATGTGTTTATAGGTTCACATTGAAAGAGCAACCTAAGACATAGACTACAAGACGTAGACGTCTAAGTTGGTTGACACATGATGACATCATGTATTCATGACTTTTTGGGTGAAAATTCTCCTGAACACGTCAAGTTTGGGTAAAACGAGTTCCCAGTCGATATAAACTAAGACTTGTGACACTGTGTAAATGAACGACAGGGAATTACTCACCGTGACTACAACGTAACTTCCAATTATAGTTCTATGTCTTTGTACTTTCAGTGACTAACATAAAAACAATAATCATAAAGTAAACGGACATTGTGATAAGGAGTATCTGAGACTGATGTTACTCAAAATTTTGAGTACGACATAGTCTATTCTCTGTGATTTGGATGGACTGGAATTCCTGTCACATTTTGTCTCGGACCGTGTCACAACATCCGACTACCAAATCACTTAAATTGACCCATAATATCAACCCTCTACGGACAGATCGGGACAATCCGTGCACCTGGAATATTGGAGATTCCGAATAGTACCCGGTTTCAATAATAAATGTGTAAGGGGGTTTATGAAACAAAGTTATGTCTTATAAATAATTCTTCTGAATCCATGTATTTCGGTACGAATCCATGTATTTCATTTGGTGAATATGTGTGCGGTAAGAGTCACTTGACATTCTTTTTTTTATTGTGCTTCTTGTTTTAACAAAAGTTTGTTCAAAAATATAAAATATAGGTAGTATACAAGTAAACGTACAATCCTTCAATAATCGTGACTGTATATTTGAATCTACATTGAAAAACTACTTCAAGTGTTTTTAAACGTGACTTCAGACTTACATTTAATGTCTGAGAATGTTCGCAAACTCTTATCTTTACACTAACTTCTAAACGTAAGGGTCTACAAAGTTCGTTAGTTTACGAAAAGTGATGGTACACTATTCCTAGACACAAGTTTACTTTTAATAACGCCGTGTAATTAAGAACTTCCCATATTATTAAAAGTCAATTATATTCTTTCATTATTTGGAAATATATCCCACAGTTGGTACTTCTTAAATCCGAAAGGATTCTGATACTAAAGGTGTACGGACTATTCTTTTAGGATACTTCAGATATATAAAACTATTAATCAACGTCTTCAGACATTTTTTACTAAATTCTTATTGACATTACTGTTGATGGTGCATAACTTTGGAATGAGACACGATACTCATGTCGATACATAAAACATATGTAATAAGATAAATTACATATTGAGTTGACACATTATCATAATCGAGACAAATATTTGTTCTTTTGACTCCGAATTCGTCAATCGGTCCAAGTGGTTTGTCGAACATTTACCACATTGGTTCTCAAATTTCGTTCAGACTGACACCAAGGTTTCGGTCTTATGGGTTAGTGATATAACATATTGTAGTCACTTTCTGGGGAGTGGACGATAGTACTCCCACTTGCCGATTCTTGAAACGGATACTATGTCAGTGTCTTCATATTAAACGTAACAATCTGATTCTTCGTTCTAATTAAGTTCACCTTGTGTTTTTTGGAACGAGTAAATTTATTAAAAATAAATGTACAGAAAAAGGTAGTAGTAATAAGATTATTCTAATATTTATGTATTTGTGGACTCATGTACGTTGTGTAAGGTGTTTCCCTTTTTTTTTACATGTCGTGTTGACTTTTTTCTTGGTTTTGACAACATATGTTTCGTGAATTTTTTCTGAACATTGTGTAGGTCTGTATAAATAAACTTGTCAAAAGTCATTAATAGTTCCCTACATAGTAAATATTCATTATAAGTTTTAGAGGATAAAAGAAGATATTCGGTTCAAATCGTAAAGTCAATTAGTTCACTTTTCGACAAGGTAATACGTTATCATTTCCGTTCAGTGTATCGTAGTTTTACTTTAGCTACTCGAAGAACAGCAAAAAGAGATAGTAGACGAAAGACTTTTTCTTAAAACCTGACCAAATATTTACTATTCTTTTACAGTTTGTTTCTGAAAGACTTTATACTTCACCAATTAATTTTTTCGGGAGTCGTTAATCATCCATTTTCACACTAAAATAATACATTATTAGAATATTTTATAAAATATCAAATGTCATCGATAAGATATTAATAGAGAATTTAACTTAATTTTTTTTGGTTGTTCGTAATAAGGAATTTTCGAAACAATATATAATAAATAAACTGTCATCCTCATTTGTAATCTCAAACATTCTTACCTTAGTTGATAATGTAAAAAGGACAAGAATTATGACGACTTAGATTAATATAATTTCATGTAATTAATAAAACCCCAATTGGATAACTAAAACGTAACCCTATAACCAAGGAACTGGTCGCTACCTTGGATACGGGGGACGTCACCTTCTGACCTCAGAATTGATGATCTGGTGATCCAGTTCAGGGTACACGAACCTTAAAACTCCCTAATGAGTCAAAACATAGAACGAGAGTACCTTGAATAATTTCGGATCTTACTTTTTGTATGATTTTTGTAGGATTTATTGAGATGAGTCCCATTTTTAATTTTTTACAATGATTTTGTATTCGTTTCGTATGATTTATAGAGATCAAGTCCTATTTTCGACTTTTTACAATGGTTTTAAGACTCTCTAATGCGTACTACTTTCCCTTTCGAAACTTTCTGTCGTAAATACCTTTAATTCTCCCTGTAAGTGATATTCTACCCCCTTCTCGTCCTTGTTAGGACGATTCAGACCGTCCTCGTACCCGATATACTTTCTTTGACCATTCTCTTTCCAACCTTTTCACATACCACCTCAGTGTTCCTTCTGACATGGTACTTCCGATCCGATTACCCCAATGTGTAAAATCCGTCCCCCATCCGTGGTTTCCAAAAACTCGTCTCCTCACTGTACTAATTCTGATTTGCTACTCATTAGACCGTCGTTACACTATTTACCTCACCTCCCCTCTCTTACCTTAAACCCTCCTGTCCGTCCTATATTATTCCTCAACTTGATTTAATTTCATGACTACATTCCTTAAGTCTTCATCTCAGTCGAAGTCTCTAACATACTTCCGTGTCTGTCCTCCCGTTGACCGTTTAGGACGTCACTCATTCTTTCTTTGATCAAAATTCAACGAACATTAACTAGACCCATCTTCACAGTACCACTGTCAACCTTCCTCCCTCGAAATCTCTCTCTACTTCCGACCCTTTCTTACTCCCGTCCTCCTCTTCCCCTACTGTCTCCTACTCTACCCACGTACCGTAGTAGCTGAGTTACCTGTACCCAAACCCACTTGAGACCCTCAACCACTACCTGTCCCTCCGGACCGCACGACACCAAGTACCCCAACGTTTCTCGACCTGTGCTGACTCACTGACTTGATTTGACTTGACTTCCGACCTGTAATAGACTCCACTATCGAGTACGGTACTAAAATCTATTTTGATTTCATCGTCCACTAACGTCGGTACTTTAATTTTCTGTGAATGAGGAACCTTCCTTTCAATACTGGTTGGATCTGTCGTATAATTTTTCGAAATGTAATGAAAGAGTTGTTTCCAGACAGATCAGTTCCGATACCAAAAAGGTCACCAGTACATACCCAGACTCTCAACCTGATGTTTCTTTCGACTCGTCTGAGAACTTTCAGGGAACCTGACGTCCCTCTAGGTTGGTCAGGTAGGATTTCCTCTAGTCAGGACCCACAAGTAACCTTCCTGACTACAACTTTGACTTTGAGGTCATGAAACCGGTGGACTACGTTTCTCGACTGAGTGACCTTTTCTAGGACTACGACTCTTTCTAACTCCCGGCCTCCTCTTCCCCTACTGTCTCCTAATCTACCAACCTACCGTAGTGACTGAGTTACCTGTACCCAAACCCACCTGAGACCCTCAACCACAACCTGTCCCTCCGGACCTCACGACACCAAGTACCCCAATGTTTCTCAGCCTGTTCTGACTCACTGACTTGACTTGTTTCACCGTCCCCTTACACATATTTCTTCTCCCGTGTCCCGTCTGTGACACCGTCTTTCTTGTCGGTTATCCACTTTCTCTTCACCAGGTTCCCCTTCTTCTTGGTGTCATGGTGTCCTTCTCCGTCAAATGTTTATACTTAAAGCTAGGTAAGAACATAAATTTTGAAGTCAAAAATCGGTGACATAGTAGTAACACTCAGACAAATATGACATTAGTCTGGATGACATTTTAATTATTTTAATTAAAGAGAAGGAAGTATCCAGATCTCGATATATTATAAAGTATGATACAAGACTTCGAAGTCTATTTTCATTTATTCCAGTGGAGACTAGAATGGAGAAAAAATTTGTAAATAAAAATTAACCTCCTATTAAATGTTACAACGCAACCAAAGACGGTACTAGAAGAATTCAACGTTAAATTTTTAGTTGACTTATACATTGAAACAATAGTAAAAAATATACTTCCTCACCAAAAAACCTGTCTGTTTGGATACTTGTAAATAATCTTGTTATTATATAAGAGAAAGTATCAATTTTGACCATTGTATTTTGTCTACCATTAAAATTAATTTTTTACTAGTAATATTCGTATTGTTTGATTTCCCTTATCCACGTTTTTTGCTTCTGTAAAAACACTGTTTCTTCGGGAAAAAACCTCTTGTAAAAACCTTGGAGGATCAACACATTACTTAAGTATATGTTTATCTTTAATTGAAAAAGGGAAATATAGATTTGATGATTATTTAAATACACTTTCGGGAAACAAAGAGTAATTATAATATATTTTAATATGAAAACCTCAAAACAAAAATTAATAATAAATACCACAATATGATATCTTGTCTTTAGTCACAACAAATTACGTTTCTTATGGAAGATAATTATCTACCTTTCCTACAAATAGTGAAACAATGAAGGGTGGATTTGAGAGAGACGAGATTAAAAAATATTTCTCTATCGATAATAAGGGACCTTTTTTTCAGGTACCGAAATAATAATTATCATTTATTACTTGTGTTCAAGTAAATTCTTTACTAACAATAAAAATTCCGGTAATACTTTGATGAAGATTAATTCGAAAAACTATATGGACAACTAAACTCCCATAAGTGAAATAATGAAATCCCATCATAGTTTTTATGGTTCAAAAGAAACTAAACATCCTTAGCGACTCTGTAATCATTGAATTCCTCTACTTTCTTTAATAGGAGTTATTATACTGTCTTGAACTTTTTAGTCTTTTAGAATCAGTACACTTTTTCAACTTCTATATCAAAAAATTAAATTTTGTACAATTTTTCGTTGTATAATGATAATATTTATTAGTTTCAAAGTAAATTCACTTGTTTGGAAAAGGACGGTTACGTTTTACGGTTAATAACGGTTCTACTTTTGTGTCTGTGGTTACTCTCGATATCGTCATTCATCTTGTTACAATGAACCACATTCTATGTCAAACCGTGAGGTCGACATCTACTTTTCTCTTCTTAATTTTAATGTGTAAAATTGAATTTTTATTGTTTTAAGATAACACTGGTTTTCGTTTTCAAGAATAATTAGCTATTAGTCAAGTCAGTAAGTAATTAAGAAGGTGGAGATAGGTTAAGTAATGTTCATTTTGTTTTCGTTAATTTTAATTTATCCCAATTCTTATAACTGTTTGGTCGTCTCAAGTCTAAAATGAAGTTCTTTACTTTGCCTTTTCTTAAAAAATAACTCTACGAAACTATGAAAAAGAACGAGGACACTCTTAATAAGAACTCGTTTGAGGTCCTCTATCACTTCCTGTCCCTTCGGACCGAACGACGTATGTCAAGTACCTCAACGTCTCAGTCTACACGAATCACTGACTTGTTGGCGGTGGTGGTGACTGTTTGAATAATTCCCATGAAACCCGTTAAAATCTGTAAGAAAAATACAGGACAAACTGAACGACTTAAACCTTGGAACTTCAAATTCCAATTTAACAGTGTACTAAAAGGATTCTAAAGATATAGAATAAAAAACTGGGAATAAGTGTACAAATGATACTGATTCATTTTATTGGTATACAGGTTCGTCCACATCTATTCATGAACACGTTTTACAGTATAACCTTCCAAATGTCATAATGTTACCGTGATACTCTGAAGAATGTTTTACTAAAATAAGGGAGTTACCGTTATATGTTTGTAATCGTATTTATTATATTGATCGAGAAAGAAGATTTTGGGAGTTTTGGGAACTTTTGGTACTTTTTGGATTTTGACTTCAGACATAGTGGTTGTGACGTCCACCAATATACATTTCTTGAAAAACCAAAGAGACTTTTATCTATTACCTATATAAAAGTAAAATTTAAAATTATTTCCATTCTTAATAAGACTATTTAACGTTCGTCACTAACTGAATACACCCCTATTAATTTTAAATGACTAGGCATTCAATCGGAGATCAGTTATTTAGAGTTTCATATGAAGTTTGATTTTAGTTAAACCAAAAATAATACATGTATTTAAACTTTTCTTGTAAACAAAAGGTCTTTCTCGTTCTGTTTGTACTTTTTACAACTCGAATACCTTCTTTCCGATGTTGTCTTAAAGGGTCTTTGAGTCTCCTTCTTTTGGAATTTATGACAATTAATCAACTCCTATTGATAAGAGTCATGGAATGAAGTATGAATTCTTTTTCAGGAAAGTACTCTAAAAAAACCACCAAGATTAAATTTTTATCTAATTTTTACTTATGTCCTTAAAACCATTATTTTTTATGAGTTGTTTTCCGGTTATGAGTCAAAGAATGAGTCTTCGTCAGTAAGAAGAGTGAAAGAATAGATAGAGTCAAGACAACGAGTCAGTACAGACTGAGGAACGCTGGAGTACTTAACGTCGTGCGGTCCGGAGGGACAGGTAGTGGTCGAGGGCCTCAAGTGAGTTTGAGTGCAGGTAGCTCAGCCACTACGGTAGGTCGGTAGAGTAGGAGACAGTAGGGGAAGAGGAGGACGGGGGTTACGGAGGGTCGTAGTCTCAGAAAAGGTTACTCAGTTGAGAAGTGTACTCCACCGATTTCATGACCTCAAAGTCGAAATCGTGGTAAGGAAGGTTTCTTGTGGGTCCTGACTAGAGGGAATCCTACCTGACCAACCTAGAGGAACGTCAGGTTCCCTGAGAGTTCTCAGAAGAGGTTGTGGTGTCAAGTTTTTGTAGTTAAGAAGCCACGAGCCGAAAGAAATATCAGGTTGAGAGTGTAGGTATGTAGTGATGACCTTTTTGGTATCGGAACTGATCTACCTGGAAACAACCGTTTCATTACAGAGACGAAAACTTATACGATAGATCCAACCAGTATTGAAAGGAAGGTTCCTCATTGGCAAGAAAATTAAAGTACCGACGTTTACGGTAGACATCACAAAAACCTCGGGTCTTTTTATTTCAGACTACGACAAAGGTGACAAAGAGGTAGATACACGGTACTTCACTACCCTGGTCTACGGTACTAGAAGTAAAAGACTTACGACTCGAAATTCTGTTGAAAAAGTGAGAGGAGAAAGTGAAAGTAGTTCTCCGAAAAATCGAGGAGAAGTGAAAGACGGGATTCCCACCACAGTAGACGTATAGACTCCAATAACTATAAAGAGGGCCGTTAGAACTAAGGTCGAACACGAAGAAGGTCGGGTCGCAAAGAGTACTACATGAGACGTATATTCAATTTCTTCGTCCCACTGTTATATGTCGGAACTGTATGAGGAAAAGGATAAACCTTGGTCAGACAACAAGGTACAGGTCAAGATTGACAACGAAGGACTGGACTTATGTCTAAAGAGTTCTCGTCCAGTCCACCAGACCATAAGGATAGAAAATCTTAAAAGGTGTCACATAACACTAGGTGTGTCAGTTTCCTAAACCGTATCAGTTATTTCGTCTTTATCTACAAAAAGATCTTACAAGAACGAAAAAGCTACTAGGTCGCCTACAACCGTTAAACTAGAGACCAAGGAGACAGAAAAGATTTTGGTCGAACTTGTAGACCTTCAAGCGCCAAGTGCATAACGACTTCGGACAGAACCTCTTAAAACTCGTAATGAAATGATCGTACACTCTACTCACGTTAACACGCCATGAAACTCGTAAGAGACCGTAACGGAAAGAAACCCTAACCTTACTTTTGACTGGAAAAGGTCAGGACACCGGTGACGACTCAAAAGGTTTAAACGACCGTACAACTCACGTCGTAAAAGTCTCGTAGGAGAAAGTCCTAAACTTTATCGAGTTGACCCTAAGGTAGTGGAGGTGATCGAAACAAACATCACTACGAAAGATTCCGGGTGAACGGAAGTGCAAGATCCTACAGACCGAGATCCACTCACTAGTGTGGTAGTACTAATTTACCCAGCACTTCTAGAAAAAACATGTCAAAGACACATAAGAACGGTGGAGAAGAATTATAGAAGACGAAGACAACCCAGGTATGGTAAAGACAGGAAATAACTCGGGTAGAAACGTACTTTACAAGGGAACCATAGAGATTAAAAGAACTTCTCTAGAGATCAGAAAGGGTAAGACAACAAAAGGAGATAAAGAAACGTAACTAGCGACTTCTTCCGAAAGAAAAGAGAAGAACGATAAGAAACCTTGAGACGTAAGTCTACGAAGACAGAAAGGAAGAGAAACAAAAGCGCAGAGAAGAAAAGTGTCGATAAACATTCCGGAGGGGTCTGTCCGTAAAACGAGAAAAACGTAAAGAAAAGGTACTCCTACCAGAAGTAGGGACAGAGGACATATTACAGTACCTGGAGTCAGGTATCAAGTAGTCCGTGAGATAGATAGTGTAGATCAAGGAATTTAGATAAAGAGTGAAGGTGACATATTAGTATTCCCTAAACTAAATCCAGTATGGACTTACCAGATCGTCAAAAGGGATGAAAGAAGTTAAACTCAGATTTACCGTTATTCCTTAAGTACTAGACTCGGTGTCAGTCGAGGGCCAGAACAAAGACGACTGACATACCTCGAAGAGATAGAAACCGACGTTTCTTATATTAGTCAGACTAAAACCACAACTGGTAGACCACTACAGGTACACATCTCAGAAGAGAACACAACAACCTTCTCCCACAAACGATACTGGTCACACAAGAGAACCGTTTTGAGATAATCGGAAACGGGACGAAGTAAGTCATAAGGTTCCGGTTTAAACGGATAATGAGGTCCACAAAGAACTGAAGGATGAAAACGTAAGGTCAAGGGATATTACTTTTCCTGTAGAAAAAACCCACAATCAAGATGTTCCCGAACATCCAGAAGTGTCTTGGCAAGTTGAAGTCGAAGAAGTCACAATGACCAACCCCGTATCTGAACCTAATGACACTATAACTTGCCAAACGGAACCTTTGCTTGTCGCTAGTAAGAAAAAACTCTAACGTAGGTTCATGACGTTCCGACGTTGTCGCGTCCTCACCAGCTCTCCTCGATGAAGTGCAGGCTCCAGTACCCACCGTCGGCCCTCCTCGATGGGGGGCGGGTTCCGGTCCCCACCACCGCCCCTCCTCGATGGGTGACAGGTTCCTCGCCACCGACGCGTCCACGTCCTCCCGGTTCTCCTCGATGAGGTGCAAGTTCCAGTCCTCCCCGCCGTCACTCCTCTATGGGGAGCAGGTTCCATTCCTTGTCGCCGACGTGAACCGACCTCGTCGGCACTTCTCTATGGGGTGCAGGTTCCATTCTCTTTGAGTTCATTCTACCATCCACAACGTTCTCCCGTAGTCTCCCGTCTGTGTGACTTTGGTATTAGTGTCTTTTGATCAGTTGGACTAGTGTGATCCTGGTGTCGGAACAGATTGAGTTACTTTGATTCGGTACGGGCACCCCGGTGGGTTCTGCCCGCCCGTACCACCTCTCCAGACTGTCTTACACCAGGTGACCTCTTTCCTTACCGTTTGGTGAAGTCATAAGAACGAAACTCTTGGGGTACTTATCATACTTTTCCGTTTTAATATCCTATAACTTTCTCCTTGAGGGGTCCAGCCATCCACGGGTTATACGATAACCTCTAGTCACCTCTTTATTGAGGTCTTTCTTACTTCCCTACCTCGGTTTCGTTTTTGTTACGGGTCGATACCTACACTGACCGTTGTCTTCGTTCCAGCCTACGACATTTCTCGTTATGACGTATCCTTGGACCTTCCAATCCAGGTACTTAGTTCCGTTTAACCTTCAACAGTTTGTCCTCTACCGTTCTCAATTGTAACTGTAAGATCCTTAGTCGTTTGATTTTACCTGACCTTGCCCACTTAAACTGAGTCTACTGGTAATATAGAATAGATAGATATACGTGTCTATAGAAGATTTTAGTGTTTAGTAACGAATAATATGTATAAGATTCACGTAAAAGGCAAATAACAGAAAATAAAATGATGAAAAAAATTCTCTAACAAAATACAGTACTATAATGTACTAGATCTTCATGATACTAAGTATATCAAAAAACACATCTAAGTAAAACAATATTTAAAGTTTTAAAATTATCTGAGTAATTTTTCCAGACTTGAGTCTACAATTGACCTCAATAACTACAATAGGAGTAAGTTTGTATTACGACATTATCTCAAGAATTCATCAAACCAAGGTGATGAATTTATCAAACCAAGGTAATAGGTTTCTTTTACTTTTGTAATTAATCTTTTTTATGTACGTTGGGATACAAGTGACACCGTAATATATATTATCAGTTCTATCACTTTCGTTGGATTTATGGGTAGTTATCTACTTCCCTATTTCTTCTTACACTCAGGAGTGAGAGAAAGGTGTATGCGTGTAAATATGTATATGTGTGTTACCTTATAAAGAATCGGTATTTTATCTTCCTTTAGAACGGTAAATACTGTTATACCTACCTAGATCTCCCATAATAAGATTCACTTTTTTCTCTTTCTATTTATGATATACTAAAGTAAATATACCTTAAATTTTTTATTTTCTGTCTACTTGTTTGTATTGGTTTGTCTCAATGTCTCTTATTTATTCACAAACGGTCTCCCCTCTCCCTCCCATCTCCTTCCTCTCTTTACTCACTCCAACTAACTCTCCAAGTTTGAAGGTCGACGTTACATTTACTCAGTACCTATACTTTACATGTTACACCCCTTATATCAGTTACTAATACATTACAGACTACTGTCTGACATTAGTCTGAACTGACACCACTAGTAAAACTTTACATGTCTTTGTGACTTAGTAACATAAGACATAAGATGTACACCTTCATAACTACGAAAGTTTGACACCACGACCTCTTCGAAGAACTCCCAGGGAACCTGTCGTTCCTCTAGTTTGGTCAGTTAGGATTCCCTTTACTTGGGACTTGTAAGTAACCTTCCTAACTACGACTTCGACTTCCAGGTTATGAAACCGGTGGACTATACTTCTCGGTTAAGTGACCTTTTCTGGGACTACGACCCTTTCTAACTCCCGTCCTCCTCTTCTCCCTCTGTCTCCTACTCTACCAACCTACCGTAGTGACTGAGTTACCTGGAGTCAGACTCGTTTGAGGCCCTCTACCATTTTCTGTCCCTTCGGACCGTACGACGTCAGGTACCCCGTGTTTCTCAGTCTTTACTGAAACACTGATTTGTTGTTGTATGACACATTGTCCTTGATTGTATCACAACATCCAGTCAATATAATAAAAATTTTTTTAGTATCTTTTTCGAGTCTGAACACCAATTGTCCCTACCCTCCACACTCCCCTCCCTTAACCTACTTCCGTCAGTTTTCAATGTTTGAAGGTCAAAATTCTATTTACGTATGATCCTTACATTACGTGTTGTGTTATTTGTCTTAATTGAGACGGTGTACAATATCCCCTACTTTAAACAATTTTCTCATTATTTAGGATTCTCAAGAATAGTGTTCTTTTTATAAAAAAGACAAAGACATTGAAACATGGATACACTCTATTACCTACAAGTAATTTGAATGACACTATTAGTAGAGTACTACATTGATTCAGTTTAATATTACGGTATATGGAATTTGAATGTATCACGACATACAGTTGACATAGAGTTATTTTGGCCTTCTTCTTTTGTCACATCGGACATAAAACTCTTCTTTATATCATTCGGTGATCAATGTATGAGGATCCAATAAAAAAAGTATAACTGTAGTCTTACCGGAATTCCCGTTCAAGATAAAAAGGGTTACTTTAAATTCACAATTACTTATGGAAGTAGTGGATGAAAAACTTTATTACCTTAGTTGGATTATTAAATTTCTTTTTACTTGTCTATTTCTAAATCTTAATTTACGATGTAATATTTTCCTTGTACAACGATCATTCCGATTTTTATGGATAGTAAGTGACTTTTGTTATATACGAACCGTGACACAATTCGTGTAAAGTAGGAGTAGGAACATTCCGTCCATAAAATTGAGGGTAAGATGTCACGTCTTCCCGAAGGGGACATCGAGTCGACCATTTCTTAGACGGACGTTACCTGGACCCAAGCTAGGGACACAACGTTTCTAAGGGACCTCTTCCTTTCCGATGAGTGAGGTCATAGGACCTGACCTCTTAAGGTACCTGACATGTCAGGAAGTCTCTGTTGTTCCTGATCGAAGGACAAAATCAGTCGGTCGTCACCTAAACTCAAAGCACGGACCCACACAACTGAAGTTTTAAAGACGGATTGGGGACACCCTGTATTTGGTGAAGAGTTTCGTAAACGATTTTTCTGGTAACGAACATTTCAAATCGTCGGACTTTCAAATCTTAAATACCGGTCATTTGACTCAAGACAAGTCAAGTTAGCGAGTCAGCACAGGCTGAGAAACGCTGGGGTACCTGACATCGTGTGGTCCGGAGGGACAGGTAGTGGTTGAGGACCTCAAACGGGTAACTCGACCACTACGGTAGGTTGGTAGAGTAGGAGACAGCAGGGGAAGAGGACGGAAGTTAGAAAGGGTCGTAGTCCCAGAAAAGTTTACTCAGTCGAGAAGCGTAGTCTGGTCGAATAAATTAGTCTTGTACATAGTTAGGGATCAATTGGACGACAAAAAGATTATTCCAAATTAAACAAGAAGTACCTTTTACAGTCCCTAGAATCCATATCCATACAAATCGGTAAATTTCAAACGATATTCGTTTGAATTCACTACTGTGAGTCTCCTTGTGTTGTCTTTGTCTCGAAATTTTTCTACATAGATATTAAGTCTCAACTGTCATAAAAATGGTTTAAGTTAAGTTCGTTCCTGTAATGGAAGCTCCTTGTAACCCTCCTATACCTTACTGTTAATCGACGCTTAAACCTTACTAACGTCAGGTAAGAACAAAAGCATGTCTGATCTTTTTCTTATTCTTGTAAATTGTAAGTCATCATGTGAAATTTTTGTACTAATAACATTTATTCCTTTTTCGAATTCATAAGAAACTATTTAACTTTAGGATCCATACCTAATTCGATTTAAATATGTATATTCGAAGGTTTATCCTGAGGATAAACGTTTTTAAAGTAAAAAAGTCTCTTCCTAATATAAAGACAGAATACCTACGTAATTAAGTTGATCATAAATATCTTGTGAGAACATCGTCCGTGACAAGTTTCACAATTCATGTTTACGACGAAACCTTGATTTTAACTTCAACTCCACCTTAGACTGTAATTAGTTTTATTTTTATAAACCATACCATCTACCACTTTTACTACTCTTTTTCGTCCCTTCTTCTCCCCATGCTTCAGAATTCCATATAAAAGTTTAATATTACAAGACATACATTCTATTCAAATATAGTCAGTGATGGTCACTTAAAAATTTTAAGAAATTTCCTTTACTTTTATAAATCTAAGTTTATAGACTTGTCATTTATAATTTTTTGTCTAATGAACATTTAAAAATGAGTGGAAGAGAGGTCTACCTGCACCTTATGGTTGTATTTCTACTAGTTCTTTTAACCGTGAAGCTGGATTCGGTTCATGTAATATACCGTCAACCTCTCGATTTACACGGCTGACCGATTCAACAGGTCGATTTAAATAAAAATTTTTTCTTTTTTCTTGTTATGTAGAAACCTCTGTGACAAGAATAGTTTATAATTTTAATATTTTACAATTTTTACATACAAAGATATTGAATGGAAATGTATTCCTATTTTTACACTTTACTTTACGGACCAAGTATTATTTTTATTAAGTGAAAAATTTCTATTGTCGAAATAACTCTTTATTAAGTACGAAGTATTTGTAGTGGATAAAGTTCATATTCAACTCACTAAGACTCATAGAAGTTAGTTTAAAATATTGTCAAAGTAGTGGGGTTTTATACGGTATGGGTAATCGTCAATAAAAATAAAGATTGGGGACGGGAAGGTCTACGTCCATTGGTAATTAGATGAAAAAAAATGTAGTTATCTAAACGGATAGGACCTCTCAGTATATTTACGTTAGTACATTACACACGAGAACTACTTACTGCGACGACACTTGAAAGTGTATGTACGAAAACACAGTTGAAGAGAAAAGGTTTTACCGACATAGTAAGGTGTCAAGGTTCTTATTAATACTCCCCAGGTTAAAAAGGTATAAGAATAGTTGTGAAAGAGATAGAAAACCAGTGTCGGTAAGATCACCAATACTTCACCATATAGTAACACCGAAAGTAAACGCAAATGGGTTATTGATTACAAAAGAAAAGTACACGAATAACCGGTAAAAACATCGAAGGAAAAATCCAGAGTTTCAAACATCAACAGCGAAGAAAATAAGAACTAAAATCATTAAACTCAGAAGAGAAAAAGAACTTGTCAGATCGATTTCCATATAGATAAAACGATGAGATTTTTTGGGTTGAAAACCAAGTCGGCCCAAAAGAGACTAAAAGATAGGGGATGTATAAAAGAGAGTAATATAGGACAAAAGACAAAGGAAATCCAAATTAAACGACAAAAAATATCAAAGAACTTGATCTACCAATCCAATAACTAAAGTCTGACAAGACCCATATTGTTTAAAGGGAGATTCCTGACGAAATCGACGTAGGGTAAATAAAACCATACAACACAAAAAAAAAAAAAAAAAATTTAAGTGGATAAAAGATCATAGATAACACTAAAGAAGAAACTGGGTGACCCAAAAATCCTCACCCGACAAAGTAACGGTCTATATATAAAATTTACCCAATATAAATTGCCCAGAAACGACACGTACCCGAAAGAGATCAAAGTCACTCTCCCCCGTTCAGACGTTGATCTTTTTGAGTTGAGAGAACCAATGAGAAACGTACCATGTTAAATAGAGTAAAAAATTTTGAAAGTTGAAAAATATAGAAATTTCACAAAGAGAACGTCCATCGTGGATCAACTCAGTATAAAATTATATGTAAGACGACTAGAGACGGAAAACTATACTCATAAATAAGGTAAATGTAAGTTACATTAATGACTATTCCGTCCTGAAAACGGACGATAAACGATAACCAAAAGACATACAGAAAAATTAAGAAGATAAAGAGATAACGACGAAAGAAAATTAACAAAAGATAATGTCGTAAAATTAAGACATGAAAGGAAATAATATATAAAAGACTCAATAAGAGAATCACCAATGGGACCTTGACGTTGATCGTATAATTGAATTGTTTTATTGAATTATGGATCGTGTATTGTTGTTGAAACGAGGTTTCAAGGGTGGGAAAACACAATGACAATAATATGTTTAATACAAAAATATATAAGTCAGGTAGTTGTGTTTAGATATTAATGAAATACGTCAACAAAACATTTAGTGAATCCTTTATTCTCCATGATAAATTGTCTTTATGTATTTGGTATAAAGTATGAAGAGATATCAGAATGTCCACGAAAAATGAATAAACACACCTAAGTTCAATGACAGATCAACAGGAGAGTAAGTGCGAATTCCCGAGGGAAATCATAAAAATTTCTCACCAGACAATCACTACTTAAGATAAAATTAGAGACAAGTCAAGTCAAGTCAGTGAGTCAACACAGGCTGAGAAACACTGTGGTACTTAACGTCGTGCGGTCCGGAGGGACAGGTAGTGGTTGAGGACCTCAAGTGAGTTTGAGTACAGGTAGTTCAGTCACTACGGTAGGTCGGTAGAGTAGGAGACAGTAGGGGAAGAGGAGGACGGGGGTTAGGGAGGGTCGTAGTCTCAGAAAAGGTTACTCAGTTGAGAAGCGTACTTCATGACCTCAAAGTCGAAATCGTAGTCAGGAAGGTTTCCTGTGGGTCCTGACTAGAGGAAATCTTACCTGACCAACCTAGAGGAACGTCAGGTGCCCTGAGAGTTCTCAGAAGAGGTTGTGGTGTCAAGTTTTCGTAGTTAAGAAGCCGTGAGTCGAAAGAAGTGTCAGGTTGAAAGTGTAAGTATGTACTGGTGACCTTTTTGGTATCGGAACTGATCTGCCTGGAGAAAAATTCTGAACAAATACGTATGTAACCATACAAACTACCACCAAAGTGTCCAAGACTCCAACAAAAAAAGAAAGAGATTTGAACGACGATTCAACGAAGTCAGCACAGGCTGAGACACGTTGGGGTATCTGTCGTCGGTTGGTCCGAGGCGGCAGGGACCCTAAGAGGTTCGTTCTTGTTCGCTGGGGTACCTGACGTCGGATGGTCCGAGGAGACAGGTACCCTAAAAGGTCCGTTCTCATGACCTCACCCCACGGTAACGGAAGAGGAAGAAGAGAAGAGATTTGAACGTTAATTGGATATAAGTCCTAACGATTTTTTTTACAAACGAAGAATCTTCCTTTCGCCACTGTTTGGATTGATCGCATAATTTTTCGTCTCTGTAGTGAAACGTATATCACTGCGTATATCTGTTTCCACGTATATCAGTTTCGATACTAAAAAGATCATCAGTACATGTCTATACTCTCAACCTGGTATTTGTTCCGACTTACGACTTCTTAACGACGAAAACTTAACACCACGACCTCTACTGAGAACTCTCAGGAACCTGACGTTCCTCTACTTTGGTCATTTGACTTATAAGTGACCTTCCTGACAACGACTTCGAGTTCAAGGTTATGAAACCAGTGAACTACGTTTCTCGACTAAGTAACCTTTTCTAGGACTACGACCCTTTCTAACTTCCGGCCTCTTCCCTTACTGTTTCCTATTCTACCAACCTACCGTAGTGGTTGAGTTACCTGAACTCAAACTCGTTTGAGACCCTCCATCACTTCCTATGCATTCGGACCACACAACGTCAGGTGCTCCAGTGTTTGTCAACCTGTGTTGAATCGCTGACTTGTTAAGAAAAAGGTCGAGTTTAGACAACAACTCATGAGATGTCTTTTAAAATTAAGTCAATAACATGAAAAGTTGAGATCTCAAAGATAAACTAAAAATTTTTACTAGAAATGAAGAATAAACATAGAAAATCACTCTGTGTCAACAGTACGAATGAAATCCACAAAATTAGGATCAAAGGAAATCCAGAAACTTGTACAAATATTATCGGTTAAATGTCCAAGAAAATTGAATTCAGATTGTAGTGACACGTGTAAAAGACAAACGAAAAAAATTTACACACAAAAATATTCTATCGAAAGCGAAAGTAAAGAACGAACTCGTCACGGAGTTCCGTCGTATTAGTTCGATACATAAACTTACTCCATCAAAGGGAAGATCCGTACAAAAATCTACAGGTTCTTCTACAAGGTCGTAAAGTTTCAACGGATATCAACGGATACCAACAACTCACGGAACCCTGAAGGAATATACAAAACCGGTCCGAAAACAAGTGATGTAGACCCTAAGACGGTCGTGTAATAACAAAAACCATTACAGAACCTCCCTAACCCGAAAAAAAGGGGGACGATCCGACTTGAGACTCAGTTTAGTCTATCGGGGTTGTAAGACTCTTACCTCTAAAGGATTCCTCAACTATCGAATCTGTTTATGACTATCACAATATCCCTACTCTTAAAATTACCCCGAGGTTTCCAGTCAGCAGGTGACTGACACTCCGATGATCGACAAAAATACCGACGACGTGGTAAATTATCTGTCCCCTCCACCCTACCTCTGTCAGGTTCAATTTTACGGGGTCTGGGACGGCAGAATTCATAGTCCTCAAGGAGGACCTATCTGTCACGAACCTTGTAACACACCGAAACCAATTAAAGGTCTCAAGACTTTATCAATTATAATCAATAAATCGGTCGTTAAAACAAACAAACGAATAACCACCCCCCTCCCCTGTCGTCCAAGTACTTCAGGAATGTGACCGTAAGGTTTTTACTTAGAGAGGATAATATCGAGTGAAAATTTCTCACAATAAATGAACGATCCATAAAAGTTGTATTAATTTGTTTGATAAATTTCACTGTCCCAATGAATTACAGATTTATGATATTATACGATACCTGAGACGATTTGTAGATTACAATGGGTCTTTATACTTTAGTAACCTTTTATATATATAGATTAAAAAATATTCTCAACCTGTACTGACTCACTGAAGTGAAAGTGAAACTACGTAACCTCTTCCTTTACCGTTGGGTGAGGTCACAAGAACGGACCTCTCAGGGTCCCTGTCCCCTCGGACCACCCGGTGGCAGACACCCCAGCGTGTCAACCTGTGAGAATACAATCATTCTCTTTCCATATTACTTTTCCTTGTCACTTAAATCCTATTGAATTATTTCAAATACATACATTTTGATATTTCGTTGTCTCAATTAACGTTCCCCATACTTTAATGAAACAGAACATCTGAATCGACTAACTTACTATTACGAATTTTCTCACGGAGTTTATATCATTTGTAACAATTTCATTTACAATTTATATATGTATAAAGTAATATGAATCGTTTCTGACTGAATTATCTGTAGTTTGATCTGAATGTTTGGTAAAGAGATATTGATGGAGTGACTTTTCTTGGTTTTTTTTTTTTTAAATAGTTATGACAATTCTTCTAGTATCTGGTATTTAAGGTTTATTTTGACATATAAAGTATTCTTTTGAATTTTTGATAATTTTTCTTATTACTTTTAATAGTTTTTTAGAGTTTTACTTCTGTATAAAATCGTATGAATTTTTTTTAAAATAGTATGAAAATTAGTACATTAAAAGACGGATCCGTACACGTACTTGTTCATTTGTGTAATTGTGTTAAATCATAATGACGAGAGGTGAGTTACAATAAAGTATTTATAAAAGTACAATAATTTTAAGAAATTTTTATCTATACGCCTCTCTTTCTAAAAACCTTGTGACTTTATGGTAATTTTCTTTTGGATTCCATTGTCAATTTTCTGTCTGTAATGTGTTCGGAAATTTTTAATAAAAATAATTTCACATAGATATGTTTATAATATTCTTTGTATTGAAGTAACAAATATATCATAGGAGAATAAGGTATTAAATTTTAATTATAAAATGACAACCTATAATTCCTAAAGAGGATTATAAGTAATAATATTTGTTACGAAATCACTTGTGGAGACGTAGGGTTATAAACAGACGTAGGTTTAATAAAAGAATGTAAGGATATGTGCCTTATGGTCTCCGACCTCGTAAATAACCCAGTTAGTAAAGTTGTTTACCACAACCCTGTACACCTACTTATGTACATTCCGTTTTGGACTAAAGATTTTTATCTAACATGACGAAATGTGTTTGTGATCAAAAATTACTTTCGTGGGAAAAGTGAGATAAGAAAATAACAAAAAAACTCCACTTTAAGTATTTTACGTGTGAATTGGTAAAATTTCATATTTTAGTACACCGGAAATAAGTGTTACAACATATTGGTGTCGAGAGTAATTAGAGGTATGAGTATATTCATTTTCGAGGAATAACGGAAGAGGGGACCATAAGAGTTTATACGAAAGTCAGAGATACCTAAACAGAGAAGGTGTACACAGTATATTCTGTACTAATAAACACAGACGGAAAAAAGTGAATGTTATTTGACATCGTTCATAGTCACGAAACAAGGAAACATACCAACTTATTATAAGGAACACACACACGTGCACACACGTTTCAGCCAAAGTCAAGACAGGTTGAGAAACGTTTGAATACCTGACATCGGGTGGTCGGAGGAAACAGGTACCCTAAGAGGTCGGTTCTCATGACCTCACCGAACGGTACAAGAGGTGGTCCCCTAGAAGGGGAGGTCCCCTAGAAGGGTTGGGTCCCTAGTTTGGAAATAGAGATCATAGGACTTAACCGTCCGTCCAAGAAAAGGTGATCGTGGTGGACCCTTCGGAGTATAAGGAACATATAATTATGAAACGAATAGGTAAATAGGTATATATCTGTAAACCGAACTGAGGTGAAAAACCGACTCATTACGACGATACTTTTACCTACATGTCTATGGTGAAACTCTGGGACTAAAGTCAAAGGAAACCGATAAATAATGTGATCGTTACTTTGACGACTTAGTATACCATTAACAAATTAAAAAATTCTTTAACGGTAAAATGTACAAGTGATCGTTACTTACTCTCAAGGATATAAAAGTAGGAGTAACTGTGAACAAGAAAAAAGTAATTTCGGTAGGATTACTGACATTTCACCATTAAGACACCAAACTAAACGTGAAGGAAGTACTGGTTACTACAACTTACAGAAACGAACAACCAGTAGACATATAGAAGAAACCAAAATCAAGTGACTAAGGATTCTACAACTACAAGCGAGAACGGTACATGACGAACTGGTGTAGGTTAAATGGAACTGAACATCTGGATTGTAAGGTCCAAGGTTACGTTATAACAAGAAATGTCGTAATATGAAATGAAAGTGACGGTCTATGTAGGTGTTGACTCACAGTAAAGACGAAACCGAGTCGGAGAAGTAAGAAGGACCTCGATAAAGAGGTGAGAAGAGGTCATAATATGACGTGTCGATGGTTGATCCCCTCCCCCCAGAGTAGAAGGACACAGTACGGAAAGACGGAAAAGTATAACAAGTACTCCCAAGAACTCCATTATGACCTCACCAAACTGTAAAGGGAATACGTCGTCTGGTACAAAACACTCTTGAGAGGTGGTACTGAGAGGTAGAACTCACCGGGACGTACTGTACCGAGTATCGCAGTAACTCATGTGTGTAGACACTAGGTACACTAATAAAACCAATCAAAAGACACTAACACCAAAAGTAAGACCTCCGACACCTGACATCAAGAACAAAGAAGACAGACGGAAGACTGCTTACTCCTATTCTCCGTACACGTTCGAAGGACTACACTTCACCCCTTTTGACCGAGAACGAGACCACCTGGCTGAGTAAACTTTTCTGAGACTACGACCCTTTCTAACTTCCGTCCTCCTCTTCCCCTACTCTCTTCTACTCTACCAACCTACCGTAGTAGTTGAGTTACCTGTACTCAAACTCATTTGAGACCTTCAACCACTACCTGTCCCTCCGGACCGTACGACGTCAGGTACCCCAGCGTTTCTCGACCTGTGCTGACTCGTTGACTTAACTTGACCACCTGTTCCGGTACGAGTCATTTAGAAATTAGGTTAACGTACGACCACCCACCCCGACACGAGTGAGGAACAATCAACAAACCGGTCTCTTCTGGGTCAGGACCTTAGATGTCCGAGACGACATCCCGATTACCGCTGGAGGTTCTCCTGAATACGGTTATACACGGAGGGTCCTGACGACGACGGTCACGGGAGCAGGGACACCTTTTGATGACCGTCGTGTACGGAGACGTTTTCTCGGAGTTTGTGCGTGTTTGTCCAGACAGAGTAAGAGGACACCCCAGTGACGAGGAAAGAGAACCCATGACCACGTGTGTTCAAACCAAACACGGGAGTTTCTCAGAGAGAAAGAGGATCAGGATACGTTCAAGACATTCATTTAGGACGACCGGAAGTTTCAGTCTAAAGGACCCCTAAGGGTCAGATAAACGGTCTAGGGATACAACCCTTCAGACTACACCCCGGAACTTGGTAACGTTGTCATACTCTTGAAACCATAATAACAAGAGGTCAAACACCCAGTGGGTGGGCCACCCATACCCTAAACTGAAATTACACTTACATGGGGGAGGAAGGTAGAACAACGTCGAAGAGGAAACAAGAACCTACACCCCATAAAAAATACCACCCAAAGTTGCAGGAGGACAACTACCGACAAGTTGTCGATGAACGCTAAAACAAGAACTTCCCCTTCTTTTCGTGTATAGGAAGATAAGGTGGTAAACCCCGAAAAGGTTCGTAACTCATCCGACACAGCAAGGGAAAGAGGGAACGGAAAGTAGATAGACATTTCGGAGGAGTCTGTTAGTGAACCGGGAGAACGTAAAGAAAAAGAAACCCAACCAAAACCAGTCACGGAGGACATGTCACATGTATGGAGGTAGGTATCAAGAAGTCAGGGACAGATGGTCCAGATTACGGTAGTTAGATAAGTAGTGAAGGTGACTTTTTAGTATTCTCTAAACTAAATCCAGTATGGACTTCCACCTCTTCCGTTACCGTGGGGTGAGGTCATGAGAACGGACCTTTTAGGGTACCTGTTTCCTGGGACCATCCGACGTCAGGTACCCCAGCGACTCCCAGCCTGTGCTAACTCGCTGAAGTGAAAGTGAAAAGTGGAAGCACGTAACCTCTTCCTTTACCGTTGGGTGAGGTCACAAGAACGGACCTCTTAGGGTCCCTGTCCCCTCGTGTCTTAGCCTGTGCTGACTTCACTAAATCGTATCGTATCGTATGGACTTCCGCCTCACCAAAAGGGACGAAATAAGTTAAATTCGGACTTAAAACGTTATTCCTCGAGTACTAGACTCGGTAACAGTCGAGGTCCAGAACAAAAACGACTGACATATCTCAAAAAGGTAGAAACCAACGTTTCTTATATTAGTCAGACTAAAGACATAACGGGTAGACCACTACAGCTACACATCTTAGTAGAGAACTCAACAACCTCCTTTTCCCACAAACAATGCTGCTCACACAAGAAGACCCTTTTGACAATGGGAAACGGGATGAATTAAAACTTGAGGTTCCGGTTTGAACGGACAATGAGGTCCATAGAGAACTGAAGGATGTAAATGTAACGTTAGGGAATACTACTTTTCCTGTAGAAAAAAGTCACAAACAAGATCTTCCACAACATCCAGAAATATCTTGGTCAGTCACAGTCAAAGAAACCGTAGTCACCAACCCCTTATCTGGACCTAATGACACTACTACTTACCGTTTGACTCTGCTAAGACTGTAAAACTCTAACGTAGTATAGGTAAATTACCACGGAACCGAAGTCAAGTCAAGTCAGTAAGTCAGTACAGACTGAGAGACGTTGGTGTCGTGCGGTCCGGAGGGACAGGTAGTGGTTGAGGGTCTCAAATGGGTTTGAGTACAGGTAGCTCAGCCACTACGGTAGGTTTGTAGAGTAGGAGACAGCTGGGGAAGAGAACAGGAGTTAGAGAGGGTCGTAGTCCCATAAAAGTTTACTCAGTCGAGAAACGTACTCCATCGGTTTCATGACCTCAAAGTCGAAGTTGTAGTCAGGAAGGTTACTTGTGGCTCCTGACTAGAGGAAATCCTACCTGACCGACCTAGAGGAACGTCAGGTTCCCTGAGAGTTCTCAGAAGAGGTTGTGGTGTCAAGTCTTCGTAGTTAAGAAACCACGAGTCGAAAGAAATATCAGGTTGAGAGTGTAGGTATGTACTGGTGACCTTTTTGGTATCGGAACTGATCTGCCTGGAAACAACTGTTTCATTACCGAGACGAAAAATCATACGACAGATCCAACCAGCATTGATAGGAAGGTTCCTCATTCGCAGAAAATTAAAGTACCGACGTTAGTGGTAGACGTCACAAAGACCTCGTGACGGGGGAGGGGGGGTTTTTTTCAGTCGACGACAAAGGGGTAGATAAACGGTACTTCACTACCTTGGCCTACGGTACTAGAATCCAAAGACTTACAACTCGAAATTCTGTTGAAAAAGTGAGAGGAGAAAGTGAAAGTAGTTCTCCGAGAAGTCAACAAGAAGTGAAAGACGGTATTCCCACCACAGTAGACGTATAGACTCCAATGACTATAAAGAGGACCGTTAGAACTAAGGTCGAACACGAAGAAGTTCGGGTCGCAAAGAGTACTACATGAGACGTATCTTCAATTTATTCGTGCCACTGTTATATATCGGAACTACATGCGGAAAAGGATAACCTTGGTCAGACAAAAAGGTACAGATCGAGATTGACAACGAAGGACTGGACGTATGTCCAAAGAGTTCTCCGTCCAGTCCACCAGACCATAAGGGCATAGAAAGTCTTAAAAGGTGTCAAATAACACTAGGTGTGTCATTTCCGAAACCGTATCAGTTATTTCGTCTTTCTCTACAAAAAGACCTTGAGAGAACGAAAAAGCTACTGAGTCGCCTACAACCGTTAATCGAGAGACCAAAAAGACGGAAAAGATTTTGGTCGGACTTGTAGACCTTCAAGTACCAAGTACATGACGACTTCGTACCGAACCCCTTAAAACTCGTAACGAAATGATCACACACTCTACTTAGGTTAACACACCATCAGACTCGTAAGAAACCCTAACCTTACTTTTGACTGGAGAAGGTCAGGACACCGGTGACGACTCAAAAGGTTTGAACAACCGCATAACTCACGTCGTGAAGGTGTCGTAGTAGAAAGTCCTAAACTTTATCGAGTTGACCTTAAGGTAGTACAGGTGATCGAAACAAGTATCACTACGAAGGATTCCGTGTGAACGGAAGTGTAAGATCCTACAGACCGAAATCCACTCACTAGTGTGGTAGCACCAATATACCCAGCACTTCTAGTAAAAACATGTCAAGAAGACACATAAGAACGGTGGAGAAGAATTATAGAAAACGAAGCCAATCCAGGTATGTTCAAGACAGGAAATGACTCGGGTAGAAACGTACTTTACAAGACAATAGAGATTAAAGGAACTCCTCAAGAGGCCAGAAAGGGTAAGAAAAAGGAGATAAAGAGACGTAACTAGCGATTCCTTCCGAAAGTATAGAAAGGAACGATAAGAAACCTTGAGACGTAAGTTTACCCATAGAAAGGAAAAGAGGAAACGAAAAGTGAAGAGAAGAGAAGTATCGATAAACATTCCGGCGGAATCTGTCAGTAATTTTTTTTATTTAAATAAAATTAACCTTCGATTAATGAAATGTTATAACATAACCAAAACGGTATGTAGTAGTACTTAGACGGTGTCCACATGTGCACAAGGGCAGGACTTGGGAGGACGGTGGAGGGAGGGACGTGGTAGGGAGACCCAGTAGGGTCACGTGGTCGGGGTTCGTAGGACAACGAAAAAACGTAAAGAAAAAGAACCCCTACCAGAATTAGGGACAGAAGACATGATACAGTACTTGGAGGTAGGTATTAAGTAGTCCGGGAGATCCCTAAACTAAATCCAGTTGGACTTAACAGATCACCAAAAGAGGTGAAAGAAGTTAAATTCAGACTTAAACCGATATTCCTCAAGTACTCGATGTCAGTCGAGGACCAGAACGACTGACATATTTCGAAGAGGTAGAAATCGACATTTCTTATATTAGTCAGACTAAAACCACAACTGGTAGACCACTGCAGGTACACATCTCAGAAGAGAACACAACAACCTTCTTCTACAAACGATACTGGTCACGTAAGAGAACCGTTTTGAGACAGAAACAGGACGAAGTAAGACATGAGGTTCCGGTTTAAAACGGACAATAAGGTCCACAAAGAACTGAAGGATGAAAACGTAAGGTCAGGGGATATTACTTTTCCTGTAGAAAAAACCCACAATCAAGATCTACCACAACATCCAGAAGTATCTTGGTAAGTTGAAGTCGAAGAAGTCACAATGACCAACCCCGTATCTGAATCTAATGGTACTACAACTTACCAAACGGAACCTTTACTTGTCTCTAGTAAGACAGTAAAAACTCTAACGTAGGTCCATGACGTAAAGCCTGAGAAAAACAACTGGTACTACCGATGAGGTAAAGAAGATTCCCTAAGGATAGGTGTCATCATCTATATTACCAGTAGACTCAATTTAAGTGGGTAAGGTCAGGTAGAATCAAGCGACTAAGGATCTTACAACTACAAGTGAGAACGGTAAAGGACAAACTGGTGAAGTTTAAACGGAACTAAGTACCTGGATTGTAAGGTCCAAGGATACGTTATAACAAGAATTGTCGTAACCTAGAACGAAGATAGTGGTCAGTGTAGGTGTTGACCCATAACAAAAACGAAACTGAGGTAGGGAAGTAAGACCTCAATAAAGAGGTGACTAGAAGTCATCGTATAACCCGTGGATGACTGGACCCCTCAAGTAGAAAGTCACAGGATAGAAAAACATAAAAGTATAACAAGTACCCCAAGAGTTCCGTTCTTATGACTTCACCAAACGGTACGGGAAGAGGTCACCTGGTGTAAGACAGTCTGGAGAAGTGGAACTGGACAGACAGAACCCACCGGGGTGTGCCGTACCGAATCAAAGTGACTCAATCTGTTCCGACACCAGACATAGTCTGACCGATCAACAGGTACTGACACCAAAAATTCAGACAGACGGGAGACTAAGGGAGTCGCGGATGACAGAATGGACCCAAAAATGGACGGAACCGTAGTATAGGTGAATTACCACGTAGTATAGGTAAATTACCACGGAACCGTGGTAACAACAGTTTCAATTAACAGGTGTCTATAAACGTAAATAAAACCTAAGAGTTAACACAAGGTCACCAGAGATACAGGGGGAAATACGGTCGTGGTGTGTCAACTAATTCATTCAAAATTTGAACCCCTCATATTCGAGGAGAAGAAACAAAAAGAAAGAGTTATGACAAAACTGAAAAGTCCCGGGAAACGATAAAAAATACTCAAACTTGAAACGGAAAAGGTAAAGACGTTTTTGCTCGTGACCTTAAAACTGTTCCTGACGTGACCTATATATCTCGTGAAACCACTTATGCTGATAGAATTGTAATGATTCACAAAATTAGGTACTTGTACCCTACAGAAAGGTAAATAATCCAGAATAAATTAAAGAAAGTCGTTACAAAATATCAAAAGTCACATATTCAGAAAGTGAAGGAACCAATTTAAATAGGGATAAGTAAGAAGACCTCAACGACATTTAACTTGTTAAATTTTTCTAAAGACAAAACTTAACGAGTGACCATATATCTTAGTGTCGATTAAATCCGTACAACTGGAAAATGAGGTGTTGAAACGTCTTATGTAGATAATCGAGACCTCCAAAAAGAACACACACGTAAGATTCTCCAAAAGATATGTCTTAGTATCATAGACGTTTTTCACTTTTTTCAAAGTGAAAAACAATAGATTAAACCTACGAAAAGAAAAAGAGTGGATTAAAGAGATAGGTCCTTAAGGTCAGTTTCAACTTATCGTCATCACTTCCACCGGTAGGAACAGAATAAGAATTGGAATCCCCCTTATAAAAGGTAAAAAGTGGTTACTCCTACTACAGTCGACACCCAAAAAGTATTTACTGGAAATATAAATACTTTCTATTCTTTCAAGAGTAGATGAGGTTCAAAAAACAAAGACTAAAAAGAATTTAGTTCTTTTCCATGACTTAAAACAATGTACCAAAAGGATACTTTTGTGTACTCTCCTAGTAAACAAGAAAAGGGAGTCAAGATATTGACCCTACCTAATTGACTAAAAAGAATACACTTGGTGGAAACGTAAGGACCCTGTTTGACTAGTCAAATAATATTACAGGACAATCTGAACCGAACATTCGTAAAACGACTTCTAAAAATGTAGTTATAAGTACGTGTTATGACCAGACATCAAAAACAAAATAACACTGTAGAAATAAACCGAACCATACATACATTATGGTCGGAGTGTCTTACACAATCCTTTACAAGGGAGGAAAAGATCAAGAATCTTCTCACACCCACCCTAAGTACGATTGAAAAGAAAATTACCAAACTTCTTAAGTTGTCATTCGGTAGACTAGGAACTAAAAAGACAAACCTCCGAAAACTACTGACTAAGTCAAATAAATGACCAAAATCCAGACAACTCTAAAAGATAAAGAAAGACGTAGTTATATCCGTAGTCAAGTCAAGTCAACGAGTCAGCACAGACTGAGAAACGTTGAGGTACATGACGTCGTGAGGTCCGGAGGGACAGGTAGTAGTCGAGAGTCTCGAATGAGTTTGAGTACAGGTAGGTAACACAGTCACTATGGTAGATTGGTAGAGTAGCAGACAGGAGAGGAGGAGGACGGAAGTTAGAAAGGGTCGTAGTCCCAGAAAAGTTCACTCAGGCAAGAAGTGTAGTCCACCGGTTTCATAACCTCAAAGTCGAAGTCGTAGTCAGGAAGGTTACTCACAGACAATTTAAAAAAAGGGTGAAGTAGATTTAATTAAACAACTACATAATTAAACAATTACCAAAGTGAATATTAGGAAAGTAAAAAAACGTTCCAACCATCATTACAGGGGAACAAGTAAACACAGAAAAAAAGAATACGGATCGATTTCCTCACAGTTGAAACAACCAAAAGGTTTTTTGCTTGAAAACTAAAGATACTAAGAAAGATGACAAAAAGTGAAATAAAGTAAATAGAGACGAACTTAGAAATAACAAAGGAAGGAAAATGATCGAGATCTAAATCAAACGAGAAGAAAAAGTTCAAGGAATTCCAGATTTCAATCCAACAACTGAACCACAAGAACAAAAATTGTGTCAAGATGTCGGTATTTTAAGACTCATGAATGACGAAAACGTCGTAGGGCATTCAAGACCATACGATGTAAACAAAAGTAAGAAGAGGTTTATAAAAGATTAAAGTGATTATATATCAGAGTAGACGGTACTCACTTGGTAAATAGGTTTCATTACATTTTATAATATAATTGTTAAAACGCAGGTGACCCGTTACTTAGATATAAATTGTAGAAATAAACGTGTTTTAACCAAACTCTAAAAGAAAGTACATTCCTTTCAACGACGATTAGCAACCACTGCTAATAAGGAACTGACTTACATCGAGTTTTTCTTGGATTCTCAAACACACCGGTTGAATGAATCCAGTCAGGGATTGTGAGGGTTTGCATATTGAGGTCGAATCTTAATGTTAGGAACTTGAGATTCAAGAATGTAGGTTGGATAATAAGGTACAAAATTCGAGTCATAGAGAATGAAGGTACAAAATTTTTGTGACACACACGTACGAGTCAACACGGTCTAAGAAACACTGGGATACCTGACATCGAGAGGTCCGAGGAGACAGCCACCCTAAAAGGTCCGTCCTTATGACCTTACCCAGCGGTACAGGAGGAGGTCCTCTAGAAGGGTTGGAATCCCTATCTTGGGCTCAGAGGACGTCGAGGACGTGACGTCCGTCTGAGAAGTGGTGACCAGGTATGTATCAGGGGTTTGTAGGTGTCAGGTTTGTGAATAAAGATGGAGGTACCGATAATGAACCAGTTTCCGTGGTAGTAAAGATTAGTCTTAAAAAATTTTATCAAAAGACTAGTCAAAGGGACACAATCGACAACAAGAAGGATAGGAGATGACAAAGTGAATCAAGTGTAAGGGAGTAAATTGAGTCTAAAGTAGAAGATGAGGAATTTAGGGGGAAGAAAGTAAGATGAGGTTCTGTACCCAGAGAAGTGAGTGACAAGGTACCTCTAAGGTCCTTGTGGAATCCCGAAGACGAGACCGAAAGACGAGATGGACGTTATAAGAAATTTTATTGGTACACACTAAGGGAATATCAAAAGTTTAGAAACAAGTTTACTGTAAAAGAGTTTCTTCGGGTAAGACTGGTGGTATGTATTTAGACTACTGAGGAGATAGGAAGAATGGGACGAAATAAGGGGGGTCTCATCTATAGTGGAGAATTGGTAATGTATCATAATTCATTGAATAATATTGATAAATAAATATACTAAATAACGGACAAAAGTGGATGATCTTACATTAGAGAGATGCTCCCAGTACTTTAACCAGACAAAATAATTGGATGGATTTCTCAGATCTTAACCAGATTGTATACAATCCGTGAGTCATGTATAAACAAGTTACTTACTTCCTTAGTTACTTTCTTGAAAATGGGAGGTGTACACAGTCTGGACTCTAGACATTTTATAACTAAGTTTTTATGACATAGTTAAATATGGTGTATCTATGGTCATGTCTTTCTGTCAGATGAATTTCCATTTCATAGTCAATATTTATTCTTAAAACTTGTTAAATATTATTATGTATTTTTCGTAAATGTCATAGTTAATAGAAATAACACTCCTTTAGTTCTCCAGTTTGCAAAACTAGTTTTGATGTATCAATGATTTACCACCTCGACCCTAAAAGTGAAACCGTCGAATTAAGGTTTAAGGTGTGACAAATAGTAATGCACACTAGGAAAATAAGTCAACCTTCTTTTCGTAACTATAAACAGAATGACGAGATATTTTACGAGATATATTACTGTTTGATTGTGGGGCAGATGGTGGTTACGGGTGACAAGTAAAGAAAATGACGACCTAGAGATATAAACACCCCAGGATCCTATACTAGACCTTTATACATTGTAAAAAATACATCAGTAAGGTCAGTTGTATCGTAAACATTTACAATTAGTTTAGTCTAGAATCGGTCTTTTTCAGATTGTTACTTTAATAAATATTAGATGATACTATTATATTAGAAAAAAGACTATAAAATTAAAATTTTCAAAGTTTATTGAATAGACACTTGAAGTGTCTTTTCTTAGAGATGCAGTCTACAATGTATATATATATAAGATTAATATACACTTTAATTAATGTTTTAGATTCCACTTGAAACACCGAATTTTTTTGTAAACTCAACTAGACTCTGGGGTGACGGGGTTTAAAGACCTGTTAAATTTTATGGTATCGACTATATTCTCCTACTAAAGGTCATTATATGTCTACTGGTGAAAAATTTATTATTTAATAGTTGTTTCTATCTTCTCGTCAGTTTCTTTTGACTATTTTACATAATTTTGTCACTACTAAAACTTATAAATTTAAGTAACGACTTCACAAATCAGTCAAAATCCCTCTGTCGATTAAGGATATATATCTTGTGTCAGTATTCTTTCCGATGAATAACAGTTGTCCGATTTGGATAGACACGAAGAATTGTAGTATAAGATTACACTGTGGTCTTAAGTCTTCACCCCTTTTTTGTCCTGTCGTATCTAAACCTTTCTCTTCGGTTTTTTAAATCTGACTCTTATTATTTTTATAACCACAAATTACAATTTTAAGCCGATGTCTGTGAATTGGAAATTTTGTAAGTGATTTAGTATCGAACAGAATAAAGACAGAATTTTAAGTAACTAAATTTAATTTACATACCGTTGAGTGTGTCTTTCATGTTTACTTCGTCAAAAGACGAACTACCATTTTAAAAGATGACCAAATATACTGATTCTGTTTTAAAAAAAAACTGAAAATCTTTTGGATCCAAGTTCACATTTACCTCAGAGTGATTAGTAAATGAATAGTTTCGGACACTAATTAATCGAACAAACAAGATATCTATAATTCGTGGACGATATATATAGTTCATGAGACAACTAACCTCTTAGTGGAATTAGTTAAACACTAGTTTAATATTTAGATTCTGTGTACAATTAAATTACATTGACATTACCAACCGAAGCAAAGGAACATCAGTTTCCCCCCGAAAATAACCTCTCATTTCCTTAGGTAACTGATAGGAAACCTCATAAGACTGAATATAGACTTGGGTCGAAGATGTATTGACTGTTTCTATTTCACTACTTTGTACATCTTCTTATAGAATGATCGGACTTTTATCGAGGTATTCTTGTCCATGAATCCAGAAATAGTTAGTATCATCTTTTCGAAAACATATGTGTGTATATACATTTATCATACATATAAAATCTTTTGAATTACTTAAAGATGGACCGAAATTTTTAAATACTGTAAATCTTAAGGTGAACAAACTGAATCTTACTTATCTTACGATCTAAAGATTAAATATAAGTGAGTTTTGAAACTATATCAAGGTACATAAAACCGTACATTATAAGGACGACTTTCGGATCTTTCAAATAAAATCACCAATTTTTTAAAAAAAAACTTACTCCGAACTTTGAAGATCAGGTCAAGACTCTTATACCTCTTTATATGATACAGCAATTTTTTCATTTAATTGTACACTATGTCATAATAATTTCATATCTAAAATAAGTTTAAAGTGTTTTAAAATACGAACTCAGGTAATAAACAAAAGTATGGAATAAGTTCTAAGGTTTACCATAAATTAACGTAACTCGTCGAAGTCGACGTACGTTGTTTAAGACCATTTAAGAGAAAAGTAAAAATAAGACAATGTTTATAAAAGATTAAAAGAAACAAGACCGAAGAATCTATTTGGGTAGTAAATTTTCACCTGTAAATTAAAGGTTTATGGACCCAAAATTTTTTCATAGAAACTATAATTAAAGTGTAAAACTATTTTACGAAAGAAGAGACGTTAGTGGAAGACACAAAAAAAAAAAAAGTCAGAAGACTCAAACTCCGAAAGTTACCGATTCAGTTTCTAGAGAGAACCATTTACAGTGTAACATGAACTTTTATACCTCCAATAAAAGTTTATAGAAAACTATGACTGAAGATTGTATTAAGGTGTTACTATTGACCTGTCTGAGACATACTAAAGTCACGGAAATCTGGTAGTGTAAACCATGGAACAAAATACAGGGACCTATGCAAGGTCACATGGGATCAAATGTCAGATACCCTTGAACTTATCTTAAACGTAGGGTGATAACACACTTTCGACATCTTCAGAATTAATACAACTTAACCAAGTGCCACGAAAAGTCCGGATGACATAGAAAGATGAAAAGACATATAAGTAAGATAATTAAAAACTCTCAAACTATAACTTTGAGGTTGATTTTTGGAAGTAAATAGATGGATTTTGTATTAACATTATATATCACTTTGATATGCATTGAAACAAGACATAAAAGGTTTAGAGGACTTTTACATAATAGTATGAAAGTAATAAATTTTTTATTGTATTATTCTTTTAGGGAAGTCCTTCGTCGTCACGAGAGTCCGGTTGTGTGTAAACATCCGGTCGATGAGACCTCGTGGGAAACAAGGACGGACGAGTGTGTGGAACCGTGGTGACAGACTCTGACGATGTCGGTAAGAACACAATCAATGATACCCTGCAGAGAGGAATTCGAAATCCTTTTGGAAGTGAATAAAAAGGAACTTATTGTTCAGAGACCAGACAGTACCCTTGTCAAGACGGTTAAGTTTACACTGATGTCATATTTGTCATTTTACTAAATTTCTATTTTTTTTTATTTTTCTTGTCCACGAATCCACAAAGGTTAGATCACTGAAGAAGTAAACATACGGGGTAAGGTGTCTCCTCTCATTTTTGCGACCGAATTTTGCGTTGTAAGTTTTCTGATTCTAGTATCGTAGGCCAGGGTAGTGAAGTACCGTTTATCTACCCCTTTGTTACCTTTATCACTGTCCGAATTTTGAGTTTCTGTAATGAAACGGCCTCCAAAAAGTTAATCAGTACATACCTACACTCTCAACCTGGTATTTAAATCTTTCGACTCACAACTTCTTAACTACGAAAACTTGACACCACAACCTCTTCTGAGAACTCTCGGGGAACCTGACGCTCCTCTAGTCTGGTCAGTTAGGATTTCCTTTAGTCAGGACTTATAAGTAACCTTCCTGATTACGACTTCGACTTCGAGGTTATGGAACCGGTGGACTACGCTTCTTGACTGAGTAAACTTTTCTGGGACTACGACACTTCCTAACTGTCGTCCTCCTCTTCCTTTACTGTCTCCTTCTCTACCAACCTACCGTAGTGGTTGAACTGCCTGTACTCAAACTCGTTCGAAGTCTTCAACCACTACCTGTCCCTTCCGACCGTACGACGTCAGGTACCCCAGTGTTTCTCAACCTGTACTGACTCGTTGACTTGACTTGACTTACGGGGTAATGGTCCCGAGTGTATCACCGACTGTGTATAGTCCGTAGACCATTTACAGACGAAATGAATGGACTTCCAAACCATCAGTTATTGTTTTATATTACACATGTTGACAAATCAAAAAGAACTCCAAATCATTATACGGTATATTTACTAACGACAACTTCTGGAGGTAAAACCGAAACTTAATTTTATTGAAACTATGGGCGAATTTCCAACCTTGAACTTGTTTATAAAAGGAATTGTGTCCTCTGGACACTACATTATACTACCTTTCATGTGTCCTAAACTTACGGTTTCTACCATCACCTGGGACGAAACGAACTAAAAATCTTTCAAGGAACGGAAGAGATTCGGAATTAAATACAAATAAGTAAGTGGAGTTGTAAACAACTTACATGTGACATCCGGAAATTGTCTCTACTTTTTCGGTTTAGAACTGAACCCCCACGAATTTCTATATTGTTGTCTTTTTATATTGAACTTACAAAGGAGTAGATATTTTAATCTTGATGTTATGGTGAATGACTTGTCCAAAATACTCCATTAATGTTATCTTGAAAATTACATATATTTTCACGAAATTTCTGACGTTTCGTGATATGATTACAATGAACAATAAAACTAATAAGGAGTACAAAAGACAAAAAAGAATCCGACTTAAAGTTGAACTATAATCAAGGACTTTTTGTGACATTGTGACCAAAAAGTATCTTCAAAAACTAAAGAGAAAACCTTATTTACTCCTTCGGATTTTAGGACTAAGTTCGAAATGGATAGTTGGACGAAAGGTTAATATTTAAATCTTACACATATAAAAGGAAGGAAAAGAAAACAATTTGACTATGTATCAAGTGTACATGAAATTTCAAGTGGTTAAAGTTCGTGTGTTAAGTCACCGAAAATGAGATCAATGTTCCAACATGTTGACAGTGGTGATCAAGGTCTTGTAAAAATAGTGAGGATTTTCCTTGGGACATGGGTAATCGTCAGTGAAGGGTAAAGAAGAGGTCGGGTCAAGAACCATAGGGTCTGACGGTCAAGGAAAGACAAAGATGTCTAAACGGAAAAGATCTGTAAATTACATTTGTCTTAGCTTCGGAAAACATAGACCAAAGGAAGTGAAGTCAAGAAAGTGAACCTTAGTACAAAATGTTCCAAGTAGGTCCAGTGTCGTACAAAGTACAGAAATTACCCTATTAAAAGGTAACATGACTATACGGTGTAAAACAAATAAGTCAATGGTCAAGTACCTGTAAACCAAACAAATAATCTGAAAAACCGATAATACTTATACTTACAATACGACACTTATAGGTACATCCTTAAAAACACACTGTATGTAAAATCTGAGAGAACCCTTATATTCATTCTCACCTTAATTACCGAGTAATCGAAGAATTCATTGACTCATCAAACTAAAGCTATTGACGAAAGGATCTTGGATTACATGTATCCGTAGATTACTTCCTTACTATTTTCGGTAACAGTTACGCACTTTTTTCTTACGTTTCCCTTTGTTATTTTGTATGGGTGTCGGGAGTATTTCGACTTGACGTGACCCGCAATAACGGACACCTCCAGATTAAATTACCAGACACCAGGAAATGTCTCAGCATATTTCCTCCATTTGGAAGGACTCTAATACACGATAATATAAAGTCGACAGTAAGAAACCTAATTTTTCTATTTTGAGACTAAAGGTTTCACCTGTTACACGATATTTACTCGATTTACCCTTGTCGAACTGAACACGAAATCACGTAGAATAAAAAGTTCGACCTCTAGATGTGGGGAAACTCTCCGTTTGGTTGTCCGGTGTCTCAAAACGATATTTGAGAAAAAAACCACCACTACTTTTGGTCTTCTCAAATAAGTATAAGTATCAAGACTATGTCCCTATTTTCTGTGTACTGATGAAATATTTGGTCTCCACTCTCCGTCGGTAAAAAATCAAAGTTTAACGTTCTATCCAATAATAAATTACTTTACACTGAATTTTCATTTACAAATAATCTCATCCATCTACAGTGTACAATCAGTAGAACGTCTCTCCATCTACGTTAAGAACCGATAGTTATCTGTGAAAAAAGTGTACATGGAAAAGGGATCTCCTACACTAATTTTAACACTTATAGTCATTCGTACAAGAGAATTTGAGAATTCAAAAGTAAAAGAGGAAGAAGTATGAAGAAAGGAAAATGACAGATAAGTTTACATGATCATAAATGACATGAAGGGTTTGTATGGAAAAATTATTACAACTATCCAGGTAAAGACATTAGAAAGTATAAACCGAGAATTCGTTTGTCTTACGTAATAAAAATCACTAATAAACAATAACATATTGTTCGGTCGAGTTTCCAATCACCGAATGTTGGGATTGGTAAAATAAAGAGTACTGAGACACCTAACCGACCTGAATGTACCAACGTCAGTCGACCGTCCAGTCAACCTTACGGACTCATCCGCAGAGAGAAATGTTAGAAAGTAAGACTTCCACCGATCTGACCCGTCTGAAGTCCCGTCGTAAGATTTTTCCATCCAGAGTTTCAGTTCCGAGAGAAACACAGTACAAACGACTACAGGGGAACCAATTCGTCTCACTTACACCTTGTTCTGATAGTATTCAGTAACACCGGTAATCACATCGTTAAGTATGGACTTATAAGTAATTCTGTATGATATAAAACATAAGAAAAAAGTGAAAGAAAAAACCCTTTCAAAGATAAGTGTAGAAACTCGAGTGACTAAGATAGGAACTGGTACAGGTTCGACGACGACTCGGCTAGTTTCCGTAAGATGTAAAGACAATTACCACAAAAACGAAAGATCGTAAAGTTAAAAAAAAAAGGTAAACTCGGGAATCCTATAAATAGTATAATAGAATTTAAGGATCGGAATATTAATGTTTTAGACAGTATTGACTCAGACCCAGATTACAAAACAGATAAGTTTCATGTCAAAAAGAAAAAGAAAAACGGAAAATCGTACAGGACATTAAAAGACAACTTTCGACCTCGACTACAAAGATCGTTTTTCTTGATTCTATTTGTCCGGAAATCAAAAATACAAATGGACCGATACTTAACCTAACGTAAATGACCAATGACATTGACAGCCACAGTCTCCGATTTTAAAGGAGAGTACAGGAACAATAACAAAGAAGACAATAAAAACCCAAAGGAAATGGGACGAGTCCATTAGGGCAACAATATGTCCTTGGACTAACTACACCACCATTCTACATTTCCCTCCCATTCACGAGAGGTCAGGACACTAATCCAGAGTCAAAAGTCACTCAGATACTGGGACCCGACACTGAAAGTATTCACGAAGAGATGGAGGTTAGGTAGGAGTATCCACTCCGTCCTCCTGACCTCTCCCGAGCTCGACCTATAGAGTAAAGGTAGTTCAGTCCGTCCGAGACCATTTTTGTTTCAGCGAATGTAAAACCATTTTATTAAAGGCGGCTCCCGTCCGGAAACAATTCCTCTTGTCATCGAGACCCTCATAAACTTTTACAAACAAAAGGGGGAATAAGTCCGAATTTAACTTCAGTTATCCCTTTTGGTGATCTGGTGAGTCCATACATACACTTTCACTCCGGTGAGTCAGTACAGGTTGAGAAACGCTGGAATACCTTACATCGGGTGGTCCGAGAAGGCAGGTACCCTAAAAGGTCCGTTCTTATGGATTCACCCAACGGTAAAGGAAAAGATCACCTAGAAGGACTGGGTCCCTACCTTGAGTCCAGAGAACGTATCGTCCGTTTAAGATATGGTAGACTCGGTGGTCCCTTAGAGTCTTGTAAGTCCATACTGTATTTAGTTTAGGGAATACTAATGTGTCATCTCTACTACTTATCTAAGTTCCCTAATCTAGACCATCTGTCTCACGGACTTCTTGATACCTACCTCTAAATATTGTATCATATCCTCTACCACTGGTTTTGGTAGGTTTCTTTTTCGTTACGTTCTTCCGTTTGACCAACAGACTCCTCCGGAATGTTATCGACTCTTTTATTCTCTTCACTTTCCGTTTCCTCTTTCCCTTTCTATATGGGTTGACTTACGTCTCAAGGTCTCTTATCGTTCCTCTCAATTCTTTCGGAAGAATTTACTTGTTACGTTTCTTTATTTCCTTTTGTTTTCTTACCCTTTCTGATCTCTAGAGAAGTTCTTTTGACCTCTATGGTTCCCTTGTGAAGTACGTTTCTGTTTATTCCTGTCTTTACCGTTCCTGAATTGTCTTCGTTTTCGATTTCTTCTCTACCATTCTTATGTCTCGTCTTGATATGTTTTTTCTAGAAGTACTAGGTCTATTGGTACTACCACACCAGTGAGTGGATCTCGTTCTGTAGGATCACTCACTTCAGTTCAACCGGAATCCTTCGTAATGATACTTGTTTCGATCATCTCCACTACCTTAATGTCGACTCGATAAAGTTTAGGATTTTCTACTACGACAATTTCGCGTCGTGAGTTATACGATCGTTTAACCTTTTGAGTCGTCACCGGTACCCTGACCTTTTCCAATCAAAAACAAGGTCAGGGTTTTTTCCGTTACGGTTTCTTACAAGTTTCATGGCATGTCAACGTGAGTAAAGTACACGATCGTTCCATTTCGAGTTTTAGGAAGTTCGATGCGAAGTTGTCATGTACTTGGTTCTTGAAGGTCTACATGTTCGACCTAAATCTTTTCCGTCTTCTTGGTCTCTAGTTTAAAGGTTGTAGACGACCCAGTATCTTTTTCGTTCCCTTAAGGTTTTTGTGTAGACGAAGACGAAGTAACTAATTCAATTTCGGAAACTGACACACCTAGTGTTGTTTGACACCTTTAAGAAGTTCTCTAGCCTTATGGTCTGGTGGAATGGACGGAGGACTCTTTGGACGTCTAGTTCTTCGTTGTCTATCTTGACCTGTACCTTGTTGCCTGACCAAGTTTTAACCCTTCCTCATGTTGTTCCGACATATAACAGTGGAACAAATAAACTGAATATAAGTCTCATGTCGTACGTTTTAGGACCCGACCTACTTCATGTTCGACCTTAGTTCTGACGACCCTCTATATAGTTGTTGGAGTCTATACGTCTATGATGATGGGATTACCATCTTTCACTTCCTCGTAGAATTACTTCCACTTTCTTCTCTCACTTTTTGGACCGAATTTTAAGTTGTAAGTCTTTTGGTTCTAGTACCGTAGGTCAATGTAGGGAAATACCGTTTGTCTACCCCTTATTTACCTTTGTCGTTGTCTGAATTAAAAACCTAAGGTTTTAGTGACGTCTGCCACTGATGTCGGTACTGTAATTTTCGTCGAACGAGGATCCCTTTTTTCGATACTATTTAGATCTGTCACATAATTTTTCGTCTATGTAGTGAAACGCCTGTTTCCAGGTATCACAGCTTTGATACCAAAAAGGTCATCAGTAAAAACCTACACTCTCAAACTGGTATTTGTGCGACTCGCTCCTCTTCACTACGAAAAGTTGGCACAACGATTTCATCTAAGAACTCTCAGGGAACCCGTCGTTGCTCCAGTTTGGTTAATTAGGATTTCCTTTAGTTGGTGCTTATAAGTAACCTTCCTGACTACGTCTTCGACTTCGAGGTCATGAAACCGGTGGACTACACTTCTCGATTGAGTGACCTTTTCTGAGACTACGACCGTTTCCAACTCCTGTCCTACTCTTCCCCCGCTGTCTCCTACTCTACCAACCTACCGTAGTGGCTCAGTTACCCGTACTCAAACTCGTTTGAGGTCCCCTGTCACTTCTTGTCCCTTCGGACCGTACTACTTCGGGTACCCCAGCGTTTCTCAGTCTGTGCTGAATTACTGACATGTTTTTGTTATTGTTGTTGTTAAAAGAGAAAGAGGACTGTCTTCGTGTTCCCTTAAAAAGAATCTATAACTGGGACTCTTGAAACACACCGAGTGACTCCATTTTTAATACCTTCAAACCCAGGGGTTCCCGTACTAAAAAATTGGAGAGTTTAACTCAGAGGTCTTAATGTGAAATTCACAAGGACGGACATCGACCAGGATCGACACCGAAGACGAGACCATTCGACGGTAAGATACGTAAACAGAAAGATCACAACCCCGTCCCAAACGGGGTACAGAAGTTAAGAGATTACCTAGATTGTTCTCAATAACCAAAAGTAAAACCAGTAGAAAACCGTCCACCCCTACCCACCATCCCCCACCCCACTCCACCTTCCCCTCCTACCCTCATACTAAAGATTCGAGAAATGTACGACCAGGTCTTTGGTCTTCAAAGGTTATGACATGAACAATTTACCTCTAAAAAGTAAGTGAAAAAAAGAAAGAGAAAGTAAAATTTTATATAAAATTCTTTACCCGTTAGTCCAGATAAAATGTAACAAGTAACTATAAATTGTGTCATATTTTAGAACTTTATTCATCGTAAGTATAAGATTTAACTAGGAAAAATACGACGACGACGACGATTCAACGAAGTCAGCACAGGCTGAGAGACGCTGGGGTATCTGCCGTCGGGTGGTCCGAGGGGACAGGGACCCTAAGAGGTCCGTTCTTGTGACCTCACCCAACGGTAAAGGAAGAGGTTACGTACTTTCACTTTTCACTTTCACTTCAGTGAGTCAGCACAGGCTGAGAAGTGTTGGGGTACCTGACGTCGGATAGTCCGAGGAGGTAGGTACCCTAAAAGGTTCGTTCTCATGACCTCACCCGACGGTAACGGAAGAGGCCTATGAAAAATATTTGTATGTGTTAATTCATTTTACATAGTATTACCAATCATTTGACGAGTGACTTAATTTAAAATTTTATTATAAAACACATTTCTGGTTACTGACTTGATTCAAGGTCCGGTAAACGGTTCACTGTGTTTTTGTGACTTCGTTGATTTATTTTGGTCTCCTTTGTAAATAGATCCGATGATCTCAAAAGGAGTTACGTGAATATTTTTATTTTTCCTTTATAAGTTTCTATGATATCGAAAACACACATGTTTTGTCTAAAATTGTTCATCTTATTATAAAAGAACTGACTAACTGTTTAGGAAAAACTCAGTGAGGATTATTTCTTAGGTGGACGTTACGTCCTCTGGGACCAAACTAAGGACCCAGCCCTTCTAGACGACCTTTTCCCTATCCGATGGGTGAGGTCATAAGAACACGAAGGGACCACCGAGTCGATCATTTCTTAGGTGGACGTTACACCCTCTGGAGCCAAGCTAGGGACCCAACCTTTCTACGGGACCTCTTCCCTTCAATGGGTGAGGTCATAAGACCGGACCTCTTAAGGTACCTAACACATATCAGGTACCCCAATGTTTCTCAGCTTGTTCTGACTCGTTGAAAGTGAAAACGATTATTTTCAATGCAAAAAGTACAAAACTGAAAAGGCCACGATAGGTATAATATGTAGTTAAGAAGTTCACTAAGGGGAGTGTTTTTACGGTGGACATTTAGTCAGATGTTACCGGAGACGGAAGAGACTCAAGGACAGTGTCACTAACAACGGTTATTGAACTACGAATAACGAAACATTAAGGATAAATAAAATTTTATATACAGATCAAGAATTTTATATTTCAAGGATTATAGACTTTATGTTTCATTGGTACAGAATTATAAAAAACGTGTAAGTATCGTGGACCGCTTCATAGTAGAATTCAATAAGTCCGTTTACTCCTCTTCTTATAGTCTAACGATCCTTCAACACATCCATTACTATACCTCAACATCAGGGAAGAGTAATAAAGTGAGATCTGTGGATTCAGAGTATCTTCTGCGGACACTTATGACTTCAGTCAGTAGAAGGTCTTCCTATAATCAGAAGATGTTTATAAAGTAGAAAGTAATCATGAAATAGTAGAATAAAAAAGAACTAAAATGAGACGTTTATTTGACATCTGAAAGACTCCTATTACTTATATCCAGATATAAAATTACACTCGGTACTTAGAAGAATAAATAAAAACCGACACGACCCAGAAGCGACGACGTGTGCGAAAAGAGATCAACACCACTCACCCTCGATGAAAGATCAACGTCCCAAGAGTGACATCACCGAAGAGAACGACTCCTCGAGTCCCACGTGTCCGAAATCACCAAAACCGTCCTCCCGAGGTATTAACGTCGAGGACCCGAGATGTCGTGTCCGAGTTATCGACACCACGTGCCCAAACTCAACGAGGTAACGTACACCCTACAAGGGTCTGGTCTCTGGTTTGGACACAGGAGACGTGACCGTCCGCCTGAGAGGTGGTGACTCGGTGGTCCCTTCGGGGACTGATATTAAGTATGAAACAATTTCATAGATCCTAATATCCGACATGAACATACAAGTTATTTATAAAAAACTTATTGTTATTTTTATAAGTATCTCGTTTGGTGATAGTGACACGTTAGACGACATACGTATCGGGGGTAAGAGTCTGTAGTATGTATTAATGTTAAAGATTTTTATAAATAAACCGACACAACCCAGAATCAACACCGTACGTTCTAGAAGCACCACAGTACGTCCTAGAAGTACCACGTGTCTGGGAGGTCGACACCGTACACCCGAGGTCGTCCTTACCACACTCCCGAATAACGAGACATCGTGCACCCTAGAATCAAGGGACTGATCCTAACTTGAGTACAGGGGACGTAAATAAGGACCTGACCATTTAACCATGGTTCCTTCGTGGTTATTTTCATACGACACGACACGAATCAACGAGTCAACAAAGACTGAGAAACACTGGGGTACCTGACATCGGACGGTCCTAGAAGACAGGTACCTTAAGAGGTCTGTTCTTATGACCTTACCTAATGGTACATGAGGAGGTCCTCTAGAAGGGTTGGGTCCCTAGTTTGGGTCCCTAGTTTGGGTCCAGAGGGTGTAACGTCCGTCTAAGGAATGGTAAACTCAATGGTCCCTCCGACACTATTTGAATTTATATACACCACTTGTTTATTTACACCACTTAAATTTATATTGCTATTTCATATAAATTCAAAATATTGGATGACAACAAAGAGACTTTCTCCAATAATACGTTTAGACAACCATTCCTGTAGGACTAACAGTAAAATTTATTTACCTTTCGTGATTAAATTTATTTATAGTCTCATAAGGGTTAAGGGAGAGACTAGAGAATACTGTGACGACAGTAAGTAATAGTGAATAAATATACGAAAGCAGTGGGTCACGTGACAATGATAGTAATTTGTTAGATTCAATAAAAAATATAGTTGCTTCTTTATTTTCCCGAATAAAACAGTAGTAAATAAAGAAGAACCTCATACAGATAAGGAAAGAATACATCTATACTCAAAGACTGGACAGTATCAGGAGGGACTCCTTGGAGAAATTGATAAAAACCCATCGTCTACATGATTCCTACGAAGGGAGTCAAAAACAACCAGACTATTTCAGATAAAGGGAAGTACAACTTTTCTATTAAAACGATATATATCTTAAGATCCAACTATCGAAAAAGAGAGTTGTTAAGTTTATAAAGTAAGGGAAGAACGGACATGACCAAAGACTGTTTTTCAACCGACATTAAACATGGAAATAAGACGATCTACATTCCATAAAAAAAGGAGACCGAATAAAAATTCTAAAAGAGAAACAGAAACCAAAAGACGTCAAACTAATATTATACGTAACCACATCTAAACTGTGAATGGGTGAATATACTACAAGAGACTTGAAGGACCCTGACACCACAGTCAGTAATTAAAACCTTTTAAGAACCTGTAATAAAGAAGTTAATAAAAAATACGAGACAGGAAAAAAGAGGAAAATATGAGGTTAATATATATATATATATATATAAAGTGAAACTTAAACAAGAACCTACAGACAACATAAAAAGGAGGCGATAAGAAAAAAACCAAACAAACAAAAAGGTAAAGTCCAACCCCTTAATGACAGCTGTACAGAAGTCCAGGGATTAAAAACGGAACACGTACAGGTGAGATGACTACTCGGGTAGTTTCTTTCCGTAAGAAATTAAAACAATGGTGATAAAACTAAAAATCGTAAAGGAAAGTTAAGAAAGAATCTTAAAAGTAGGGAGACGGATGCAATAGGTAGACAAAAATGTACAACAGGTGAAAAAGATAACCTCGGGAATATACAATTAGTATTAATAACATAGGAAGAATAGTCTATTAAGGTTTTAGATCAAGACTACAAATGAAATAAAGAAGTCAAACACACATCGCCATTCCACCATAACTCGTCCCTCCTTAAGTCGTTGTAGGGTCTTTCGTTCCTTACATGGGTAATGGGTTCACGATAAAGACTTTAGTAATACTTTTTACTTTCTAGTACTTCATGTTTTTAGTATTCGGATATCGTTATTTTTTCTTTGTCTTCGTAGTATTTTGTTTCAACACAAACAATTTAACATCGGTAGTAAAGTGAAATGTGTCAATGGTATCAAATTGATCTTTACTTTGTTTCACAATCCCTACTAAAGGAAAAAATCTTATACGATTCGAAAACTGTTCTACTGTAAATTTTTATGACCTCATGACAATTCTTACACATCCAAACATCAATCAGAACTCATTAGATGGAACTGACCAATTGTCGACTTACTGTGTCGATTTAATTAAATCAAGAGTCTCAGAGTCGACATCCTACTCCTGACGAATCGTTCCGATGACACTTTAGGTTACTCTACTGTACATCACCCAAACTTATCACAGGTCGTGTTCCGTCCCCGAAATATTATTCGTAGGTGTCGAGATCATTTGAATTAAGTCAAAAATACTTGATTAGGGTGATGAAATACAATCTAAAAATTTTTAAAAGAATATTAGTCAATTCTTGACAGTGATACTAGCTAAAACCATCAAAAGACGGAATTTAGAATAAAACTTCTTTACCTTCAGAATCATGACTAAAGTACATTAGTAAGTAAGTTGTTGATAAACCTACAGGATCTTACCCGTTGTGTGTATTTATGTTTTATGTGAGGAGTTACGGGGATATCATATACCCTCTATTCTGTTTTGATTACCATGTTCCTTCTCACACCATCCGCAACATTCCTCTTCATGTTTTATTATAAGATAACTGTAAACCACCTTTCTCAAATAAAGGTCAAAACTCTCGGTTACCCTACCACGACTATAACAGTGTAAACTTCAAGATTCTATATTCTTACCCCTTCTTAATCTCGAACTTTTGTACTTGTTTCCGGAAATAGAACCTTCCAGAAACTTCGACCTATTTACCCTTTGGTTCGACCTATACATAGTCTACGTATTTCCCTCATTCTTTTCTATTCCGACCGTCCATTAAATCCCAAATCAATACTTTTGGGAACTAAGAATCCGTCATCCTTAGGTGAAACCCTATATTTTCGTTCTTTGATCTAAAGATTCTCTAGAGTTGTAAGATCTTCGATTAGAGATACAATGACTCGTGTTGACAAGTCCGTTAACAATAGATTTAAATGTTACTCGTTACAGTTCTCTAATGCCCTTCTGCTCTTTTATAATTAGGTGCTAAATCCAGAAACAACCTCATCACAGCCCTGGATACTCCGTAATACAACTCATACGTGTAATAGTACCTAGACATTGTATGTAAACAAAAAACACCAAATTTTTCAGGTCTAGTTATTACCTTTTTTGTATACTCTCCTATTTTTAAATCTTAAACAAAATCCCATCTCGATCAAATTTTTCCCTTTATGAATACTCCTTCAACAATTTTTATATTAAACACTAATTTAATCATGAAATTTAAATGAATAAACTGAAATGGAATATGATATAAAGATTACTTAAATTCTATCCCTCACCACTTTTTAATTAATTCCTCTACGTTTTAGATCAAACAAAAAGTTTATGGAAAAAAAAAAGAAAAAAGGTTTACGGTAAGATAAAGTAGAGGTCTTAAAATAAAGTAAGAACGTAAAGGAGTCCTATATGACTCACCAAGGATACATTGTCCGTAACATATGTATTATATAAACACTTAAATTTAGAAGTGACATCGTGAATCGTCGAAAGATACCAAGGACAACACGTATTGAACTTCAATCTCCTTTTGTACCGATTACTGTTATCAGGAATTCATTGTGAATCCTTACTCTTCCTTATCATAATGACTCATTACTCACTCTAAAATTAATTTAAGGAAATGGTTTATATGAATGTACATCTGTCTCAAACGACTCATTAAATGTGTAACATCCTACTGTTTTATAAACGATTGTCTTTGGTGTCTTATCTGTTTAATAGAAGAAAGGGGGTGAAAGACAAGAGTTTCGACAATACACCATCAAAGGGGAAGTCATAATCATAATGTCAGATCATAGATATTATGATCTTGAGTCAAGTATTTATCTTAAAGTACTTTGTTTTAAAGACCAAAGTGACTGTGATATTAAAGAATAAAAGAAAGAAAACCAAAGGGTCTTATACTGAAACTGAGTGAACATGACACGTCTACCCTAAAAATTGACGAGTTGTCGACTTATTAAACATTTGAAGAGAACGTCAAAGAGTCTGAAAGACGTAAAGAACATTAATTAATTAAATATTTAAGTTGAATGTTAATTTGCTTCCCCTATATAGTCATGACGAATACTCGATAAAGTATAAAGGGAGGGAGGGAAAGAGAGAAAGTAAGGTGACCTTTTTTTTAGTAATAATCGGTACGAGAGTAGAATTAGAGACACCTGAACTGTTATGGATAGTCTAGAAATCAACCATATTCTAATTCCTTTCCCTTACTAAGAAGAACATTCTTCTTAAGTAAGAAATTCTATTTTTCTTACAGTACCTATTGGGTCGTCCCGTATTGTTGAGGTAAGAGAAAACAATACTTAATGTCAAAAACTGTGTTTTTATACGAACTAATTCATAATAAGTTCGATTTTAAAGACCCATGCTGTTAAATTTTATACTACTCACTAATTTTATTTTACTGGATCCTGATTTTTTAAGAAAATAGCTATTAATGTACACCTATTTACCTTGTACTGATATGAGACCTCTATTAAAGTCTTTTATACATCCACTCTTTACTTGTATTTCTTATTATGTAAAAAAACCTGTGACCTTCTACATTAATTAACTGTCGATAAATAATTTTGCCTCTTTGGACTTTCCAATTTTAAAATCTTTCTGTAATAATACACAATGATGTTTAGTAAAGAAGAATCACGAAGAAAATGTAGTCAGACGGTATACAAAATTGACGAGAATATAAACTCCGAATACTACTTCCCACATATCATCCATTTGCAATGATTACGAAAAGAGTCTATACAATTGTTTATCATTGAAATCTCCTGATTACCCTTTATTAAAATATTGTCGTCCCGATTTATTCGATAAATTCTCCATCTTTTTATGAACAACCAGATTATTACAATAATAAATCGTTACTGGTTGTTGAGTGATTACGTGTCAGACCGGATGTACGGTCTGATTCAAGAATAAATTATAATAAATCTTTTAAACCGAGGAATAACATCTAAAGATCGATTAAATATTTTCATCATTTGTCAATAAATCTTTTAATTACTGAGGAGACATTATATTGACAGATTATTGTAAATCGATAACCGAAACGGTCCTTCACCTCATCCTGGTGTCTCATGAACCATTATTACTATTTTAGACAGATATTCGTTTTCCCTATTAATCCGGTCCGGAAAAGACTTATTGTAATTCCGTTCAATAATAGAGACTGTCACCGAAAGTTTGTAAAAACTGATGTCAGGTGTTATTTTTGATTTAAAATACAGTAGTGGGTCAATTCTTGTGTTTGTGTATGATTTTGAAAGTACTTTGTTGTGATTTACACCCTATGAAAACTATAAAAAATGGAAAATAAGATAATTTATATTTCAGGAATAGTCTTCAGTAATTTTAGTAAAGTACTGGGTGATTACTCATCACTGGAATCGACGAGATATTCTTTTGGTCCCGATAAATATACCAGTAAGAGAAGGATCTCATCTTTCATGAGATATTCACCCCGACCTACCCAACTTCCATACCGAATTGGTCAAAGAAATCTCAGGTTGTACGGACTTTTCACTTTCACTTTCAACGAGTCAACACAGACTGAGATGCTGGGGGACCTGACATCGGACGGTCCAAGGAGACAGATACCTTAAGAGGTCCAGTCTTATGAGCTCTCCCAATGGTGAGGGAAGAAGTCCACCAGAAGGGTTGGATCCCTAGCTTGGGTCCAGAGAGTGTATCCTCCGTCTAAGAAATAGTAGACTCGATGGTCCCTTCGGGTAGTTGTACGAATTAATTGTAAATTTCATCTTTAAAGTAGGAAATTTTAAACCGTATCCAAAAGTGGTATCATGAAGGAATTAATTGACGATGAAGGGACAAATCTTACATGTAAATACGTACTTTATATCGTATACCAATTTTATAAAATTTTATATATACTAATAAATAATTATACAAAGAGTTTAATTTATATAAAGAGTATCGTTGTATACTAGTCACGTGATTTGATTTTACGTTTTTGATATATTTCTTTTAGGGTGTTGGTTTTCTATTAGGATCATTGTAAAGATATACAGTAAAATAAAAATATAAAAGGGATGTGTACCCATATGATTTTTGTAGATGTGAGTATGTTAAATCTAATACGTGTGTCTACACGGAGGAAGGGTTCGCCATCTGGGATTTGTAGACAAGTGAAGTAGTTTTTAATAAGATTTTATAAAGTATCCGACCTTTGATATTATTCTACAGTATTAAATAATAAAGAGATAAAAACCTGTAAATCTAAAAGGGTCAAACGATGTCGGAAAATAAAAACCGGTACTTTTACATACGTAAATAAACTGAATAAGTAAATTAACGTAAATAAAAAGATATCTATAAAAGAGGAAACAAAAATACGAATGTCTAAGGAAAGGTCAGATCCCTTCTTCATTTATAAATTGACTCATTCTTTTTGGGGTTCAAGGTAAAAACAAAACCCGTTAGTGTAATCCTTTATGACAAGGTAAGTGAATTTTTATGTCGACGATTCAGTGAAGTCAGCACAGGTTGAGACACGCTGGGGTATCTGCCGTCGGGTGGTCCGAGGGGGCAGGGACCCTAAGAGGTCCGTTCTTGTGACCTCACCCAACGGTAAAGGAAGAGGATACGTACTTTCACTTTTCACTTTCCCTTCAGCGAGTAAGCACAGGCTGGGAATCGTACCTGACGTCGGATGGTCCGAGGAGGTAGGTACACTAAAAGGTCCGTTCTCATGACCTCACCCCACGGTGATGGAAGAGGCTTTTTATGTCGTCACCTATCATTTATAGTAACTTACCCAAAAATTGTAGATTAATCTATATAATGATCCACAGTTACGGACCGAACATCATCTTCAAGTTATTTATATATAACACTTGTTGTTAGGGATAATTTTAAAAAAAGACATAGATTGAAATTCTCGTCATAAAACCATCCAAATTTAAACACATTTTAAATGGAAAATTTTTTTTCGTGACTTTCATCATTTGTCAATACTTTTACATTGTTTATCCTGTACTTAAAGAACTTTAGAACGAGAGGGTTCTATTTACAATTGTTAAACTACTCATAAAAAGATCTAAAAAAAGATACTTCATAATAAGTAAATTCGTGTGTTTTTATACAGTTTATATAGAAATGACAATAGAAATGTCAACCCTTTTTTCCTTGTTTAATAGGTCAATGACATAGGTATACTTTTTGTTAAAGTGTCCTTTGATGTTGATTTTTCTTACTTTAAAACGGTAAACGTTGTTGTTCCTACCTGAAACTCCCATAATACGAATAACTTCATTCAGTGTCTTTCTGTTTACGACACAAAAATGAATATACCTCAGATTTTTTATCTTGTTTACTTATGTTGTTTTCTCTTTGTCCGAATATCTATGTCTCATGTTTGAGCACCAGTGGTCTCCCTGTACGTCTTCCTGTCCGTTGGGTTAGGTCATAAGAACGTACCTCTTGGGGTACCTGTCTCCTCGGACCACCCGATGTCAAGTACCCCCAGTGTTCTCAGTCTATGTTGAACCGTTGATTTGGTGATAGTGGTGGTCTCCCTTCTCGTCATTCCACTGCCCATTGTCTCCCCTACCCTTAATTCTCAATTCTTGTTGATCCATATTTTATTTACCTATATTACAAGTCGTGTCCTTTATATTGGTTATAAAATATTGTTGAAATTTTTTATATTACATATTTTTATGACTTATTGATATGACATGAGGACTTTAATTATATTGTGATTCAGTTTATTTCGTTTCCTCTTTTCCTTTCTATATTCGTAGACTTACGTCTCAAGGTTTCTTATCGTTCTTCTCTATTCTTTCGGAAGAAGTCGCTAGTTACGTTTCTTTATCTCCTTTCTTGTGTTACCCTTTCTGATCTCTAGACAAGTTCTTTTAATCTGTATGGTTCCCTTGTAAAGTACCTTTCTACCCGAGCTATTTCCTGTCTTTAGCATACCTGGATTGTCTTCGTCTTCTATAATTCTTCTCCACCGTTCTTATGTGTCTTCTTGACATGTTTTTTCTAGAAGTGCTGGGCCTATTAGTGTTACCACACTAGTGAGTGGATGTCGGTCTGTAGGATCTTACACTTCAGTTCACCCAGAATCTTTCGTAGTGATGTTTGTTTCGACCACCTCCGCTACCTTAAGGTTAACTCGATAAAGTTTAGGACTTTCTACTACGACACTTTCACGACGTGAGTTATACGGTCGTTTAAACCTTTTGAGTCGTCACCGGTGTCCTGACCTTTTCCAGTCAAAAGTAAGGTTAGGGTTTCTTTCCGTTAGGGTTTCTTACGAGTTTGATGACGTGTTGACATGAGTAAAGTGTACTATCATTCCATTACGAGTTTCGGTCCGAATTCGTTATGCACTTGGCACTTGAAGGACTACAAGTTCGACCAAAATCTTTTCCGTCTCCTTGGTCTCTACTTTAACGGTTGTAGACGACCTAGTAGCTTTTTCCTTCTCTCAAGGTCTTTTTGTAGATAAAGACGAAATGACTGATACGGTTTCGGAAATGACACACCTAGTGTTTTTTGACCTTTTAAGACTTTCTCTACCCTTATAGACGGAGAACTCTTTAGACATACGTCCAGTCCTTCGTTGTCAATCTTGACCTGTACCTTGTTGTCTGACCAAGGTTTATCCTTTTCCTCATGCAGTTCCGACATACAACAGTGGGACGAAGAAATTGAAGATACGTCTCATGTAGTACTCTTTACGACCTGACCTTCTTTGTGTTCGACCTTAGTTCTAACGGTCCTCTTTATAGTTATTGGAGTCTATACGTCTACTGTGGTGGGAATACCGTCTTTCACTTCTCCTTGATTT
>SJYO01033767.1:22620-63118 GCA_006410555.1 Capra ibex | reverse complement strand
ATTTCGACTTTGAGGTTATGAAACCGGTGGAGTACGTTTCTCAACTGAGTAACCTTTTCTGAGACTACGACCCTCCCTAATCTCCGTCCTCCTCTTCCCCTGTTGTCTCCTACTCTACCGACCTACCGTAGTGACTGAGTTACCTGCACTTGAGACCCTCAACCACTACCTGTCTCTCCGGACCGCACGACGCTAAGTACCCCAGCGTTTCTCAGTCTGTGCTGACTCGCTGACTTGACTTGACTTCAGTTGATATGGAGTTAAATTTTTTAATCCTGATTCGATATTCCTGTACCTTTCTAAATTTATTATATAATAATATACTTATTTTTTCTCCTGTTCAGAAATTTTTTGACTAGATGGCAATACTTTTATTTCTCTAAAGGGGGTAAAATTTCGTAGTCATGTAAGGACACTATTAGTGGACTAACTACCAGAATTCTTTAAGAAAGTTTTATGTTTACATTAATTTACTTATCATAAAAACTATCGTAAAAACCAACTATCAAACGTTCACCCGATTTAAAAGCCAAAATCTATACGACTAAAACATACCAACACAACGAGTCAGAGATTCAGTACAGTCAGGAACGCTGGGGTACCAGACGTCTTGCNGTGTCCTGACCTTTTCCAGTCAAAAGTAAGGTTAGGGTTTCTTTCCGTTACGGTTTCTTACGAGTTTGATGACGTGTTAACATGAGTAAAGTGTACTATCATTCCATTACGAGTTTCGGTCCGAATTCGTTATGCACTTGTCACTTGAAGGACTACAAGTTCGACCAAAATCTTTTCCGTCTCCTTGGTCTCTACTTTAACGGTTGTAGACGACCTAGTAGCTTTTTCCTTCTCTCAAGGTCTTTTTGTAGATAAAGACGAAATGACTGATGCGGTTTCGGAAATGACACACCTAGTGTTTTTTGACCTTTTAAGACTTTCTCTACCCTTATGGACGGAGAACTCTTTAGACATACGTCCAGTCCTTCGTTGTCAATCTTGACCTGTACCTTGTTGTCTGACCAAGGTTTATCCTTTTCCTCATGCAGTTCCGACATACAACAGTGGGACGAAGAAATTGAAGATACGTCTCATGTAGTACTCTTTGCGACCTGACCTTCTTTGTTCGACCTTGGTTCTAACGACCCTCTTTATAGTTATTGGAGTCTATACGTCTACTATGGTGGGAATACCGTCTTTCACTTCTCCTTGATTTCTCGGAGAACTACTTTCACTTTCTCCTCTCACTTCTTCAATCGAATTTCGAGTTGTAAGTCTTTTGCTTCTAGTACCGTAGACCAGGGTAGTGAAGTACCGTTTATCTACCCCTTTGTCACCTTTGTCACAGTCTGATAAAAACCCCCGAGGTTTTAGTGACGTCTACCACTGACGTCGGTACTTTAATTTACTGCGAATAAGGAGCCTTCCTTTCAATACTGGTTGGATCTATCGTATAATTTTTCGTCTCTGTAATGAAACGGCTGATTCCAGGCAGATCAGCTCCGATACCAAAAAGGACACCAGTACATACCTACACTCTCAACCTGACACTTCTTCCGACTCACGACTTCTTACCTACGAAAACTTCACACCACAACCTCTTCTGAAGAACTCTCAGGGAACCTGACGTTCCTCTAGGTTGGTCAGGTAAGACTTCCTCTAGTCGGGACCCTAAAGAAACCTTCCTTACCACGATTTCGACTTTGAGGTTATGAAACCGGTGGAGTACGTTTCTCAACTGAGTAACCTTTTCTGAGACTACGACCCTCCCTAATCTCCGTCCTCCTCTTCCACTGTTGTCTCCTACTCTACCGACCTACCGTAGTGACTGAGTTACCTGCACTTGAGACCCTCAACCACTACCTGTCTCTCCGGACCACACGACGCTAAGTACCCCAGCGTTTCTCAGTCTGTGCTGACTCGCTGACTTGACTTGACTTCAGTTGATATGGAGTTAAATTTTTTAATCCTGATTCGATATTCCTGTACCTTTCTAAATTTATTATATAATAATATACTTATTTTTTCTCCTGTTCAGAAATTTTTTGACTAGATGGCAATACTTTTATTTCTCTAAAGGGGGTAAAATTTCGTAGTCATGTAAGGACACTATTAGTGGACTAACTACCAGAATTCTTTAAGAAAGTTTTATGTTTACATTAATTTACTTATCATAAAAACTATCGTAAAAACCAACTATCAAACGTTCACCCGATTTAAAAGCCAAAATCTATACGACTAAAACATACCAACACAACGAGTCAGAGATTCAGTACAGTCAGGAACGCTGGGGTACCAGACGTCTTGCGGTCCGAGGAGACGGGAGGTGACAGAGGACCTCAAACAAGGTTAAGTACGGGTGACTCAACCACAACGAGAGACTGGTGGAGAAGGAGACGACGGGGGAAGAGGAAAAAGGAAGTTAGAAAGGGTCGTAGTGGCAGAAAAGGTTACTCAACCGAGAAGTGTAGTCCGCCGGTCTCATAACCTCAAAGTCGAAGTCGTAGTCAGGAAGGTTACTTATAAGTCCCAACTAAAGGAAATACTGACTGACCAAACTAGAGTAAATCAAGTTCTCTGAGAGTTCTCAGAAGAGGTCGTGGTGTTTACCCTTCGTAATTAAGAAGTCCCGAGTCGGAAGTCACGAGAAGACGAAGACAATCCAGGAACGACAAAGACAGGAAATAACACGGGTAGAAACGTACTTGACAAGGGAACCATGGAGGTTAAAAGAACTTCTCTAGAGATCCATCTGTCTCTGAGAACGGATCCGTAAAAGATCCGTTTTCATGACCTCACCCAACGGTAAAGGAAGAGGTCCCTTAGAAGGGCTGGGTCCCTAGCTTGGGTGCAGACGGCGTAACATCTGTCTGCGTAGTAGACTCGGTGGTCCCTGACTCTCTAGAGATCAGAAAGGGTAAGATAACAGAAGGAGATAAAGAAACGTAACAAGTGAATTCCTCCGGACAAATAAAGAGGAACGATAAGAGACCTTGAGACGTCAGTCAACCCATATAGAAGGAGAGGGAACGAAAACCGAAGAGAAGAAAGGACTCGATAACCATTTCGGAGAAGTTTGATGGTGAAACGGAAGAACGTAAGGAAAAGGAAACCCTACCGAAACCAGTCACGGAGGACATATTACAATGTATCGAGGTATGTGTCAAGAAGTCCGTGAGACAGATGGTCTAGATTAGGGAACTTAGATAAGCAGTGGAGGTGATATATTTGTTTTCCCTAAATTAAATCCAGTATAGACTTACCGAATCACGAGAAGGGGCGAAAGAAGTTAAATTACGACTTAAAACGTTATTCCTCGAGTACTAAACTCGGGGTTAGTCGAGGTCCAGAACTAAAACGACTGAAATATATTTCGAAGAGGTAGAAGTCGACGTTTATTGTATTAGTTAGACTAAAGACATAACGGGTGGACCACTATAGGTACACATCTCAGTAGAAAACCGAATATCCTTTTCACATAAACGATACTAGTCGTACGAGAGAACTGTTTTGAGATAATAAGAAACGGGACGAAGTAAAACACTAGGTACCGGTTTGAACGAACAATAAGACCCATAGAGAACTGAATGATGAAAACGTAAGATTAGGGGATACTACTTTTCCTGTGGTTTCCTGTAAATCACAATCAAGATCTTTGACTACATCCAGAAGTCTCTTGACCAGTTGAAGTTAAAGAAACCGTAATTACTAACCCCGTATCTGAACATTACGACTGACACTACGACTTACCAAACGGAACCTTTACTTAGCTCTAGTAAGACAACAAAAACTCTGACATGGGTTCATGATACAAATCCTGAGAAAAACTGAGACTCCGGATGAGGTAAAGAAGATTCCCTAAGAACGGGTGTCATCATCTATGTTACCAGGGGACTTAATTTAAGCAGGTAAAAGTAGGTAAAATCAAGTGACCAAAATTCTACAACTGTAAGGGAGAACGGTAGAGGACGCACTGGTGTAGGGTAAATGGAACAAATTACCCGGATTACCAGGTCCAAGGATACGTCATAACAAAAATGTCGTTACCTGACATAAAAGTGGTGGTAGTAAAAGTATAGGTGTTGACTGTAAGAAAGACGAAACCGGGTCAGCAAAGTAAGAAAGACCTTGATAATCATTAACGGGATACGAGAAGGGACCATCGTATGACATGTGGAAGACTGGACCCCCGGAGTAGAAGGTCACAGCGTAGAAAGACGAAAAACTATAACAAGTACCCCAAGAGTGCCGTTCTGATGACCTCACCTAACGGTAAAGGAGGAGGTGACTTCGTACAAAACAGTCTTGAGGAGTCACACTGGGTAGACAGAACCCACCGGGACGTGTCGTACCCAGTATTAAAGTAACTCAATACGGTCGGGGAAACGGTGCTGTTCCGACACTAGGTATGTCCTCACCGAAACATTTGATCGATATTTTAATATAGTCGAAATACTTCAATATAATCGAAGTATTGTACTTACTTATTGAAGTAGAAAAAGACGTAAGACTTTGTAAATTAGATCTTGACTTTAATAGTCGTAGAACTTTCAGATTTTCTCCCTGAAGGGACCACCACGTCACCAACTCTTAGACGGAAGACCACGTCCCCTGTACCCAAGTTAGGGACTAGTACCTTGGTCCTGGGGTGTACGACACCCCGTTGACACTGTGTTAGTGTCTCGGGTACGAGAGACCTCGTACACGTGGTGTCACACGGCGTTGGTTCCGGGTTACGTCCGTTTTCATTTTTTTTTTTTTTTTTTTTTTTTTCGGATTTTCTCAAGTGACTATTTTTCATTTTGGTAAAACAGGACCTTAGATAACATGTCAAATTACATGCATACAAAATTTCACATTTATTCATTAAAGTTAGTAGATATAGGTCTAAATAAAATTCAAAGAAACTGACTGTCACCATATAGTTGTATAAACTACTATGTTAACTGAGAACTTATTGCGTTCAAACTTGACGAGTCCAGACGAGTATACGTCTAAAAAGAGTTAGCATTTATGATGTCTTGATATATTAAGTGTAAACCGACTTAACTTCCTATACCTCCTTAATCCGGGTTGATATCTAATATCCGTCTAAAAGTTGACGTGTCTCCCAACCACGTGAATTGGAAGGCACAAAAAGTTCCCATTTGACATTAACTCAAACAGTCAAAGAGGAACTTAAAAAGTCAAAACAAAATACCTTACAAAGACACGACTACTTCATCGTACTACTGACAATTTACACATGTTAGTCGAATTTTCCTTCACGTGAGACCGTATAAATTATTTTAATATATTTTACTTTTAACGGTATATTACTCAAGAAAAATTTAAATCAAGTGAATTTTTACCTCCTCATTGTTATTGAGACAAATGTACATGAAGAAGTACCAATCCTGAAATCGTCAGAGTTTCTTCGTATACACATACAATCATAAGGAAAAGGAAGAGTCTCTTAACTTTACAAACCTGGAATAGAGTCAGTCGATTCGGTAGACAATTCTAGTCTGTAGGAAACGAATATAATAAAGGGTAAACGAAACTAACGTAAAGGGAAATAAGTTTACATTTTGTTCTAAAAAGAAATATCAGTGTATAGTTTTGTTAAATGTATAATATATTTAAACATATTATAAGGTCAAAGATAAGCTGTATAATTTTTTTGATCCTAATTACATCATCTAACTTAAGGATTAAAAATGAAGAAAATTCTACTCGAGACAATTGTTTAAGTGGTGAAGTATGAAACTAGTTCTACAGAGTTCATTAGTAAGGATTAGACAATGAAGTTGAATTTTCATTCCTGTCACCAAACCGAGGTATGTTATCCCTATATATGTCTTAAATGACAATTATATAAACAGTACTCCTGAAAACCATTAGATGACTACATTCATATGTCTTTCTGTTTCATATTATATTTTTCACTTCTAAAATATTTCTCACACTTTTGTGTTGTTCTTAAAAACGGTAAGTCAAATGAAAACAATTATAAACCAACCGGTTTTTCAAACAAACCCAAAAAGACCTTCTACAATGTTTTAAAAACCGGTTGGGTTATATAACTACTTTACATGACTATACGTATAGATCAGAATGGACTTGGTAAAAACTCTATAGGTAAACGTAGATGTCAACATATGTACTACATTCCAGGTCCGACTAAATGAGGTTTCCCGATGTTATTTTTTCTTTATCAATTCGGAACCTTTAATTCACGTAGTAGCCTTCAAAGTCCGTTAGATAATGTTTTTTATTTATGAAGATATATTTTAAGAATGTATAATCTATCGTCAATCTCTTGTACAAGTATTTATCTATTGGTCACAATAGATGATTTTTTGGAACATAATCATCTTTTACGAATTGAAATTTACTAAACTATTAAAATAACCTATCAAGATTTTAGATTATTACAGAGAAGGAATAATGTATTTCTACTTATAAAATCCCTCTTAAAAGAAATGATGAAAACCAGGGTGGAATTCATCAAAATAATACTGTAAAGACAACTGATATCGTAACGAAAAGGGAAGCCCTTACTTGACCTTATCAAATATAAAAGGGTCATTTATATTTATTTTAGGTAGGTAACGTTAGGATTATCTTATTTTTTATGACTACTCAACAAGATTTTGTAAAATATAGGACGTGATCTGAATCTCTTATGTAAGAAAAGGTCAATTCCTTTTAATTCAAAATAGTATATATATTTACAATTTTATATAAACCAATGTGGAGAAAATTTAAAGATACATTTACCTTGGTATGAAATACATAGGAAGACACTGATAAATTTTTTATATAATTTTACTCTGAGTAGGTACTAATTCGTACATGACATCAAGTTCCAACATAAGATGGCGTACTAATATCGTATTTATAAAAAGTAAGAAAACAACTAGTTGTGAACAAAGGTAAAAGAAACCGGTACTATTTGTACCGTAAGAATACATACAGTGGACTCCGAGTCCACCTCTCATGAGGTGACGTACTAATATCGTGTTTATAAAAAGTAAGAAAATAACTAGTTGTGAGTAAAGGTAAAAAAAGGGTACTATTTGTACCGTAAGAATACATACAGTGGGTTACGTATTTACGTTTGTAGTGAAGATGATCGACATTTAATGAAGTGTACGAATCATTGTTTGTAGTGATTACCTTATATATGAAGAATTGTGTTTTATAAAGTAGAGAATGCCCAAACAAAGGAACCTTACCACTTTCGGGAAATTATAAAATTTGCACAGAATAACGTCACTCCGAACCTCTATTATGAACACTCTGATATAAATAGTGTCACAATATTGGAGTCTAAGTAAAATAATGGGTGTCAGATCAAATACATGACCTTCTGGCCATAGAATCCGATATTCATGACATAAAACACTTGGAAGGGTTAATTTAAGAACTTATAAAAAAAGATTAGGTGTAAACCTTTTAAAGTATAAGGATAGATATTATAGAATAAAATGTCTAAAATATTGAAAAAAGAAAAAAGGATGTCGGTTAACTTTTTTTAGTATATTCGTTCAGACAATACTCAGGATTTCGACTCTAATTGAAGGGTGGTATGTGGTCAGTGAGACTGTGACTTTTTGTTCTTAGGTCTTTAGGTCTGTACTAAGGAGGGATGTTACCAAGAGTTTCACACCACGTTCCTGGGGACCTCAGGTTTTTGGCGTAACCATTTTTCACACCCATTAATCGTCGTTGTGATTCCTGGTTTTATCGTTTTACCGTCTATATTTAGATGGTATGATCATTAATGTAATGTACATTTAACTAATTGTGACGATAGTTTTCCGTCTCTACTCGTCCTGTCTTGTTGTAGTCGGTTCATATACGACAGATATTTTCTATATGAAATTTTTACAAAAATGTTGTTTATCCAACTTTCATTTTCGTACCTTTTCTGTATGGTACCTTTGTCATTGGTTTATTCTCGACCTCATCGGTATAATTATAGTCTGTTTTGTCTGAAATTGTATTTTTACAATAACCTCTGTCTTTTACCCTCAAACATTGTCGATTTCTCAGTTAGGTAGTTCTTCTGTTTTAATATTTGTATTTACATGGATTGACTCAAGAGTTTATATACTCCATAACTACCGACTTTGTCTATTGTTGTCCCTTATGAGAATCTTTATGATCACTATGTGATCACAGTAATTACCTATCTGACTACTTCAGATTCTAGGTGTTCCTTTGTCTTCTGAACCCACTGTGATCTTGTCTAAAACATCTGATCTCGTGATGGGTTGAAATCGTCTTATGTGTGAGAAGAGTTTGTATGTTCCTTGTAAGAGATTCCCCTTTGTGTATGATCTGGTATTTTGTTCAAGGTTAGTTACATTTTCATGACTTTAAAAATGTTTCAAAAAAGAGAGTGGTGTTGTCTAAATTTGACCTTTAGTCATTGTCGGGTGCGTGTTGTTACTCGAAAACGTGACGATACTTCTGCGTCACGCCGGCTTTTTGGGTTTTGGTTTGTTTGTTTTTGTTGGTGTCTTTCTTTGTACTCTTTAATTATTTACTCACCTTTAATTTGTTGTCTGAAGATTTATTGGTCATTCAATACACTGTCTCAACCTTTTTAAGTGACTATGTCGAAGTTTAAGGTGTAATGTTGATTGAATTCATTGACGGTGACAACTTAAAGTCCTTTAATAATAAATTATTTTGTCTCCAATTGTGCATTACCAAAATAACAAAATTTTACTAAATTATCTTTATAAATTTTAACAAGGTTAAAATTAAAGTTTATCTTTATGACTATTTTGAGTACATTCTTGTTGATAAACCTCAGAAGTCTTCTTCTTCAAAATTCTTGACGACGAGACACGATACATGTATCACTTATTAAGTTAGAAATGAGACGTAAGGGTCACCTATACTATACTGACTATGGACTTGGATACACAAGCCAAAGAATGGGGAACCCTCCGTACGTACGAGTCGACGAGTCAACACAGACTGAGAAACGGTAGGGTACCTGACGTCGGGTGGTCCGAGGAGACAGGTACCCTAAAAAGACCGTACTTATGACCTCAACCAACGGTAAAGGAAGAGGTTCCCTAGAAGGACTGGGTCCCTGACTTGGACGTAGAGGACGTAACTAAGAAATGGTGATCAGTGACCCTTTCGGGAGAATGGGGAATATAGTATCGTAAATTGTACAAAATCCTTAGTCAAATAACCCTCGTCTTCGGGTCTTCGTCTTCTGACTTTAATCTCGGTCATGACCCTCCTTGTGAATTTGACACTAACTTTTTAACGACCTCTTAGTCACACTTGATCAAACTCTCAAGGATAAATTGGACATCTCCTCCCGTTCGACTCTTCGTGAACACGTTCAGTGTCGAATCCCTGTGTCCGAGTGATTTCAGACTCTAAATTAGTCTCCTAATATCCTACGAAGAGGATGGTATCAAAATATGAAGTGGTGGTGTAGTTAACCCAAGGATTAATACTCTAATGTCAATTTTCTGGACTTCTGGAGACTAGGTAAATTCTCTTCAGACATCCCACTGTGTTTCTGTTGTCTCTGTTTTTGTTTCTGCGAGCTCCTTTGAAGACAGAGGACTGTCGTATCGATGACGTTTGTCATTGTCAGACTTGAGGATCGTCTATTTGTATTCAGGAGTAGTACTTCCGACTAGATGGTGTCAAGGAAAGTGGGTTATGGAGTACAGACCGAGAGTTGTTTTTAAAGTTTCGTACGATTTTCCGTCTTTTGTTTCACATTCATCTGTTTCGTTCGTAGTCATGGTCTGAGTGTATACCGTCCCTACGACCTTAATAGTCTGGTCTTTAATTTTATTGACTGATTATACTATTGTGGAGATTACCTTTTTTCGTCTGTTATACGTTATTTTCTAACAATTACATCCGTCTCTCTACCTTTACGGTTCTTTCCTAGATTTCCTTTACCGTCTTTATTTGTTATGACGTTATCTTTCCTTTTTATGCAAACTACTCGAGTAGTCATCTGTCCCATGTCTACTCCTTTCCTAGTCATTCAGACTTCTATATAGTTATCTTTGAAGGCTTTGACTTAACGTTTCTCTTTTTGATTACTTTTAAACCTTGTCTGATAGATTCTTGACATCCTGTCAATAGTTTCCATATTGTATACATGACACCCTGATGGTTTTCCCCTTTTTCTTGTCTTCTTTATAAACTCCTTTATATTCTTAAAAGGTTTTAATCACTGTCTGTGGTTTGGTGTCTAGGTCTTTCAAATCTCTTATGGTTTATCCTTTTTATGGATCTTTGGATACAGATATGTATAGTGTGAGTTTAGTCATCTTATAGTTTTTTCCCTTTAGGACTTTCATGGGATTCTTTTCCACAGATCTTTAAGTACATTGTCATACTATCTTAATCTTTATGAGTAAACTCCAACTGTTGTTACTTAGTCACCACCACTGTTGTAAGTCCCGACATATAAAAAGAAATCTTTACGGATTATCGGATCTCGACCCTCACTTGTTCTCTCTGTCAACCTAATTGGGTCCTCACATTGAAACGGTCCGTCCATCTCATTTTCGTATCACGAAATACCCTCAATTTGTATCACCGGTTTCACTACCAACTATATACCATCGATTTATTCCTCCCTCCATGTCTTTTGTCCAACTATGTGAAATTCTTTGATTGTCTAAATTTTAACTTATCCATATCAATATTATTGTTCTCACTCTCCTGACCCTTTTTATCGAAACCTAATCTCAACTACCTACCGTGACTCTAAAGGTTTCATTTTGTGAAGACCATCTATTCCGGATAGTAATGTCGCCATTTCTTAGGTGGACGTTCAGTCCTCTTCGTCCATCGGTACCCGAACTAGGACCCAACCCTTCTAGGGGATCTCCTCCTTTACCGTTGGGTGAGGTCATAAGAACGACCCTTTTAGGGTATCTGTCTCTTCGGTCCACCCGGTGTCACGTGTCCCAGTGTTTCTCAATCTGTACTGACTCGCTGACCTGTCCTTCGTTTGTTTCGGGTCCCAGATAGTGTCCCTTTACCCTCACTCATCGATTTCCACTTACATTTACTTCCTTAGACCTTTACTTCTTTAAACCCACGCTGATCAACGACTGAATTTATAAGAAAGGAGAGAGGTATATAGTCTGTCCAACGGACATCGTCCATCCTTATATATCCGTCGTCTTGTCATAATAAGTTAAGAACTAAATTGAGTTCACCATTCTTATAGTATACCATACGTGGAAAAGGAGAATCAGAGTATGACCCAGTATAGATTGTATTGTAAAAGGTGATACTAGTTCACCTAGACTATAGTTTCGTTATACTTCTTCCGGGTGAAATAGTACTTCATTTACTAAAGTTTCACCCGTATGTAAACTATATACCTTTTGACCCCATCATATCACACCTAAACAAAGAAAATCAAACGGTGTTTTAACACTAGATACTATGGTCACCCCTTCCTTTTACTGTCTGCTCTTCCCGTCAAGTCATCCTAGACTTGAAGTTTACTTCATTACTTACTCACTTACCCTCCGTCCGCATAGTGGACGTCTTTTGGATCTGACGATTCTATTGGTGACGTTCTCGTCGAGACGTACGACGTGAAATGAATGCACTGAAAGAGTTACTGAGACGAGAGGTGTACTACATTTAAATTCTATACCTCTTACCCTCGTGATCACTAGAGTCTTTATATTGGACGGAATTCGTTTACCGGAAAGATGGTTAAAAAGACGATCTTGAAACGAACTGATCCCATTACTTTCTCGGTGTACTACCCTTATAGTAGTTAGTCTCTTTTCTTCTCCTTGTTTCCCAGACCTACAAAGTGTTTGATCCATCTGTTATGAACTTATTGGTTCAATTAGAAACCGGAGGTCAATCAGTCTGAACGTGAATTAATTTTTTTTGGTCTGTAATAAAAATAATCGTCAAAGTCTAAGTGTCGTTTTAATTCACCTTTCATGTTTCTTAAGGGTCCATAGGAGACGTAGAGAGGAGGAGTCTGGAGGGGAAGTTATACAGGTGTAAAAACTATACTTTCGTCTATACAGACTGGTCCATGAGTACACCATGAGTGTCACCAACACCACTGTCTCCAGGGGAAATCCTCACTCTGTCATGAGGGACTCGACGAGATTCATAATCGACTCCTATCGAGTATCGACTCAAGAATTGGATTTTTAACAAGAGTCGGTTTCCCTCGACCGAACATGTTTAATATTCGGGAAGGACCCCTGACGGACGTACGTTACAGACTAACTACGTCTTGTGTTTCCGTACGGGACAACGAAGTTAGACCCGGCAGAAACTTTTTGGTAGAGACGAAGTGTCGAGTGTCTGGTTGAAGAAGACTGTCAGAAATAATGAGGTCTCCAGAACGAGAGTTCTTCTCAGATCTAATTTAGAAACGTACGTTTAGAGACCAGTCCCTAAGGTTTACAGAATTTATATCCTGTAAAGGGTTAGTATGTATCCTGCAACTACTACTTCGTTACGAAATTTCAACACAACTTTTATACTCCGATATTAGTCTTATGGATCAAGACACAAAATCAATATCGTGAATTACCGAGATACTGAAACCTATCAAATAAAGAGACTCGGAGTTCAAAAGAGTAGAAATTTAAGTCCTATTAAGGAATACATTGTCTCCAATGATGTTCCTGAGTTTGTTCTTATATGGTTGTGTGTGTGTGTGTGTATGTGTGTGTACACTTACGTGAGTACGAAAATTTATTTTACATCACAAGAGTAATGTTAAATTTACTTAACTGTCAAAGAATAATAAAAGTGTAAAACAATAAAGTACCTTTGTAAGGTGATCTGTCGTTCAGTTATAATTCTAATGTGGTTTTTAAGTAATGAATAGATGGTATACGAACTGGGACACGATACCCACTCCATAAGTTTCTACCGTACCAAGAACTGGAGTTCCCTAATGTCAGACCCCTTTACGTAATTTATACTTGTCTATTTCACACCGGTTCATAATGTGTAAACTTTGCCGTCGTCCTACGGGTCTTTACTACCCTCGACACCAGTAAAAAGGTTCACATAGTCTCTTCTGAGTAATTCCTTTATTTGGAACTCCACTCTTTCAAAAATCCTTTCCTTGAAATAAGGATCATTTGAAATGAACTCGTTACTTCCTGTAAAATTAGTGAAGATTTTCATTGTAGTTAAACTAAATTGGATATTGTTGATAAAACACACATAGATAGTACATCTCTTGAAATTGTCTTTATAAATGTTGATTCTTAATTCCAATGAATGACAATAGAATGCTCCTGTCAGTAATCTTGTCTCTGGTGATTCTTGACACCTTTTTAATTTTTTTCGGACAATAATGACAATATTACATTCGAATATAAATTTCACTCGAGATTGAAGGGGGATTTTACATAATTATACGGGACAACTAAGTACTAGTGTTCATTTTTAGTTGGGTCAAAGAAATCTAGACTCATTCAATTTAAAGACAACAAGTGAAATACGGTCAATAAAGTTTTCGGAAATAATTCGTCAGTTCGACTACGGTAAAAAACTTTATATATCCACTATATTAATTAATACCTATATATTATATGGACAACCGGGATAAAGGGTCGACCAATCGATGTAAGGTTCCTACTGAATCTTAGACTGTCTCTTCATGTTTGGTTAATTTTGAATATGACTTTTTTTGGTTTATCTTGTAAAATATGAAGTATAGAGTTTGATCTGACAATGGTAAATAGATAAATTTAAAAGACCCAGTTTCTTAAATCCGTGGGAACTATTGAAAATACCTTTTGTATTGATATATACGGTCGTTTAAACCTTTTGAATCGTCACCGTTGTCCTGACCCTTTCCAGTCAAAAATAAGGTTAGGGTTTCTTCCCGTTACGGTTTCTTACAAGTTTGATGGTGTGTTAACACGAATAAAGTGTACGATCGTACCATTACGAGTTTTAGGAAGTTCTGTCCGAAGTTGTCGTACACTTGACTCTTGAATGTCTACATGTTCTGTTCAATCTAAGTCTTTTCCGTATCCTTGGTCTCTAGTTTAACGGTTGTGGGTGACCCAGTATCTCTTTCGTTCCCTTAACGTCTTGTTGTAGACGGAGTGACTGATGTGCCTTCGGAAACTGACACACCTAGTGTTGTTTGACACCCTTTAAGAAGGTCTCTACCCTTATGGTCTAGTGGAATGGACGGACGACTTTTTGGACATGAGTCCAGTTCTTCGTTGTCAATCTTTGTCTGTACTTTGTTGCCTACCAAGTTTTAACCCTTTCCTGATACAGTTCCGACATATATAACAGTTGAACGAATAAAGTTACCCCAGTGTTTTTCAGCCTGTATCGACTCATTGACTTGTTGGTGGTGTTTCCTATAGACTTATAAGAAAGATATTGGTTATATTCGAAACTTTGTATTGATATGATGATGGTGGAGTACGTTTGATTAAAGAAACATTCTTCCGTGTGAAATACACGATCATTTATAAGATATACAATATTTAATTTCCTTTTATTGACTATTATGAATCATTACTTAACATACTTATTATTAACACTAATGATCGATCAAATTTATATAGGTATCCTTTTACCAAGAAATACAATTAAATATAAGGTGTTTACACTTTACTATTAGTAAGATTGTCTTTAGAATATGAACCCTTCCCATATATTTTACGTTTCCTTAATTTTTTACTTGTTGTATAAAGTAGTGTTTCCTTTTGTGGACAAATGAATGATGTCTCGTGAATATAATTTATACTGGACTCCTTTGTCACTTTTTTTATAAAATATGGAGGTTTAGTCAAAAATTACAAATTCAAGGAATGGGGTCGTGTCACGGATCAAGAGAGAATAAGAGTTTGTAGGTACTGGAATTAAGAGGGAAAGGAAAAAAAAATTTTAAAAAAAAATTTAAGATTTTAGAAATTAAGAATGTACGCAAGGGTTTGTACTTGGGGGGAGGGTGGAGGGAGAGGTATTGTAGAGAGACCCAGTAGGGGTACGTGGTCGGGGTTCGTACGACATAGGACGCAGTCTGTATCTGACCGCTAAGTTAAGAATGTACTATCATATGTACAATCTTACGGTAAGAGGGTTTAGTAGGGTGGGAGAGGAAGAGGGAGACTCAGGTTTTCAGGCAATATGTGTAGACACAGAAAAAACGACAGAACGTATGTCCCAGCAGTAACGGTAGAAAGATTTAAGGTATATATACACATATACACAATCATATGACATAACCACAAAAAGAAAGACCGAATGAAGTGAGACATATTAGCCGAGGTCAAAGTAGGTAGAGTAGTCTTGACTAAGTTTACTTAAGAAAAATTGCCGACTCATTATGAGGTAACACATATACATGGTGTCGAAAGAATAGGTAAGTAGACGACTACCTGTAGATCCAACAAAGGTACAGGACCGATAATATTTGTCACGACGCTACTTGTAACCCCATGTACACAGAGAAAGTTAAGACCAAAGGAGCCACACATACGGGTCGTCACCCTAACGACCCAGTATTCCATCAAGATAAACGTTAAAAAATTCCTTAGAGGTGTGACAAGAGGTATCACCGACATGATCAAACGTAAGGGTGGTTGTCACATCCTCCCAAGGGAAAAGAGGTGTGGGAGAGGTCGTAAATAACGAACGTCTAAAAACCTAGCGTCGGTAAGACTGACCACACTTCACCATGGAGTAACACCAAAACTAAACGTAAAGAGATTATTACTCACTACAACTCGTAGAAAAGTACACAAACAATCGGTAGACATACAGAAGAAACCTCTTTACAGATAAATCACGAAACCGGGTAAAAAACTAACCCAGCAAATAAAAAGATCTTAACTCAACGTATTCAACGAACATATAAAAACTCTAATCAACAAACAGTCAACGAAGTAAACGATAATAAAAGAGGGTAAGTCTTCCGACAGAAAAGTGGAATGAATATAAAAGGAAACGACACGTCTTCGAAAATTAAAATTAATCTAGGGTAAATAAATAAAAACGAAAATAAAGGTCTTACGACCCTCCACCTAGTATCTCCTAGGACGACACTAAATACAGACTCTCACAAAACGGATACAAGAGGAGATCCTCAAAATATCAAAGACCAGAATGTAAATCTAGAAATTAGGTACTCCGGTGGTAGTGGGATTATGGTTTTGGACTGTTTCTACAGTGTGTTTTTAATGTTCACCAACTGGTCAAAAGGGTCGTGGTGAACAATTTCTCTAACAGAAATGAGGTAACATATAAGAACGGAGGAAACAGTTTCTATTCCACAGGTATACACACACCTAAATAGAGACCCGAAAGANGTTTAGTTAGTTACATTAAGTGGTGTAATTGTTTAACTTTTTATTTTTGGTATACTAATAGAGTTATCTACGTCTCTTCCGGAAACTGTTTTAAGTTGTAGGTAAATACTATTTTTGAGAGGTCTTTCGTCCTTGTCTTCCTTGTATGGAGTTGTATTATTTTCGATATATACTGTTTGGGTGTCGTTTGTAATCGGAGTTACCACTTTTTAACTTTCGTAAGGGGGATTTAAGTCCTTGTTCTGTTCCCACGGGTGAAAGTGGCGATGATAAGTTGTATCAAGACTTCAAAACCGGTGTCGTTAGTCTCGTCTTTTTCTTTATTTTCCTTAAGTTTAACCTTTTCTTCATTTTGAAAGTGACAAACGTCTACTGTACTAGGAGATGTATCTTTTGGGATTTCTGAGGTGGTCTTTTAATGATCTCGTCGATTAGTTACTTATATCATTTCAACGTCCTATATTTTAGTTGTGTGTCTTTAGGGAACGTAAGGATATGTGCTTATTACTCTTTCATCTTTTTCTTTAATTCCTTTGTTAAGGTAAGTGGTAACGTTGCTTTTCTTATTTTATGAATCCTTATATAGATGGATTTCTTTGATTTCTGGATATATATCTTTTGATATTTTGTGACTACTTTCTTTAGTTTCTCCTGTGATTATCTACCTCTTTATATGGTACAAGTACCTAGCCTTCTTAGTCATATCACTTTTACTCATATGATGGGTTTCGTTAAATGTTTAAGTTACGTTAGGGATAGTTCGATGGTCGCTATACAAAGTGTCTTGATCTTGTTTATTAAAGTTCTAAACCTACCTTTATGTTTTTTGGAGCTTATCGGTTTCGTTAGAACTCTTTCTTCTTACCTTGACCTCCTTAGTTGAACGGACTGAAGTCCGAGATGATGTTTCGGTGTCAGTAGTTCTGTCATACCATGACCGTGTTTCTGTCTGTATATCTAGTTACCTTGTTTTATCTTTCGGGTCTCTATTTAGGTGTGTGTATACCTGTGGAATAGAAACTGTTTCCTCCGTTCTTATATGTTACCTCATTTCTGTTATAGAAATGTTCACCACGACCCTTTTGACCAATTGGTGAACATTTTCTTACTTTGATCTAGTGAAAGATTGTGGCGTCTGTTTTTATTTGAGGGAAAGGAAAAAATTTTAATCAAATAAATAAAATTAACCTCTGATTAATGAAATGTTATGACATCACCAAAAACGGTATGTAACTGTACTTAGTCGGTACCCAAGTTGAGATCCGTCTGTAATAAAAAGTGAACAGGATTTTACTAAAAGGATTTGGAAGTAATTTGTAATAGAACGATTTGTCATGTGATAAATGAGTGTTCAGACAGAAACATGGTCATACTTTCGAGACGTATTAAAAATAGTACAAAAATCCCGGATCGGTTTACATAAACAAGTTATTTACGAACAATTTTTTCCATTTTCTACCTAATAAGTTATTTACCATGACCTATCAACCGATGAACCTCCTTTTATTTCAATCTGAAACTAAGTATTGTACTTTTAATGTGACCCGTTAATTAATTATATTTCTTGAGAATACGAAGTCATTATTTTTCGGTTGGGTCAATTTTTTACCCGTTTCCTAGACTTATCCTTAAAGAGGTTTCTACTATATCTCTATGTTTTTCGGAGTACTTTTCTCCGAGTCGTAGTAATCACTAGTCCCTTTACATATCGTTTTAGTGTTACTTTACATGCGTTAAGTGTTACAGGTACTCCACCTTTGCTGGGTTTACTTACAGGTAATCGTCTATTTACTTAGACTCGTGTGAGACCCTCTACCACTTCCTACCCCTTCGGACTGTACGACGTCAAGTGCCCTAACGTTTCTCAGTCTGTACTGACTCTCTGACTTGTTATTGTTCTCGTCGTCTACTTACTTGTTTGTCTTGGACCATATGTGAGTCTTCCTTATAATAAGTCGAAATTTTTCCCTTCTTTAGGACAGTGTACAATGTTGTACCTACTTGAAACTCCTGTAAGACGATTCGTTCGGTCAGTATTTTTCTGTTTATGACATACTATGGTGAATGTACTCCATAGATTCAAAAAGTTTAAGTCTCTTTGTTCATCTTACGACCAATGGCCTCAAATCCCCCTCCCTTTCCCCTGTCGACAATTTACCCACGTCTCAAAGTTTAAATGTTCTACTTTTTCAAGACCTTAGACCAAGTGGTGTTATACTTATATGGATTGTGATGACGTGTGAATTTTTACCAATTCTATCATTTAAAATACAAAGAAAAAAAAAGAATTGGTGTGTGTGATTTTCCAATTCTAACATTTGTTTGTTTGGGTATTACTCTATGACCCAAAGGACCACAGAGTCACCATTTCTTAAACGGACGACCACGTCCTCTGGACCCAAACTAGGGACCCATCTAGGGGACCTCTTCCTTTACCGTTGGGTAAGGTCATGAAAACGAACCCTTTGGAATACCTGTCTCCTCGAATCACCCGATGTCAGAATACCCCAGTGTTTCTCAACCTCTTCTGAATCGTCGATTTGTTGTTTGTTTACTCTGTGGCAAAGTATGGGTAAAACAACAACAAGTCAGCGGTTCAACACAGACTGAGAAACGTTGGGGTACCTGACGTCGTACGGTCCGAAGTATGGGTAATCTTACCCATACTAGTTTTTCAGTCTAATGTTTAAACCCACTTCTACACCTCTTTGACCTATGAGTATTTAAAGATACCCTTACGTTTTACCAGGTCGACGAAACCTTTACCGTTAAGGAATTTTTCCACTTGTTTCTTAAGGGTAAATTGGGTCAGTAAGGTAAGAATCCATATATAGTTCTCCTTAATTTTACATACAGGTGTGTTTTTGAACATGGACTTACAAGTGTTGTCATAATAAGTACTATCGGTTCTTCATCTTTAGTAGGTTTGCAGATAGTTGACTACCTATTTGTCTTACACCTTATAAGTATATCTATAAACTGTTAAGTACACCTATAAACTGTTAATTTTCCTTATTTCACGACTACGTACGATGTAGTTTCTACCTAGAATTTTTGTAATACCGTTCACTTTCTTCAGTCAGTGTTTTCTGACTTATAATATACTGGGAAAAATATACTGTATAGGTCTTATCTATTTAGATACTTATGTCTTTCATCACCAACGACTCCCGACCCCAACCCCCTAACTACCACCGTCGATTTCCCATGTCCCAAAGTCCTAGTATACCATCGAGATAAAAATCAAAAACGATATGACTCGCCTCAGTCTCTTTGTTATACTATAACGAATATACGTCTTAGCTTTTTCTTGACCATGTTTATTTGAAGAAATGTTTTGCCTTTGTCTGAGTGTCTGAATCTCTTACTTGGTCCTCTCGTCCCACCCCACCCCCTTCCCTATCTTTCAAACCTTAACTCTACATGTATGACGATATGATCCTGGATGACAGATTCTGGTCCTTGAGCCGAGTAATAACATATTGTTGGATTTACCCTTTTACTAAACTTTTTCTTATCCATGTGTATATTGATTTAGTCAAACGTCATGTGTACTTTGATAGTGTTGTAACAATTAGTTGATATGAGATCATATTTTAATTTTTCAAAAAATTTCCCATATCCGAAGAAGATACCACTACTTTTACAGACACCACTATAACCGTGTTAAGACATTTATACGTTTTTCGGTGACTTACCAGATGAACTTTACCCGTTTGTCATACCATACATTTAATGTAGAGTTATTTCGACAATGTTTTATTTTCAATGGTATTTTAATTTTTTTACTGTTCCCCGATACTTGAAAAATTTTTTTATATTTCTCTATGAACGATTGTATGTTTCTCGAAGATCTAAACCTACTCCTCTACTATTAGATTATTTTTGTTTTCTATATCTCTTCGTTATAGGTCTTCTCTTTCATGTTTATTATTATTTTTTTGGTCCTACTTTTCTATGAGTCGAAGTGATCAGTCCTTTGTTTTTTTTAGTTAAAATATGGGATTGTCTTTCCTTTTTTTAGTTTCTGGTTATTTTTGCAGACATCCTTTTTGTTTTGGTTTCTATTTACTACTTGATACTTCTTATAAATATTTTATATAGTGTTTTCTAATTAAATTATATATGATACCCTATTTAGTTATTCCTTTACTTTTTCCTGTCTTGGTAAATATCTTTATTTTCATGTTTACAGAGAACTTGTATACTTTTCTACGTCTTGAAATGAGTCATATTCTTATTACGTTTTATTCTGTTGTGAAAAGTGAAATGTCAACCGTTTTGAGTTTTTCAAATTATTAGAAAACCCAACCACTTCCACAATCCTTTACACTTAAGAGGATATATCTTCACAGTTGTAGTTTAAAAGTACTTCTCTGTAGACAATTTTATTTTTTATGAATGTTTAAGTTTTGGTCCGTCTTAATTAGATTCCACAATCTTTAATTTAATGACCAATGGAAGTCCACTTAACCCGATCATCGTCTTTCCCACCCGTGCTCCTTCGAAGACCAACGCCCATAGTACAAGAAGAACTAGACCCACATAAATGTACACATATAAATGAAACAGTTTTGTACATCTGGAGACATGAATACATGTGAAAGGATGTACATATCAAGTTGTCTCAAATAAAATTTTCACATGTATATAATAAAAAATCAACAAGGTAAAAATCCTTAAATAAGATGTCCATAATTAATGTTATTGTTCTCTTACTTTTATTTGACCATAGTTATTCTTGACTAATTTAATACAACATAAGTAACACAACAACAACAAGTCAACGATTCAGTACAGGCTGAGAAACGTTGGGGTACCTGCCGTCGTGCGGTCCGAAGAGACAGGAAGTGGTAGAGGGTCTCAAACGAGTTTAAGTGCAGTGCAGGCGACTCAACCACTACGATGGATTGACAGAGTAGGAAACGACGGGAGAAGAGGTAAAAAACTCTTGGGTACTTGTACTTGTCACAGGTATGATGTACTATGACAAACTATCAATTTTATTACTCCATCGAGATCTGATATAACAATTCCGTATTAGAGATTCTATGTAGTAATTTACCTCTTTCGTTTCAGATCTTGATGGTAAATGCATTTTATTTTCGTATATTTGTGTACACGAATAAATTCACGTATTTTATAGAACCTGTCTGTGTTTCTTCTCCAACGAAACCACCCCCTTCTTAACCTGGTGACCCTTTGTGACCACGTTTTCCCTGAATGAAAAGTTATAATATCTGAGGACATAAAAAAAGTGGTAAACATACCATTTTTTGTTTAAATGATCTTTTGGTTTAAAGAATCACTTTATTTTTAAATCTTCCGAGTCTACTTATACACCATTTGACCTGTCACAATTCGACCATCCTATATTTACAGACACTAAAAACCCTTTCCATTGAATCATAACAGATAATTGTGATTTTTGTGTCGGAGAGTTGAGTAGTTTAAGTACATATACTTTGTAATCTTTGATGGATACACAGGTGATTCTCACTTTTACGATTTATTCAACACCTTGTAGATGTCAGAATACCTTACTGTACCTCGACAATTTCGTACTCCCTGGATGTTCGCGACCGTACTTTCCCCAAATATGAGAATGATTCCGTCTTTTTTGTCTGTCCGTTTATACAAGTCATTCTAATGTAAATGTTTGCGTATACAACCTACTTGAAGTGTCTGTGTTATAATTTCAGTCTGTGTTTCTCATATATGACGTACTAATGTGAATATACTGTCGATCTTTTCCTTTTTGACACCACTGTCTCTAGTCTTGTCACCAATATGAAAACGTCCCTTATATTCCTTCCCTGGGAAGAACCCGTGACCTTTATAAAATAAAACTAACCACACACCGATATTCCCTTCCGTGGATACATTTTAGAATAGTTCGATATGTGGACTCGTGGGTAACGATGTTGACATAAAGATGACAGAACAGTCGAGTGTAGATCTACAGACATAAGGATCCACCAATGAGAGCAGTTTCGGGAGTCCAGTCTTGTAGTTAAAAAAATTACTTGTAGATAAAAAAAGAAGACTTGTAACGACATTTTAAGTAGAAGAAATAGACGTGTGAACTAGTGTCTGAAAAAACTACTTCTTAAATTTAACATTCACACTGTCTATTAAAATACACGGTTGAACTGACCCAGTACTCCACAGGTCCATAAACTAGTTTATAATGAGATCCACACAGACACTCCCACAAAAGTCTATTCTAATTGTAAATTAGTCATTTGACCCATTTCGCCTAACAAAAAGTATTACACACCCGGAGTAGGTGGGTCCACTTGTCTTGTTTTCTGACTGTAGAGGACTCCTTCTTCGGACGACGGACTACCCAGAAGTTTGATCTTGTAGTGGAAAAGGACGGGTTTCTTGACCTGTGGTAAGAAGGACCAAGATGGCGACGGACGACCGGAACACTGAGTTTCACCCTGTAACCGAGACGTCTAAAACCTGTACGGTCGAAGGTATTGAAATACTTGTTTAAGGAATGTTATTTAGAAAGAGAGAAAAAGAGACATAAGGTAACTACAACAAAAAGACCTCTTAGAACTAATTAAGTCATTCAGAGACATCAATGATTCAGTGACTGTTTTAGAAAAGAAACGGTATCCACGGGTAAATAGTTTCTATGATAGTTATAAGAGAGAATAATTAGAAGTTGTGTCATGTACCTCCACTCATTCAAAGATGAAGATAGACGAGTAAGAAATAATGATGTTAGTACCGGAGAGGAAGGATCTTACAATATGGTGATGAGTAAAACCAAAACGGTTTGGAATTGGTAGAAAGTTCCTAGATCCAAGAGTTGATAGTAGAAGTGTCTTCTGAAGAAACTGGAATTATTAGAATATATGTATATCAAGGTAAGTTGTAAACTCATATTTTAAGAAAAGTGACAGGAAATCGATAAAATGCACGTATCTGGAAGGAGAAGGTTCAACTGACGTTATCTACGAACGATGTATTTGCCTATCTAGGAGTGACTCTTTTTGATTCCCCGTCAGTTTCACTTCTGTTATTACACGTTTACACCCTCTTCTATGACGTATATCACTGATATTCACGACTATTTGTCTAGATGTCATAAAGGTTTTGAGGGAAGTATGTAAGTAAAAACATCGTTGAAATGACTCTATATTAAGTGTGTGGACTCGTAAGTGGACAAGTTTCCCAGGATAAGTTACCAAAAATCATTTAAGGGTCTTGACACGTTAGTAGTTGTATTAGTCAAAAGTAGTGTTATTTCTTTGGTACATGGAAAATCGGTAGTGTGGGGTAAGGGTGGGGACCGGGTTTCGTTGGTGATTAGATGGTAAGTGAATGATATGTATAAACACTTATGAAAGATATTATTGTACAATAAGCTCTTTTTTAAATTTTTATATCTCTTCCTTCTTCCTCTTTTATTTTTAGTGAAATTGGGTTGATAGGTCTATGACAATGGTTGAATAATATTAGGTGACAGTACCTGACTTACAAACATGGTTGGGCGGGGGTTTCAAGTATACTATTTCAAACTATATACGAGAAGGAATTAGGAGTGTCGTTCCGACACTTCATTCAGATTAATGGGAGGAGGAGGGTGGGAAAAAGAAGTCCTCGTCTTTGACTTCGAACCCGGTCATGTAATGAGTTCCAGTCTTTCCCTTACTGTGAGAAAACTTTCTGGTACGTCAGTGATCTGTGATTGAGTAAATTTTTTGTGTAATAGGATATAAATATATTCTACCCTTTAGTTACTTGGTGAGTTAATAAAATAAAAGACATGTTCTATTTTACAGACACAAAACAAATCGTATCAACTCTCTCATGAATAAGTTTTAATGTACTCAGAGAAAGTAAAATATATATCGTTCTATTTTTAACTCAAGGATATAGATAAAAACAAAAATTGTTCTGAAGGAGATAATTTAAACTTCAAAGTGTGACATTATCACACTTTATCCTATTATTACTCTTCTAAATTTACATAGTATCTATATGCATAGTATGTACAGTATATATGATATATCCATATAGAACAAAATGACTCGAAACGTAATAATGTGAACAGTCTATAACACAAAAAAAAATTATTTAACTTCTAGACACCGCTGGAACACAGTTCGTTTAGATAGTCGCGGTAACAAGATAGTCGTAAACGAGTGAAACACAGAGACACAGTGTAAAACCATTAAGAGTGTTATAAAGTTTGTCATAGTAAACAATGCTACTAAACACCAGTGGCTAGAAACTACAATAATGATACTGAACGACTTTCAAGTCTGTTACGAATCGTATAAAATCGTTATCTTATAAAATTTTAATGTTAATATTAAAAAACTCTGTATTACTACAACTTGTCAATTATTTCGTATTATATTTATATTAAAAGTATCCATGACCCTTTGGTTTTTCGAACAATTGGGTGTAATAACACTATGAGTGAATAACGTCAGTAGACATTGGCTCATGGGCTCATAGAGACTCCACACAGACGTGTGTATATACAGAATATTTTTCTCAACAGATGTATTATGTCTATCTTATACGTAAAGGAACCCAAAACGTTGATTTCTGTGTTCTTCCTTATTATGATTAGGAACCCGAATTAATTACAATAACAAATTAATTCTTACAAATAACAAATTATAACAACTATTATAACTATTGACAAATTAATCCTTACGTCTTGAGGGTTTATTTCCAATTGAACAAGAATCCGACTTTAATAATAAAACGATATTTTGTTGGACTGGAAAAAAGGTCACTGTAGATATACCCATGACGTCGTCCTTTCCGTATAAATCTGACATAGTAAAGACCCGACGTGAGTGATCCATACAAACTGCATTCCGTCTTTTTTTTTCAGAAACCGATGAAAGTCGGAAATATGACGAAAAATTCCTTGTGACTTTCAAATGAATCGAAACCGAAATAGAGATTTAGGGAGACACTGGGAGGAAATCAAAATGGTAATCTTTTTTTCCTTGTGTGGATGAGTGTATGTATGTAGAATGACAGAAAGAGGGAACTTGATTATTTTAAAAATTTTTCAGACTTTTCGTAATCCAAAGAAGTTTATTATCCGATATTTTCCTTTTAAAAATAAAAGTAAAGAGAAGAGTAGAAACAATCATATAATTACACTGTCCAAGTGTCTTACCAAATTTGTATCGAAATTACAAATTTGTATAATATTAATCTACATTAAAGATGTTTTTGTTTCTTTCTTGACTTAATTTACAACGACTCTTTGTGTTATATCGTATGTAAAATATATACACAATCGTCAAGTGGAAGACAATAGTTGTCCTAAAAACAACAACAGTCAAAGTCATGTATAGTCTAATTAGTATTAGATATATCCAGTAATCATGAGTGGTTCTTGTTTAGGGTTTCATTGATGGACTATGATTGTGACCGATTTTTGGACTTCAAGTCGAGAAAAATCCGAAAAATTAGTACGTCATATCCTATAAGCTAATTCACACTCGGTTTCGTTTAGTGAAGTGGAAAGGAACAAAATTTTATTAAATACTCCAAATGTTTTCGAAGGTTTAGGATACTAAGGTTTGTCCTAGATAGAACGAAGCCCACGAATTGTGAGACTGGACCGTCTCCCTTCATCAGACCAAAATTTCCCAAGAATACCGAGTCTGCCATTTCGTAGACGGACGTCACGGTCTCTGGACCCAAGGTAGGGACCCTACCCTTCTAGGGGACCTCTTCCTTTACCGTTGGGTGAGGTCATGAGAACGGACCTTTTAAGGTACCTGACTCCTCGGACCATCCGATGTCAGGTACCCCAGCGTTTCTCCACCTGTGTTGACTCGTTGAAGTGAAAGTGAAACATATTCAGACGAGTGTATGTTCTTTTAATAGATCTTTTCACCCTCGGAACTTGTCCGTCTCCGACTTACTTACTCCGACCTATTACGTACTGTGCACGAGAGATTTCAGTCTTTACTTCTTTTCTTGGTCTTCATATTGAGCAACAAAACATTCGATTTAAAAGATGAAAGAGAAAGAGGAATGTCTTATACATTCTAATATTCTAAAACTTTTCAATATGAACTGTTTATAACAGTAATTTTTAATAATACACATCCATAATAATATACTCTATTGTGTGCGTTTTATGTGTCTCCTGGACCATGTACTATTTGTTATTTATAATCGATGAGAACAAACAGAAAATTTTATTTAATATCTAAGACAGTAATACCTAAGGTCCTAAATTTTCGTAGTCGAAAGTAACGACGTCGATGAAGACTTTGAAATCCTTGATCGTCTTACGAGTCACAAGTCTCATCGACATAGATTATCCACCATTTCTAGTGTCGAAAAATTTTTATAATTATGAAAAGGTCTGAAAGGTTTACAAAAATGTTATCCGACGGAATAAAAATATTACTTTTTCGTTTTATTTATGGTTTAATTTTTAAATGTTTATTTTTTCTTATTACGGAATTTTAAGAGAATGTATTAGTTTTCCTTTACAAAAATATTTACAGTGAGACTTTAATGATAAAATTCTGAGGTTTACAGTTCGACTCCTTGTTTATTTTTCATGATTATCACTTAATTCAGTCACGTTCCTACATTGAAGGAGTCACTGTAGTTTTATTTTTAAGGTAGGAAACACGAAATCTTTTGTTTTGTTTTGTTTACTGAGGATTTACAAGGTTTCATCTTCAATAATATCATTCTCGAGTTAAGGATCTTCACCCTGTTAATTTAAAAAACAAATTTTGTATACCGAGATTCATATTATTTCCGGAAAGGTCCACCGTGGTCGCCATTTCTTAGACAGACGGTCACGTCCTCTGCATTCTCTACGTCAAAACTAGGACCACAGTCCTTCTAGGGGACCTCTTCCTTTACCGTCCAGTCCTTCTAGGGGACCTCCTCCTTTAGCGCCCAATCCTTCTAGGGGACCTCCTCTTTTAACGGGGGATGAGGTCATAAAAACGGTCCTCTTAGGGTATCCGTTTCCTCGGGCCCCCGACTAACAAAGTCAAATCAACGAGTCAGCACAGGTTGTAAAAAGCTGGGGTACCTGTGTTCCGAAGGGACAGGTAGTGGTTGAGGGTCTCAAATGAGTCTGAGTACAGGTAACTCAACCACTACGGTAGGTTGGTAGAATAGGAGACACCAGGGGAAGAGAAGGGTGGAAGTTGGAAGGGGTCGTAGTCCCCGAAAAGTTTACTCAGTCAAGAAGCGTAGTCCATACCCCAGCGTTGCTCAAACTGTAACGACTCACAGACTCGTGTGTGTTCATGTCATTTTGTAAAAACATTCGTTGATATTGTTTTTGATCCTTGTCGATTTTGTGTATTTTCCCGGGTGATACTCTTTCCCTTTAAATTGTCGTATCGAAAACAACAACAACAAATGAATTACTTTTCTGGGACTACGACCCTTTCTGACTTCCGTTCTCTTCCCCTGACATCTTCTACTCTACCAACCTTATATAGTGACTGAGTTACCTGTACTCAAACTCGTTCGAGACCCCCTACCACACGACGTCAGGTTCCCTAACGTTTCTTAGTCTGTACTGAGTCGTTGACTTGTTGTTGTCATACCTATGTCGTATTAAATTAGTTAAGAATAACTATCTATCAAATAAACTGACTCGTTTACCTGTTCGACCATTCAACACAAGACTGAGAAAACGCTGAGGTACCTGACGTCGGACGGTCCGAAGAGACAGATATCCTAAAGGGTCCGTTCTTATGACCTCACCCAACGGTAAAGGAAGAGGTCCCTTAGAAGAACTGGGTCCCTAGTTTGTGTGCAGAGAACATAACCGTTCGTCTAAGAAGTGACTCGTTGAACCTTCGGAGTTGTTCTGTCTATAACCATATTTTAAAGTCGGAGGATGATAGACACAAAAAAAAAAAACCCCCCCCCCGTGACACTCTAAGAACTATAGTTCTTGTGAAAAAATTAAGAAATCAAAACTTCATAGAGTAAAAAAAAAGAAAAGAATTTTAAATAAAAAATTAACTTCCTATTAACGAAATATCTTAAAACAACAAAGGACAGGTTGGAGTTGTACTACAAAGAGTAAAATTCAACAGTTATTTACAAAAAGATGATTGATCCACTGGAACCAACTAGGTGTCAGATCAAATTCCTAAAAATTATTAAAGTAGTTGAAAATATTAAATAATCATAAATATTGGTGTAGTATTTCCAGATTTCTCTAAATAATATCGTAAAATAGTATGGAGAAATTTATTTATTTGACAAGATTTTTCATTAAAGATTATGGGGATCTGAAATTTTTGGTTTCAACAAATTTTTGCTAATTACTTTAATTCTTCTGTCGGATCAGTGTCTCAATTTACCTTTTGACGTTAATTTACAAATTACTCGATACACGTAATGACCAATAATTTAATCGAATTTTGTACTGGTTACCCTACACTTTAGACATTCAAAAGAGATTTTGCTGTTACGAGTCCTAGAATTGTAAAGTACGATTTGGTGTGATATGTAATACAGAAACATATGAATTTCTATAAAGTTCATATTTTTAAAAGTGAAAACCAAAACACTAAGTCAAATGTAATCGAAGAAATGTGTTTACGGTCTTGGTTTTCTTTTGTCTTCATTAACACGTATTTATGATATTGTGATTTACTTACATGTCCAACCCTCTTCTTAGTATCTTTCAGTTTCGATTTCCAGTTATGACATATTACCAAAATCATTGTAAACTTTACTTTTTAGGAACGGACCTAATACCCACCGATAAGTGTAAGTAAAGAGACTTTTACAGAAATCAAAAATAAAGAAATTTTGTACACTTATGTTTCGTTTATAGTATTAGTTTATTGTGTACACTTTATTTCTGAGGGTAAAGTCGGTAAGAACAGTAAATCTGTAATAAAATCTGACATATACCTTTTGAAAAATAGACAATAACTAATGGAAAGTAAGTAAAAATTTTAATTCAATTTTTAATTAAATTTTTAAAATTTAATTTTTTAAGACACGAATTATTTTCTATAAAATACCTCATAATTAATGAGTCGGTAATTTTTCTTATGTAAACTTAGTCAAGATTACTCTACCTACTTTGACCTCGGCTAATATGTCTCACTTCATTCGGTCTTTCTTTTTATGGTTATGTCATATGATTGTGTATATATACCTTAAATCTTTCTACCATTACTACTGGGACATACGCTCTTTCGTTTTCTCTGTGTCTACACATCTCGCCTGAAAACCTGAGACTCCCTCTCCCACCCTACTAAACCCTCTTACCGTAACTTTGTACATATGATAGTACATTCTTTGCTTAGCGGTCAGATACAAACTACGTCCTATGTCCTACGAACCCCGACCACGTGCCCCTACTGGGTCTCTCTACCATACCCCTCCCTCCACCCTCCCCCCAAGTACAAACCCTTGAGTACGTGTGGGCACCACCTAAGTACAGTTACATACCGTTTTGGTTATGTCATAACATTTCATTTTATTTCATTTTTATTTTTAATTTTTTTTTTATTTCTTATACGTGACCATTTTTTTATTTATTTATTTATTTCATTTTCTATAAAATTTTGTATGGTCATGAGTCTTTTATATAATTGGATACATGTGGAAGGACTTTTAGAGAACTTCTTTGTGAGGTCTTAAACTTACTTCTTTCTATTTGCACCATATATTCATATACCACTGTCATATCGATCATTTTGAACAATTCAAATTTGCTAGTACCGATTGTGCCGATATTTAAAAATTCCTAAATCTTTTATCTTCCATGTTTTCCATTTTAGTATACTTAACACTTTATAAAACAAGATCAAGATACTTTTTACGGTAACCATTAAACTGTCCCTATCGTGACTCAACTGACGTAAACCGTCATATCGGTAAAAGTTTTATGACTAAGAAGGATGGGTCCAGTACCTTATAGAGAGGTAGACAAATACAACGGAAACTAAAGAAAGTAGTCACAGAATTTTAAAAGATATATGTAAGAAAACAGAAGAATCCATGCAAATAAGGATCTATAAAATAAGAAAGACAACGCTTACCCTAACTCAGGAATTAAAGAAAAAGACTAAAAAGTAACAATCATATATCCTTACGTTCACTAAAGACACGTAACTAAGATATAGGACACTGAAACAATTTAAGTGACTAATCGAGATCATTAAAAGACTATCAATAGAAATCCCAAAAGATATATATCATAGTACAGTGGACGTTTGTCACTCTCGAAATGAAGAAGAAAAGGTTAGACCTAAGAAAAAGACAAAAAAAAAAAAGAAGAGACTAAGGACATCGGTCCTGAAGGTTTTGAACTTATTGTCACCACTCTCACCTGTGGGAACAGAACAGGGACTGGAATCCTCCTTACGAAAGTCAAAAAGTGGTAACTCTTACAAAGGACACCCGAATAGTATATACCGGAAATGATACAACTCCATCCAAGGAAGATACGGGTATAAAATTCTCAAAATTAGTATTTACCCACGACTTAAAACAGTTTGTATACTCTTCTTAAATCGTTTGTATACTCTTCTACGAGTTATAGCGAGTAATAATCTCTTTACGTTTAGATTTGATGGTACTCCATAGTGGAGTATGGTGAATCTTACCGGTAGTAGTTTTTCGGATGTTTGTTATTTACAACCGCTCTCACACTTCCCTTGTGAGGACGTGACAACCACCCTTACATTTAACTATGACGGTGATACCTTCTGCCAAACCTCCAAGGAATTTTTTGATCCTTAGTTTAGTGGTATACTGGGTCGCTAGGATGAGGATCCGTATATGGGACTCCTTTGGTTTCAACTATTTCTGTGTACATGGAGTTATAAGTAACGTCGTAATAAATGTTATCGATCTTGTACCTTCGTTAGATCTACAGGTGACTGTCTACTTACCTATTTCTTCAACACCATGTATATGTGTTACCTTATAATGAGTCGGACTTTTTTCCTTGTGTAAACTCAGTCAAGATGACTCCACCTACTTGGGTCTCGGATAATATGTCTCACTTCATTCAGTCTTTCTCTTTCTATTTATAACGTATGATTGTGTATATATATACCTTAGATCTTTCTACCATGACTACTTAAATAAACGTTCCGTCGTCACATCTTTGTCTATATCTCTTTCTGATACCTGTACCCCTCTCCTCTCCTCTCCCACTCTACATACCTCTCTTATTGTACCTCTGAATGTAATGGTATACAATTTATCTATCGGTTACCCTTAATCGACATTCAGAGTCCCTTGAGTTTGTCCCCGAGACATAGTTGGATCTCCCCACCCTACCCCTCACTCTACCCTCCCTCCAAATTCTCCCTCCCCCGTATACATGTGGATACCGACTAAGTACAACTATAAACTGTCTTTTGTTGTTTTAAGACATTTCGTTAATAGGAAGTTTTTTTTTTTTCCATTTTGATTCAGTTAGTAGGTCTTTATTTAAAGGTGTAATAACGTTGTTTTAGACCTTCGTCCGTCCCCTGTTTTCGAAAACTTTCCAGAGTAGAATAAACCCTTCACTTTCCACTTCTATGACAATTTTAAAATTGTTAGGTTCCTTTATGTCCAAGTGTATGCAAACAATCTTTAAACACAATTCATAATCATCTTAGTTTTACTCTTCGAGATTTTCGACTGTCCTTATTCTCTTTTTTTTAATCTCGATCCTCGACCAAGACTAAGTCCCCTCGATCCCTTGGGGAGGTTAAGACATCGTGTCTTTCAGAGGACAGACTTCTCGTCAGATACCTAGACACGACAACACCCTTAGTCATTCCCGTGTCCGTCTTCCTATTTTAATAGGAAGGCGGACACGGCTTCGGGATTTATCTGTAAAGAGGGTTGTTCTGTATATCTACCGGTTCTCCGTGTACTCTTCTACCAGTTGTAAAGACTAATAGTCTATTTACGTTTAGTTTTGATATTATTCTATAGTGGAGTGTGGATGGTCTTACTGATAGTAGTTTTTTGGGTGTTTGTTATTTACCACCTCTCCCATACCTCTCTTCCCTTGGGAGGATGTGACAACCACCCTGACATTTAACCATGTCGATGATACCTCTTGTCATACCTTCAAGGAATTTTTTGATTTTTGTCTCAATGGTCTACTAGGACGTTAGAGTGAGGACCCGTATATAGATTTCTTTTTGTACTAGACTTATATATATATATATATATGTGGGGTTACAAGTGACGTTGTGACAAATGTCGTTGGTTCTATACCTTCGTTGTATTTACAGGTAGCTGTCTTCTTGTCTATTTCTTCTACACCACCTATATATGTTACCTTATAATGAACCGGTAACCTTTCTCACTTTATTACGGTAGACATCGTTGTAACTCCCTGGATCTCTAATAGTACGATTCACTTCAGTCAGTCTGTCTCTTCCTCTTTATAGTTTACTGTAAGGAATATACACCTGAGATTTTTATTTCCTATGTTTACTCGAATGAATGTTTTGTCTTTCTCTGAGTGTCTGAATCTCTTACTTGAATACCAACGGTCCCCCTTCCTACACCCCCTTCCCTATCAGTCCCTCAAACCCTACCTGTACATGTGTGACGATATAAGTTTTACCTATTGGTTGTTCCTGGATAACATATCATATCCCTTGAGACAAGTTACAATATACCGTTGGACCTATCCTCCCCTCAAACCTCCTCTTACCTATGAACACATACATACCGACTCAGGGTACCGACAAGTGAACTTTGATAGTGTTGTAACAATTAGTCGATATGGGGTATGTTTTATTTTTCAAGTCTTTTTTTATTTCAATGTGTCTTATTTTTAATTTTTTAGGGGGGTCTTGATTATTCACTCAACTCGTTCCAACATCATATATTCTAGTTGTGTGTTTTTAGTTGACACAAAGATATGTGATTTTTGTTCATATACCTTTGATTTGAATTTTGTGTCACTGTAAATATTAGTACAGTTTCTTTTATTTTATGAATCCGTGTGTGAATTGTGTTGTACAAGTCCTAGAGATACTACTTGCATTCACAATCCCCCTCCTCTACCGTCTACATCTCATCTTACGGTTGATTTTTAACGTCCTCGTAACCTTTGTCTCTTGATGAGCAACTGTTGTTAGTATATCTTCCGACTAAATCCGTCCTCAACAGTTACCTAAGATTTTGACCATTTTAAACTATACGTCTTTCATATGATTCATAGTCTTATGGAGAGGTGTTTTGTGATTAGTTAATATTTCCCCCTTTTCAATTAAATTCCACCCTTTTGATCGGCAGGAGTTCTACTGGTCTACTAGTTCCCATAGTAGTACCACCACCCTGTCCCGTTGTAGTACACAAAGAACTATACTACGAAACTTTCCGGTGTCGTATCCAGGGCGGTTTAAGGTACATCACTGCAAAGACGTTTCTTACACATCCGGACATAAGAAATTTTGACGATTCCCGTACTTTTGCTTGACAAGGTCTGACCTCGTCTACACTGTCATCATAAGGACTTGTCTGAGACCTAGTCTTTCCTTTTTCGGTGACCACCCTGTCGACCGTTTTAAACTTGTCCCACCAACACAACATGACTTCCACTAGAGAGACGAAACCTCTCAACAATGTGTCTTCGTACAAAATGAGAAACCTTTTACACGTGACTGTCTTATGTTTTAGTCTACCATTATGAATTATTATTTCGTATATTTTGTTTATGAGTGGTTACTGAAATTGTTTTATTCGTAGACGAAGTTTCAATAAAAAATCCCATACCTACCGTTTTAGTGAGAAACAGGGAAACGAATCATGATGTTACAGGTTCTAAGGGACCTTTTTTGTATTTTTACCATTCTTGTTTCATGACCTGACTGACTTTTTTTTACTACTTTTACATACTGTACAAATAGTACATTTTTGTCTGGAATGAATAAGTTGAACTATAAATTTTATTTTTATGATAATTTTTATGTTTTGGATCTTATAATTTATATTTATTTTAAAATTTTTTGTGGATATTAAATTTAGAGACTTCTGTTTACAATGAGAAGACATAAAGGAAGGTCCGTATAGACGTACTTAATTATTTTGAATAAAGAGATAAGAAGTGCCACGACCCAGAGACGACGGCACACCCGAAAAGAGAGTGACGTCCGTCGGACGTGTGGTGTTGGTGAGAGGTCAACGTACGCCACAGGTCCGAAGAGTAACACCACCGAAGAGAACAACTCGTGTCCAAGATCCAACACACCCAAAGTCGTCAACACCGAGGGTCCGAGATCTCGTGTCCGAGTCATCAAGACCGTGAACCCTAATCAACGAGGTGTCGTCCAACCTAGAAGGGTCTAGTCCCTATCTTGGATACAGAGGACGTAACCGTTCTCCTAAGAAATGGTAATTAGATGATACCTTCGGGGTACGTAATTAAAAATTTCCGGAAACTGTACCTGATGACTTTACAAAGGTTAGTAGTCTCTTTCTTCCATTGAAAAATAAACGCGACGAAGAATGGAAAAAAGGATTTGTTCACCTTTCGAAACGATTAAATTAACCCCCATTTTTTCCACAAGTAAATTTGAAAGTAAGACGATTGAGAAATACTCCAGTTAGTAAATAGGACAGAAAAGTGTAATCAATCAATCACAATCAATGGATCAGCACAGACTGAGAAACGTTGGGGTGCTTGACATCCGGCGGTTCGAGGAGATAGGTACTCTAAGAGGTCCGTTTTTATGACCTCACCTAACGGTAAAGGAAGAGGTCCCCTAGAAGGGTTGGACCCCTAGCTTGGATCCCGAGGACGTAACGTTAACAATTCTTAAATCTTTTATCTAAGATAAAAGATTTATCTTAAGAAATCTTCACCTAAGAAATGACAGACTCGATGTCCCTCCTAGGTAGAAAGTACAATCCAAAAAAAAGGAGTGTAGAAAAAAAAAAAAGACACTTAACTGAATTAGTACAACAAAAAGGTCACCCTCAAAGACCACTGAACATAGTCAAACTTATTTGGGAAAAATGCAATACTTACACCCGAAGGGACCACCGAGTCTACTATTTCTTAGGTGGATGATACGACCTCTGGACCCAAGCTAGGGACCCAACCCTTCTATGGGACCTCCTCCCGTACCGTTGGGTGAGGTCAGAAGAACGGACCTCTGAGGGATTCCTGTGTTCTCGGACCGCCTGATGCCAGGTGCCCCACCGTTTCTCAGCCTGTGCTGACTCGTTGTTTCGTGTCGTGTCGGACAATACTTACACTCGAAGGGTCCACCACGATCATCATTTTTTAGACAGACGGTAACTTCCTCTATATTCTCTGTGCCCAAACTGGGGACCCAACCCTTCTAGGGGACCTCTGTCGGTACCGGTGGATGAGGTCATAAGAACAGACCTCTTAGGTTACCTGTCTCCTCGGACCGTCCGATGTCAGATGTCCCAATGTTTCTCAACCTGTACTGACTTCGGTGAATCGTACGTGTGTGCGTACAATTCTTACAATTAGTAAATTGAGAAGTATCGATTAAATTAGAGGATCCAAATCTACGTTAAAATTTAAAGTAAATACCAAAAAAATTACATGTCTTTAATTTTCGACTAAATGTCAATTAAGATAACTAAAAAGGAGAACAATATAAAAATGGGTTATTGAAAATACGAACCTTTAACGAATATTTTTCACTTAGTTATGTTCTCAACCATCGTCTCTCTGTCTCCTTTTGTTCCTGGACCTTCTATGAACATTAACTTCTAGTCGGAGGATGTTTTCGGTTTGTTTTGGTTGCCCCAATTACAGCCTGTATTAACAGGACTACCTCTAAATTGAAAAATTTTATTAGTTCAATAAAATGTTGCTATATAACACTGTATAATTGAGACCTTAAATTACGTAAAAATAGTCTTAAATGAAAAAGGGGGGTTTTGACCGAAAACTGTAATCTTTCTTCTTTTGGTCCTGGGACACACGGAAATGGTCCGGTGGACCTTGTCTCCTGTCAGTATTCTTAGACCCCGTTATCTACGGTGGAGATCGAGTGTTCCAATTCTCTCTCTCGTGTGACTTGAGTAAGAAGACACTAGGACGAGTCCCAATTCCCAGACAGTAGACAGCCGACAACAAGAGAGATGAACCCGTGTACGTGTTGACGGTACTCGTATTAAGAGATCACCAAAGTAGATTTGTCCGTATTTTACTCTATTTCTGCGAAAGTATAAAGTGACAAGACTAGTCGGTCACCATAGTTAATTAAACAAGAAAGACAGTAAATTGTAATTTTCCCCAAAAGAAATTAATTGAGCAAACGAAAGTAATAGAGTAGATAACAGACCAATTTATCCCACTACACTTTCACTCTGTGCCATCTTCCGTTAATCTAAGGTTTGTGTGTCTTCTCGAGACTTGAGTGTAGAAGCATTTACAGTTTCTTCCACCGTTGGTGACGTAGAGACTAAACCAAATCCAGGTAGTCGAGGGTCATCTGAAATTTGTATGCTACGCGGGGGAGTGTCGAACGTAATCATGTTCCCTGTAAGAGGTCATTTTTCCGGACGACTAACGACACTCTGTTTCCTCTCCATAAAGCAATTATTTTGTATAGTTACGACTGATCGTAGTCGACACGACATATAGGATCTTAGTTTCTCTACCATTTACCAGATATGACTTCTTTATACTTTTTTTGAGTTACAGAATTATTAACGACAGGGTTTTGTATTTTTCTAATTCAACAACCGACAGGCAAAAGTCGGAAACCGTTTTCAGGAGTCCAATCAGTCAACAACCGGAGAGAGAAGAAAAAACCAAGGGTTCAGATAGAGAGACGAGAGGAAACGACAAGGTGTCGGTCTCTTGGGTACAAAGTAAAGACTCAAGGACCTGTGACAGTATTAGGGAAATCATCATCGAGTCAACGATGCAGCACAGGCTGAGAAACGCTGGGGTACTTAACGTCTTGCGGTCCGGAAGGACAGGTAGTGATAGAGGACCTCAAGTGAGTTTGAGTACAGGTAGTTCAGCCACTACGGTACGTCGGTAGAGTAGGAGACAGCAGGGGAAGAGGAGGACGGGGTTAGGGAGGGTCCTAGTCAGAAAAGGTTACTCAGTTGAGAAGCGTACTCCACCGGTTTCATGACCTCAAAGTCGAAATCGTAGTAAGGAAGGTTTCTTTAGGGTCCTGACTAGAGGAAGTCTTACCTGACCAACCTAGAGGAAAGAGGTTCCCTGAGAGTTCTCAGAAGAGGTTGTGGTGTCAAGTCTTCGTAGGTAAGAAGTCACGAGTCGGAAGAAGTGTCAGGTAGATCGTAAGTATGTACTGGTGACCTTTTTGGTATCGGAACTGATCTGTCTGTAAACAACCGTTTCATTACAGAGACGAAAACTTATACGATAGATCCAACCAGTATTGAAAAGAAGGTTCCTCATTCGTAGAAAATTAAAGTACCGACGTCAGTGGTATTAGGGAAATCTACACATATTAAGGAGTCCACTTATAAACGTAAAATTGACCTCTAAGAACTGTAGGGATTCAGAATGTTTGGGTTTCGTCATTCAGATGTTACTATCTTAAAATCGAAGGGTCTACCTATCATCCGACTCGTGGAGAGTCTATTTTCTATCTTTTTTTTTTCATAACATAAAACATATCGAGACTTCAGGAGGGAAAACTTTTAGAATGGGATATCCGTTACACGAATATTTAAACCTAAAAGCTTAGCCTAATGGACCTAAGTTTAATACAAAGACAGTAAATCGTCAATACACTGGAATTTTTTTCAATAAAGTGGAGAACTTCTGAGTCTAAGAATAAACATTCGACTCGTTATTCCTGAATGTCTTAACAATATTTTTTGTTTACTTTATGACTGACGTTTCGTGAATCTTGTTAAAAACGGTAAGTCAAGTTAGAATCATTTTGACAAATATGATAGTGGTGAGAATAAATACATCACGTTGTGGTACGGTACATTTTTGTAAAAGAGATTTATGTCTTCATTGAAATCATTTATCTAATATGAGGACATAATCTGTTAAAGATTATAAATGTAAGGAAGTACAGGGAAATACAATGTATCTTTTATTATTCGATTTTCCGAATTTAAAATAATGACAAGTTAAGAGAGATTATTAATAAAATTTATTTTGATAGTTCTGTCTAAAGAAAAAAGTACACTTTTATAATAAAACCCATAATGAAACCCAATCTCGTAAAATCTTTTCTTTCAAGATAACATTCTTTCCATTTAAAAAATCGCAAGTACTTTCATTACTTTGTGTTCGTTTTATAAGTAAACTATATGAATTATATACTGACCGAAGTGTAATAAAAGGATCAATTTTTTGAAAGTGTGTTTATCAAATTTGAATGTCTAATATTGTAAATGTACTTTTTAAAACTCCACCGAAACTAGTTCTGGATTGTATATTATTACAAGAAGGTGATCTTCCTTTTTATTAAAGATGAAACAGAGGACAGATTATTCACTGAAATTTTAAGATAAAACATTACAATCCAATCCACGTTTTCATTATCATCAAAACCTGAGACCTAAAATTTAGTAATATTAATCCGAGTTTGTGTAGAAATAATTATTTTTGTCCTGGGTAAAGTTAGTTTTGTAAAAACGGTTGTTCTTTATTCAAACGAATGAGGACATCGTGTTTTTAGTCGCGAAACCGTAGAAAAGACTGGTATTACGTAATTCTAATCTAGAGTTAATGTCCTCTTTTTGATAATTTTTAAGGTTGTATACCTCCAACTTGTTGTGTGAAGACTTATTGGTTGTTTAGTGTCCTCTTTAGTTTTTTCTTTATCTTTATACGTATCTTTGATTACTTTTACTTTTGTGTTGTTGGGTTTTGGACACCCTGTGATATTTTCGTCACGATTCTCCTTTCAAGTATCGTTATGTCCGTATGGAGTTCTTTGTTCTTTTTTCAGTTTATTTATTGGATTGAGATGTTGATTTCGTTGATCTTTTCCTTCTTAACCTCTTGGGGTCTCAATCATCTTCCTTTCTTTAGAATTTTTAATCCCGTCTTTATTTACGTTTTCTTTGTTTTCTCTGGTATCGTATTTAGTTGTTTCGGTTTTCGACCAAGAAACTTTCCTACTTATTTTAACTGTTTGGTAATCGGTCTGAGTAGTTCTTCGTTTCTCTCTTTTTAGTTTAGTTATTTTAATGTTTACTTTTACCTCTCTAGTGTTGTCTGTTGTGTCTTTATGTTTCCTAGTATTCTCTGATGATACTCGTTAATATACGGTTATTTTACCTGTTGCACCTTCTTTACCTGTTTAAGAATCTTTTCATGTTATAAGGTTTTGACTTGGTCCTTCTTTATCTTTTACAATTGTCTGGGTAGTGTTCGTGTCTTTAACTTTGACATTAGTCTTTAGAAGGTCGTTTGTTTTCGGGTCCAGGTCTGCCGAAGTGTCGACTTAAGATGGTTTTTAAAGCTCTTCTCGATTGTGGATAGGATGAGTTTGAGAATGTCTTTTAAAGTCTCCTTCCATTTGAAGGTTTGAGTAAGATACTCCGGTGGTAGTGGGATTATGGTTTTGTACTGTTTCTATGATGTTTTTTTCTTTTGATGTCCGGTTATAGTGACTACTTGTATCTACGTTTTTAGGCGTTGTTTTAAGATCGTTAGTCTTAGGTTGTTGTGTAATTTTTCTAGTATGTGGTACTGGTTCACCCGAAATAGGGTCCCTACGTTCCTAAGAAGAAGTTATAGACGTTTAGTTAGTTACATTAAGTGGTGTAATTGTTTAACTTTTTATTTTCGGTATACTAATAGAGTTATCTACGTCTCTTGAAACTGTTTTAAGTTGTAGGTAAATACTATTTTTGAGAGGTCTTTCGTCCTTATCTTCCTTGTATGGAGTTGTATTATTTTCGATATATACTGTTTGGGTGTCGTTTGTAATAGGAGTTACCACTTTTTAACTTTCGTCAAGGGGATTTCAGTCCTTGTTCTGTTCCCACGGGTGAAAGTGGCGATGATAAGTTGTATCAAGACTTCAAAACCGGTGTCGTCAGTCTCGTCTTTTTCTTTATTTTCCTTAGGTTTAACCTTTTCTTTCTTCATTTTGAGAGTGACAAACGTCTACTGTACTAGGAGATGTACCTTTTGGGATTTCTGAGGTGGTCTTTTAATGATCTCGATTAGTTACTTATATCATTTCAACGTCCTATATTTTAGTTGT
>SJYO01033767.1:0-15705 GCA_006410555.1 Capra ibex | reverse complement strand
TGTGTATACCTGTGGAATAGAAACTGTTTCCTCCGTTCTTATATGTTACCTCATTTCTGTTAGAGAAATTGTTCACCACGACCCTTTTGACCAGTTGGTGAACATTTTCTTACTTTGATCTAGTGAAAGATAGTGGCATGTGTTTTTATTTGAGTTTTACCTAATTTCTAGATTTACATTCTAGTCTTTGATATTTTGAGGATCTCCTCTTGTATCCGTTTTGTGAGAGTCTGTATTTAGTGTCGTCCTAGGAGATACTAGGTGGAGGGTCTTAAGACCTTTATTTTCGTTTTTATTTGTTTACCCTAGATTAATTTTAATTTTCGAAGACATGTTGTTTCCTTTTATATTCGTTCCACTTTTCTGTCGGAAGACTTACCCTCTTTTATTATCGTTTACTTTGTTGACTGTTTGTTGATTAGAGTTTTTATATGTTCGTTGAAGACGTCGAGTTAAGGTCTTTTTATTTGCTGGGTTAGTTTTTTACCCGGTTTCTTGATTTATCTGTAAAGAGGTTTCTTCTGTATGCCTACCGATTGTTTGTGTACTTTTCTACGAGTTGTAGTGAGTAATAATCTCTTTACGTTTAGTTGTGGTGTTACTCTATGGTGAAGTGTGGTCAGTCTTACCGACGCTAGGTTTTTAGACGTTCGGTTATAAAAAGAATACATGATATTATTTACAATTTCTTTTAGATAGTCCCTCTATCTTTTTTTGTGGTCTCCTCATACACGTAAATGTTTTTACTTACATCTCGTCACTTTTACACTTTATACGTCCGTTTAAATTCAATAAATTCAGAGAAATTTCTATTAACTATTAATTTGTTGTGTCACATCACAATTCTATAACAACAAACAGCGATTCAGTATAGACTGAGAAACGTGGGGGTACCTGACATCGGACGGTCCGAGGTGATGGGTACCTTAAAGGGTCCGTTCTTATAACCTCACTCACTAGTAAAGGAACAAGTCCCCTAGAAAGGTTGGGTCCCTTGCTTGGGAGTAGAGGGCACAGAGGACATGACCATCCACCTAAGAAATGGTCACTCGGTGGAACTTCCGGACAATTACTATAAAACAACAAGTCAACGAGTCAACACAGGATAAGAAAAGTTGGAGTACCAGACGTCGTGTGGTCCGAAGGGACAGGAAGTGGTAGAGGACCTCGAACGAGTTTGAGTACAGATAACTCAACCAGAAAGGGTCGTAGTCCCAGAGAAAATTACCAGTCCAGAAACGTAGTCCACGGGTTTCATAATCTCGAAGTCGAAGTCGTAGTCAGGGCGGTTACTTATAAGTCCTGACTGAAGGAAATCCTAACGAACCAAACTATAGGAACTTCAGGTTCCCTGAGAGTTCTCAGAAGAGGTTGTGGTGTCAAGTTTTTGTAATCAAGAAGTCGTGAGTCGGAAGGAATACCAGGTTGAGAGTGTATGTATGTACTGATGACCTTTTTATCAGTACACGTATCGAAACTGATATACCTGGAAACAGCCGTTTCGTTACAGAGACGAAAAGTTATACGACAATTACTGTACTCGTCTACATTTTATGTTTCAAAGGAGTTTTTTGATTTTTGACTTGATGGTATATCATTAGGGTGAAGACCTATATATAACTTTTATTAACTTTAGTTCTTGAGTTTCTCTCGACTTGAGTGTACAAACAACGTCGTTTTTGTCAGTTCTATTCTTTTGTTACATTCACGGGTAATTACCTCCTTACTTATTCCTTTTACACCATATGTGTATGTGACCTTATAATTCGGAATTTCTTGTCTTCTTTTAAGACGGTAACACTGTTGTACCTACTTGGATCTCCTGTAATACGATTCACTTTATTTAGTCTACGTCTTTCTGTTTATGACATACTATAACGAATATACACCATACTTGAATGTCTTTGTCTCACCTTACCACCAACGGTCACCGACTTCCCACCCCCTTTACCCCTCTAAAACCAGTTTCCCGTGGTTGAAAGTCAATATTCTACTAATTCAAGTCCCCTAGGTTGCATATCGTACCACTGATGTCAATTATTATGATACACGACACGACACGAATCAACGAGTCAGTACAGGTTGAGAAACTCTGGGGTACCTGACATCGGACGGTCCGAGGAGACAGGTACCCTTAAGTGGTCCGTTCTTATGACCTCACCTGACGGGGAGGAGGTCCTCTAGAAAGGTTGGACCCTAGTTTGGGTCTAGAGGACGTAACGTCCATCTAAGAAATGATGACTCGGTAGTTCTTTCGACGATAATCAATGACAAAATTGGTATAATTCTTCTTTTACCGTTAATACACTCTATTATATAATAACGTTTTAAGTCTGAATTTAACTTCTTTCATCCCTTTTAGTGATCTAGTAAGTCCAAACTGGATTTAGTTTAGGGAATGCTAATATGTCACCTTCACTGTTTGTCTAAGTGTCCTAATCTAGACTGTCTCGGACTTCTTGATGTCTACCTTCAAACACTATGACATGTCCTTCCGTTCTGGTAGGGGTTCTTTTTCTTTACGTTTTTCCGTTTTACCAACAGACTCCTCCGGAATGTTTATCGACACTTTTCTTCTTTTCACCTTCCGTTTCCTCTTTTCCTTTCCATATGGGTAAACCTACGTCTTAAGGTTTCTTGTCGTTCCTCTCTATTCTTTCGAAAGACTTCTCTAATTACGTTTCTTTATCTCCTTTTGTTGTCTGACCCTTTCTGATCTCTAGAGAAGTTCTTTTAATCTCTATGGTTCCCTTGTAAAGTACGTTTCTACCCGTGTTATTGCCTGTCTTTACCATACCTGGATTGTCTTCGTCTTCTATAATCTCCACCGTTCTTATGTGTCTTCTTGATATGTTTTTTCTAGAAGTACTGGGTCTATTGGTGTTACCACACTCGTAAGTTGATCCCGGTCTGTAGGACCTTACGGTTCAGTTTACCCGGACTCCTTCGTAGTGATGCTTGTTTCGATCACCTCCACTTCCTTAAGGTCGACTTCATAAATTTTAGGATTTTCTACTACGACACTTTCACGACGAGAGTTATACGGTCCTATAAATCTTTAAACCTTTTGAGTCGTCACCGGTGTCCTGACGTTTTCCAATCAAAAGTAAGGTTCGGGTTTCTTGCCGTTACGGTTTCCTACAAGGTTGATAGAGTGTTAACGTGAGTAGAGAGTGATCGTTTTATTACGAGTTTTAAGAGGTTCGGTCCGAAGTTATCATACACTTGAAAGTCTACAGTTCGACCTAAATCTTTTCCGTCTCCTTGGTCTCTAGTTTAACGGTTGTAGGAAACTCAGTAGTTTTTATGTCAAGGTCTTTTTATACATGACGACGAAATAACGGATACGGTTTCGGAAACACACCTAGTGTTGTTTGACCCCTTTTAGGAAGTTCTGTACCCTTGTCTGATGGAAGGAACTGAGGACTCTTTAGACATACATCCAGTTCTTCTTTGTCAATCTTGACCTGTACCTTGTTGTCTGACCAAGGTTTAGCCTTTTCCTCATACAGTTCCGACATATAAAAGTGGGACGAATAAATTGAATGTACGTCTCATGTAGTACACTTTACGGTCCGACCTACTTCGTGTTCGACCTTAGTTCTAAAGACCCTCGTTATAGTCATTGAAGTCTCTACGTCTACTGTGATGGGAATACCATGTTTGACTTCTTGATTACTCGAAGAACTACTTTCACTTTCTCCTCTCACTTTTTCAACCGAACTTTGAGTTGTAAGTCTTTTGATTCTAGTACCGTAGACCAGGGTAGTGTACCACTTATCTACCACTTTGTTACCTTTGTCACTCTTATAAAAAAACCCGAGGTTTTAGTGACGTCTAACACTGACGTCGGTACTTTAATTTTCTGTGAATGAGGAACCTTCCTTTCAATACTGGTTGGATCTGTCGTATAACTTTTCGTCTCTGTAATGAAACAGGTGTTTCCAGGTAGCTCAGTTTCGAAACCAAAAAGGTCACCAGTACATGCCTACACTCTCAACATGATATTTCTATCGACTCGTGACTTCTTAACTACGAAAACTTGACACCACAAGCTCTTCTAAGAACTCTCAGGGAACCTGACGTTCCTCTAGTTTGGTCAGGTAGGTGTTCCTTTAGTCAGGACTTATAAGTGACCTTCCTGACTACAACATCGACTTTGAGGTTATGAAACCGGTGGACTACACTTCTTGACTGAGTGACCTTTTTTGGGACTACGAAACTTTCTAACTACCTCCCTCCTCTTCCCCTCTTGTCTCCTACTCTACCAACATACCGTAGTGACTGAACTACCTGTACTCAAACTAATTCGAGGCCCTCATGCACTACCTGTTCCTTCGGACCGTACGACGTCAGGTACCTCAACGTATCAACCTGTGTTGGCTCACTGACTTGACTTGATTGAGTTACATCCATTTGTAAAAGGTTGTATATGTAAATAGTTTATTACGGTATTTGGAATTGTATTACAGTCATATATAGTCAATACAGAGTATTTTGACATTCTCATCTTTTTTTTCTTTAGTTATTTTCTATGGACCTTTTAGAGGTTTATAAACCTTTAAATTGTGGTGATTTATTGATACTCGTTGTCTTCTTTCGTCTTCTCTTTAGTGTTTCATGAAACTTCACTTACTTTTATTTCTGTCGTGTCGTTCTAGACATCATACAGTAATTTCGTCATAATTACGAATATATATATCGTGATTTATGAAATAATCTTTTCTTCTTTCTAAAGTTTAGTTACTAGGATTCTTTGACCTGTATATTCTCGTTTATTTTAAATTTTGTTCATCTTCTTCCCTTCATCATTGTTTCTCCTTCATTGTTTTACTTCATTTCTTGTCTTTTTGTCATTTTTAGTTTTTTGGTTTTCAGTCAAAGAAACCCTTCTTGTCAAAATTTTGACTATTTGAAGGTTAATCTTACCAATAAAAAAATTTTTTCTCTCTTCTGTCTTTAATGTTTATTGTTTTTACTCTGTCCATTGTAGTGTTGTCTAAAATGACTATAATTTCCCTATTATTTCCTTACAATGTTTTTAAAGTACGGTTATATTATCTATTCAATCTACTTTACTTGTTTAAGGAACCTTCGGTGTTCGTTGGTTACGATTAAGTCTTCTATTCCTTTAGACTTAACATTAAAATTCAGAAGATTTTTTGGGACTTTTGGAAGTCCATTTTTACCAAACTTACTACTTAAGACGGTTTTTAAATCTCTTCTTTATTATTGTCAAGATGTGTTTAAGAACTCTTTTATCAGGTACTTCGGTGTAATATATGTAGTTATGGTTCTATAACATTCTCTTGATATCTGGTTATAAGAAGTACTTGTGTCTATATTTTTTAAAATTGTTTTAAGATCTTTTAGTTTAAGTTGTCATCTAAGTCTAATACGAAACGGGTTATGTCTCAAGTGAGTTTAAGTACGTAAAACTTTAGTACAGAGACGAAATACTATTGGTTCCTTGGTACTTTTCTATGCTGTACTAAGACTGTACCTGTACAAAGTCACTTAACTCATAGAGAGTTCACTCCTGATGTCTATCTCATTTTTCTATTTTTTAGTACTAGTTCATCCTATATAACGTCCTTACGTTTCAACGAAATTATAAAATTTTATTTAGTCAAATTAAGTCGTCTAATTATTTGTTTTTTTCCTTTTGGTGTACTAGTAGAGTTATTTCCATCTTTTTATAAATTGTTTTAGGTTATAGGTAAGGGTTACGTTTGATCCTTGTCTTCCTTGAAAGAGTCACACTATTTTCCGTAGGTGTCTTTTGCATGTTACTCGTAGTATGATTGTCAAGTTCTGACTTACGACAAGAGGATCGTCGCAACAAGGAGGTTCTGTTTCTATAGATGGGAATGGTGTAGGTAAGTTGTAACATAATGTAAGATCGATAACGTTTACCACTCTTTTTACTTATTTTTCGTTTTTCTAACCTTTCTTTCTTTTTTTTTAAGTATTTAAAAGAGTGGTGGACAAATATTGTAGGATAATTATAGATGTTTTTATGACGATCTTTATTATTCGTGGTGGATAAATATTGTAGGATAATTATAGATGTTTTTTTGATGATCTTTATTATTCGTGAATCGATTGATCCACCGTCTTATGTTCTAGTTATATGTTTCCAGTTGACATAAAGATATGTGATCGTTTGTTGTTAGTAGTCAAAGTCCTGTTTACATACTTACTCTTTCGTTATTTTTTACGTTATGAATCCTTTCACTATATTCTACGTGTTCTGGACTTTTGGTATTATATGACGACTCTTTTAATTTCTGGATTTAATTTTTTTTCCCTGTGTATGTGTGTGTACCGTCAATACCCGTCTTCTGAACTATAACCCGTCTTTTAAACTATAATTCTACCATTAATAGGGGTATAACTAAATGTCTAAGTTACATTACAGTTAGTTTTGGAGTCCTCTGAAAAAGGGACTCTTTAACTTTTTGACTAGGACTTTAAATGTCTATTACAATTCCTGGATCTTACCGGTTTTACTATAACCATTCCTTCTTATTTCAAACTTCTAAATATGATGTGATTAAGTGATAAGTAATATTTGGTTGTCATTGACGGTGTTTCCACCCTTTGTCTAGTAACCTTGTCTTATCTGTCTCTTCTTTATATGAGTGGTTGTGTGTATAACAACCCTTAATAATATTGAGTTGTTATTTTTCTGTTCATTAAGTTAAAATTTTTACCCACTTCCTAGTTTCACCTATTTATAGGTTCGTTCTATGTATATACCGGACATTCGCGTGTTTTTCGTCGAGTCGGAGTAGTGCGTAGTCCTTTGACGTTTGGTGTCACACCATTGTGAAGTATGGATAATCCCGTCGCTGTTGTCTTTCCTGTTTATTATTGTTTATCACCACTCAAATACCTTTCTGACCTTGAGTATGTGTCGACTACCCTTACATTTTATCACGTCTACGAAGTCTTTTGTCAGACCAACAAGGCGTTCACCAAGGTGTGTCTCAAGATAAAGATTCATATAAGGTAAAGATCCATATAAAATTATCCTGTTTTTGTACAGGTGTGTTTTTGAACATATACTTGCAAGTGTCGTGACAATAAGTTTTATCGGGGTTTCATCTTTGTTGGACTTATGTATCGTTGACTACTGAATTACTTTACACCACATCGGTATGTTACTTTATAATAAGTTGTTGTTTACTTCACGACTATCTCAGATGGTATATGAACTTTGGACTTTTGTGTTCGGTTCAGTTTGTTCGGTCAGTATCTGATGATACATTATTATAATATACTAACGTAAATATACTTTACGATTCTTGTCCGTTTGCACTCTATTTTACTCAGTAAAGAATCCCGATCACTCTAACCTCTCAACACCGATTCCGTCCAACGAAGAAAGATCCTGTTTCTTTTACAAGATTTTAACACCACTACACACGTGTTGAGACACTCATGTGATTTTCGGTGACTTAACATGTATCATTCACTTAATGACGAATCTTTTCGACAACTATTCTTTATTCCATAAAAAACCGTCAGGGCATCAATCCTGAAACACGAAGGTAATGTCCCTCGTTACCAGTCTTTAATTCTAGGACGTACGACACACCGTGCCGTTTTTTGTTTGGTGGAGTGGGGTGGGGGGGGGTTTTTTTCATGTTTAAGTTACCAAAACTGTGAACAGAAGAGGTAAAGTGTGTTACACACGTCTTTTAAAATTTAGTGTTTTTTATAGGTATCCTTTACAAATGCACTGTATTATACGTTTTGTGTGCCATAGTCTACGAAGAGACTTGTCCGGTTATAAGTGTGAAAGTCACACGTCTGAACTCCAACCAAAATTAAGGAGAAGTACCGATATTTTGACCGATGGTGAACTTTTTGACCCAATAAAATTCGATAATAACAATTATACAACACATGTAGACAGAATATAGAGTAATTCTTACCATCGACTACTTGGTAAATTGAAAATTCGAACTAAAAGAAGGACCGACGAGATTCTCGAACACCCAGATGAAATCAGTAAAGATATAGGTCACTTAAGACGAGAAGATCTACCAGGCATTGAGAGAAAGGAGAATTAAGGGGTTAAAGTAATGGTCGGATCCGAGTGTTCCTTCCTTTCCTCGAAGTTAGACCCCTATACAGACAGAAAGACACATTTAGAATTCTTTCCGTCAAGATGTGTGTCTTCTTTTTGTTTGATTCTTCTCTATGTTTATTCAGTTTAAGAGATTTTTCTTACTTTATAAAGAAAAAAACTCAACAACGAGACTTTAGGTACGACGGGTCTATAACGATTTGCGTCTTAGAATTCGATTCCATTATACAGATATATACATATCCACATACATACACATATATATATATATATATATATACTTTTCTATACTATTATAGGTCTCATTTCAAGTGAACTCGAGACCCGTTTCGTTGTGAAAATAAGGGGATTATCGTCGATTCGATAATCTCAGTCGCCCGTTTTTCATTTGTAAAGAACTTACTTTTCTCCTTCGTTCGTAGAAGTCGTCTCGTTCCAGTTGACTCTTCCGGTTTGAATTATGTTACTTTCTGACTGACCATTCGAGGACAGTTTATTCACCAATCTTTTCTAGGACAGTACAAAATGAAATAGAAATCAGTTTCCGTAAGGAATGTACTCGATTAAACCACCGGTGACGTTGTAAAAAGAAAAGATACACAATATAAACACAAAATTTAATACATTTCACTTTACATTACCAGTAAAACAAACAATCAACCCATTACTATATTTGTCTTATAACTCTGAAAGTCACATTCCTTAAGTACCTGTGTGGTGTTGAATACTCCATATGTGTGTCTCCTTGTTTCTGACCAATCCTTTACTGTGATCAAGAACAAATCAACACTTATGACACGTTACGTCACTACTCGACCTACTCCCCTTTCCCTTCCTACTTTACTTTCCCTTTACTTTTTACCGAAGGTTATAAAGACTAGACTTACTGACCCACTTACTACCATTGTGGTAGACTCTATTTGTCTTTTGATTCTTGTCAAAATCCCTTCTCTTCTATCAAAGTCCAAACGCCACGGTAACCATCTCGTGGGTCCCCTTCTACGTGATCCGTCAATGTGTGTGCACACTCCGGGTCTAGGGTCCTAAATCTTCAGGAGTCGAAGATTTACCATTGACTTCATCGGTTTCATCTACTTCTTATACGTCTCACTCTTGTTCCCGACTCGTTCCTTGGGATTCTTTATAGTCGTAAATTTCACCGGTTCCACTTCTTCTCAAGAGTCTTCTCTACCGTATCCTTATCAATCTTGTGTCTCTCTTGGTCGTTTCAAATTCCTCATTCAATAGTTGTCGTTTACACCTGTTTGTGAACCACTGTATTTCTGACAATTCATAGATGACCTAATAGTCAATCTCCCTGACTTACTCTCCAAATTATCTCATCCTACCGGACTTCGATCTGACACCGTCTAATTCCCATTTAAAGTCCATTATTTCATCTCTGTCGACAGGTCTCAGTGTTTTTGTAGAAATTCAAATCCCTCTGAACATGTATAAATTTATTTCTAACCTGCCTTTTCTCCCATCATACTCTTCTAAGACTTCTGTTTCCCCCCTATTAACTACCTCGTTCTAGGTCTTCTATATCCGTCTTAACTTTCCTTCCCCTATGGTTTAAATTTTTTTTAGTTCTTCCTTTGACAATTTTATTATTAAGTCCGATTCGTCTTTCACAGAACTTGATCCCTCCACCGTTACGACTACCTTTTCTACAGACTTTTAATGTAATACTTTCTTCTGACATGGACGAAGCACCCCAGTTTCCATTAACTTGAAAAGATCCGATTTTACTAACCTCGGTACTACTATAGAAACATTATTTATCGTTTTAATACTCCTTCTCAACCTAAACTTCTCAGCTCGTCCATACTAATTTAAACCAAAGACTGTTCTAACCCCCATACCAGTCTGTCGGTACACCGTCTCTACTGTTCCAAACTCTATTTCTAGATCCCCAAATAGTTGATCTTAAATTCTTTGAACACGACATTTATACTTACGTTATCGACTCCATTCTTTATGTCCCCTTTTTTCAGTTGTCGACTTCTAAGACGGAACGTCATACATGGGTCCCCCATCTATCTAATTTTTTTTGTGGGTCCTGATGTGACCACCAGGTCCCGAATTCTGAGACGTGAAGACGAACTCATAATCTAATTTCTAGGATGTACGGAACATTACGTCAGTTTTTTTGTTATTTTGTTTGTTTTTTTGGGTTTGTTTGGGATTTGTTTGGTTTGGTCTTCTTACTTTTCATACATAGAATTGTCACTACCTCTCTTTCGACATAGTAAGTTGTAATATTTACTTATTATAAAAATTAATACACACGTAGTCGATATATGTTGTAGGAAAGTACACTAAAAAACTCAATACGTTATGTGAGGTTCGTAGGTTATTGACTTTTGACTAATTTAGTTGGTTTATCTTATAAAATATTAACAATTTTGTCGTAATATTTTCATCATAATGACTGTACTTTTTATCAAGTACTATACAATTTACTTTTTTCGTCATACTAGAACAAAATGTTAGTTATATATGTTTTGCAGTGTATGTAGAAATATGTATGAGGACTCGTGTGTCTCGTTCCAAACGTTCCTATACGTCGGTTCCGATTGTCACCAATAGAGAACCACCCGTCCCAAAATTCATCAAACTAAACATACATCTAAAAACATCATCCGTCCTTTGTTGTAAAAGAACATCAATGGTCAGTGAGATGTAGTGGATGAAGTTAAGTGACACATTTAAATCGTTATGAAATATAAAAATAAATACTAAACGAACGAATGACAGATGAGAAGGATTTAAATAGAGAGAGTAAGTGAGAACATAGGAATCGTGAGTCTTAGACGAAGTCATCTTCCCCGGGAGTTATTTATAAAAATTTCATTTTCTATTGGCCATTACAAAAAATTGTTCTTTTATTTGTGATTTTCGAATTAAATAGCAATTCGTGCCAGTAGAAAGAGGAGTCCAGGAGATAAAAACTTCATTAGTTTACACAATCTTCGTTTCCTTTTACCTCTACGTCAGAAGGACGTGGGAACACTTCTTAGACTGAGACTCCTCCCGGTTTATGAAAAGACCCGACGGAGTACTCTATGGAGTGTTCCGGGTCTCATCGGACCCTAACGACGTGTTCTTTTTGACTTACATTATTCAATGATAATGACTAAAAACATTTTCTTATTAGAGTGTCGTGTGTGTTTAGAACACAGGAGGTTCGTTCGAGGAGCACTACGAATATGAATGGAAGTCACAGTAACAACTCCTGTCTAAACACTAGGAGAAACTCCTACGGAAGTCTTCTACAACTTAGAAGACTGTAAGGGTCACTACCACTCAGAAGTCTCACTCGTCATTCACATTTGAATTCACAATGTCAATACACGATACATGAGTCTACGAGTCAACACAGGCTGAGAAACGTTGGGATGTCTGACATCGGGTGGTACGAGGAAATAGGCACTCTAAGAGGTCCGTTCTTATGACCTCACCCAACGGTAAAGGAGGAGGTCCCCTAGAAGGACTGAGTCCCTAGTTTGGGTACTGAGAATACAGAGGACATAACCGTCCGCCTAAGAAATGGTGATCACGGAGGACCCTTCGGGATCTTAATACCAATTCCAGTCATTTATACAACCCATCACTCTATAAACTAGAGCAAACTAGACCAAACTAACTCCTCTTTTTTGACCAGTTAGGATTTCTTTTAGTCAAGACTTATAAGTAACCTTCCTAACTACGACTTCGACTTTGAGGTTATGAACCGGTGAATTACGCTTCTTAGTTACACTGAGTAACCTTTTCTGGGACTACGACACTTTCTAACTTCCGTCCCTCTCTTCCCCTGTTCTCTCCTACTCTACCAACCTACCGTAGTGACTGAGCTACCTGTTCTCAAACTCGTTCGAGGCCCTCAACCACTACCTGTCCCCTCGGACCGTACGATGTCAGGTATCCCAACGTTTCTCAGCCTGTACTGACTGACTTGACTTGACTTACTTTATAAATATCTTTCAGTTCCATATATAATTTGTCACTCTGAAAAAACGCAGACCAAGAAATTAACTGAATAAAAATTGACTCTGTTAATTAAATGGTTTTTTAAGTAGTAAAATTTCACAAGTTAAATCGTCGGAAACCATGTAAGTGTTTCGACATGTTAGTAATTGAGATGATTTAAGGTTAGTAGGAGTATGTCTTAGGGTAGGGATACTCGTTGGTGATAGGTATATCGGTTAAGGTATCTCTTCTTGAAGAGTTCACGAAATTTGTAATAATTTCTTTACGAAGAGGTATGGGAAAGGTCGTAAATAACAAACATCTGAAAAAAAAAAAACCGATAATTTTCTTACAAAACGACCGTTCATTAAATTATAATTAAACTTCCAAAAGTAAAGAGATGGTCCACAAATCAATTAGTAATAAAAAAAAGAAAAAGAAAAAATTTAATATAAAGAAAAAAAAAAAAAAATTTAGAAATNAGGCGACTCCGCAGAGCTCCGATTAGTGTGAATTGGAGACCTTGAAGGTTTCCCAGGAAGTGTGGGAACGACGTTGAGTTCTTCTAGTGGCTGTATTGGCTGAGGTGAGCTCTCCTTCGTGCTCTCAGGGCGGGTGTAGGTCTCCTCGGGGCAAAGGCGGAGGATCGAGCTCTCCACCCTAGGAAAGGGACGCACCAGCCCTTTCTTAAGGGCCGCAACGGCAGCGTAGAGTTCACCTCCGCGAGAGGTGTCCTTTCCGCTCTCCTTGAGGTCCCAGCAAGGTGTAAGGGTCTCAGGGGGTCTACAGAGTCAGGTAAGGTCCCTTTGGACAAAAGGGACGTGTCGGAGCTGAAACTTCGGCTCCTAGCTGAGTGTGGTGCCTCCGTGCACCCTGTCGGACACCCTTTCGGAGCACCCTTTCGGAGCACCCTTTCGGAGTTCCCTTTCGGGTACTAGGGAACTAGGTACGCTTCTCTTCGTGCTGTGACGACGATGTCGAGCCCTCCTTTCGCGTGCACGTACGGGGGTGAGCTCTGCTTCTGAATGAGGTGACCCCTCTGAGGTCTTCATGGGGTTCTAGGTACAGTCGTGACCTCTCCTTAGGAGTCCAAGACCGTGACTGAGGTGTGTTACAGAATCCGGGGTCGTAGCTACCCTCTCCTTAGGACTCTCCGGGGGCTCGAATAGTGTACCCCTGACCGGAAAGGACTCCGGTGGTCTCGCCCAGGGACACCAGGGGCAGCATTCAGCTCTCGTGGACGACGTGGAGCTCTTTTAGGTCCTCCAAGAGGGGAGGTCCCCTCTACTCCGGGTAAAGGCTACTCCGCAGAACTTCGATTAGTTTGGATTTGAGACCTTGAAGGTTGCCCAGGAAGTGTGGGAACGACGTTGAGTTCTTCAAGGGTCTGTATGGACAGAGGTGAGCTCAGCTTCGTGCTCTCAGGGCGGGTGTAGGTCTCCTCGGGGCAGAGGCGGAGGATCGATATCTCCTCCCTAGGAAAGGGACACACCAGCCCTTTCTTAAGGGCGGCAAGGGCAGCGTAGAGTTCTCCTCCGCGAGACGTGTCCTTTCCGCTCTCCTTGAGGTCCCAGCACAGTGGTAAGGGTCTCAGGGGGTCTACAGAGTCAGGTAAGGTCCCTTTGGACAAAAGGGACGTGACGCAGCTGAAAGTTCGGCTCCTAGCTGAGTGTGGTGCAACCGTGCACCCTGTCGGGACACCCTTTCGGAGCACCTTTTCGGTGAACCCTTTCGGAGCACCCTTTCGGAGCTCCCTTTCGGTGTCTAGGGAACTAGGTGCGCTGCCCTTCGTACTGTGACGACGGTGTCGAGGACTCCTTTCTGGTGCACGTACGGGGGTGAGCTCTGCTCCTGAGTGAGGGGACCTCTCTGAGGTCTTCATGGGGTTCTAGGTACAGGCGTGACCTCTCCTTAGGAGTACAAGACCATGGCTGAGGTGTGTTCCAAAATCCGGGGCCTTAGCTGTCCTCTCCTTAGGGTTCTCCGGGGGCTTTTTGAGTGTACCCCTGACCGCAAAGAACTTCGGTGGTCAGCCCAGGGACTCCAGGGGCAGCATTCAGCTCTCGTGGACGACGTTGAGCTCTTTTAGGTCCTCCAAGAGGGGAGGTCCGCTCTTCTCCGGGTAAAGGTGACTCCGCAGAGCTCCGATTAGTGTGGATTGGAGACCTTGAAGGTTCCCCAGAAAGTGTTGGAACGACGTTGAGTTCTTCAAGGGGCTGTATGGGCAGAGGTGAGCTCTCCTTCGTGCTCTCAGGGCGGGTGTAGGTCTCCACGGGGCAAAGACGGAGGATCGAGCTCTCCTCCCTAGGAAAGGGACGTACCAGCCCTTTTTTAAGGGCCGCAAGGGCAGCGTAGAGTTCTCCTTCGCGAGAGGTGTCCTTTCCGCTCTCCTTGAGGTCCCAGCACGGTGGTAAGGGTCTCAGGGGGTCTACAGAGTCAGGTAAGGTCCCTTTGGACAAAAGGGATGTGACGGGGCTGAAAGTTCGGTTCCTAGCTGAGTGTGGTGCCACTGTGCACCTGTCGGGACACCCTTTCGGAGAACCCTTTCGGAATTCCCTTTCGGGGTCTATGAAAGTAGGTGCGCTTGCCTTTGCACTGTGACGACGATGTCGAGCCCTCCTTCCGCGAGCACGTACGGGGGTGAGCTCTGCTGCTGACTGAGGGGACCCCTCTGAGGTCTTCATGGGGTTCTAGGTACAGTCGTGACCTCTCCTTAGGAGTCCAAGACCGTGGCTGGGGTGTGTTCCTGAATCCGGGGCCGTAGCTGTCCTCTCCTTAGGGCTCTCCGGGGGCTCGTTGAGTGTACCCCTGACCGGAAAGAACTTCGGTGGTCTCGCCCAGGGTCTCCAGGGCACCATTCAGCTCTCGTGGACTGCGTTGAGCTCTTTTAGTTCCTCCCAGAGGGGAGGTCCGCTCTACTCCGGGTAAAGGGGACTACGCAGAGCTCCGATTAGTGTGGATTGGAGACCTTTAAGGTTTCCCAGGAAGTGTGGGAACGACGTTGAGTTCTTCAAGGGCTGTATGGGCAGAGGTGAGCTCTCCTTCGTGCTCTCAGGGCGGGTGTAGGTCTCCTCGGGGCAAAGGCTGAGGATCGAGCTCTTCTCCGTAGGAAAGGGACGCACCAGCCATTTCTTAAGGCCCGCAAGGGCAGCTTAGAGTTCTCCTCCACGAGAGATGTCCTTTCCGCTCTCCTCGAGGTCCCAGCAAGGTGGTAAGGGTCTCAGGGGGTCTACAGAGTCAGTTAAGGTCCCTTTGGACAAAAGGGACGTGACGGAGCTGAAAGTTCGGCTCCTATCTGAGTGTGGTGACACCGTGTACCCTGTCGTGACATCCTTTCGGAGGACCCGTTCGGAACTCCCTTTCGGTGTTTAGGGAACTAGGTGAGCTGCCCGTCGCACTGTAACGACGATCTCGACCCCTCCTTTCGCGTGCACGTACGGGGGTGAGCTCTGCTCCTGACTGAGGGGACCCCTCTGAGGTCTTCATGGGGTTCTAGGTACGGTCGGTTGCTCTCCTTAGGAGTCCAAGGCGTTTGTTGAGGTGTGTTCCAGAATCGGGGGCCCTAGCTACCCTCTCCTTAGGCTCTCCGGGGGCTCGTTGAGCGTACCCCTGACCGGAAAGGACTCCGGTGGTCT
>SJYO01033741.1:0-10000 GCA_006410555.1 Capra ibex | reverse complement strand
AAAGAGGTTCAGACGTTTATGGAAGTTGTTGTTAGCGTACACTACGGAGAAGAATTTGACTACTGTAGATTGTTGGAATTCTACCTGACTACATTGATACCTGTATTACGCTGAAAAGTAAAACTAAAATTGAACCAAATTACTGATAAAAACGGAATGTAGACATTGACATATTACCCCAAAAGATTGACAGATTTTCGAAAATTCAATGTTTACTAACAGGTTCGAGGATACTCACAGTGGTGGAGAAGGTTGATAATGAACCCCGGGGACCTAGTCTCTGGGAGTTATACATACACCCAATCCTCTTATACAACGGAGTTGTTAAATCCCTGATACGGGGATTTGTCGTCCTTCATCAATACCTTAATTTTTTACAGGGAAAGGGAACCGTTGTATTAAGAGGATTTTTTTCCCCCCCCCCGTCCCCTTACTCTCTCAGTAAAGGATCCGTCCAACTATTCTTCAGATCCCCAGAGGTTTCTCTCTCCCCAGACCTTAAGAGTTCCTCCTTCTTTCTTGTTTGGAAAAAAAAGGGAGATGTAAGGAATCCTAATATATTGTATTACATAGGATAGACTCCTGTCAGAGACCCAATTTGGAAGAGCGATTAAGACAATAGAATTTTACATATAATACCCTCATCCAGACCACTTCAGAAATGTTGGAGGTCTGTAAGAAACCTAAGTAACCGCTCATATATTGAGGTAAAGATTGTACTTGTACGTCCATGAGAAAGACGGGGGAAGACTACGGACACAGTCTTCGAAAGAGATAGAGGAAATATGAAATTATTTTGAAATAATGTGCTTTTTTTATTTATTTTATTTTCTACGGACGAGGAACCTTCTTTTCGAAACTGTTTGGATCTGTCACATTATTTTTCGTCTCTATAATGAAACGGTTGTTTCTAGACAGATCACTTTCGATACCAAAAAGGTCATCAGTACATACCTACACTCTCGACCTGGTATTTCTTCCGACTCGTGGTTTCTCAACTACGAAAACTTGACACCACAACCTATTCTAAGAACTGTCAGGAAACCCGTCGTTCCTCTAGGTTGGTCAGGTAGGATTTCCTTTAGTTGGGACTTTTAAGTAATCTTCCTGACTACGACTTCGACTTCGAAATTACGAAACCGGTGGACTACTTATTTTGACTGAGTAACCTTTTCTGGGACTACGACTCTTTCTAACCTCCGTCGTCCTCTTCCCCTGTTGTCTTTTACTCTACCAACCTACCGTAGTGACTGAGTTACCTGTACTCAAACTCGTTCGAGACCCTCAACCACTACCTGTCCGTTTGGACCACACGACGTCAGGTACCCAGCGTTTCTTAGTCTGTGTTGGCTCCCTGATTTGTTGTTATTCATAATTACCTTGGTGAAACCTTTTGTGACACCTCATAGAGTCTTTGGGCTTATAATGTGTGTCAGGTGCAAGTGGTAAGATGGTGTTCCACGTATCGGTTGTCTTTACACACGAACAGTTGGTTGTCATTACAGGCGTCATAAATATCGTCCTATGGGTCTTATCGTTTGGTGACCTGTATCACAGTTACGAGAGTGGTATTCTTTTCTTTCCTTCCTTCCTTTTACCATTGATCCACTTCACTATTTATACAATTAATCGAACACCACTGATAAAGTGTTGCGTGTGTAGTTTGGCAGTTTAACACATATTCAATTTCTATATGTTAAAATCAAACGGTTCAAATGGAGTTATTTTGGACTCTTCATTTTGTAGACCCCTTTTTTCGACTAAAAAATTTACTTTTAGTTTTGTCATACCAGGTTTAATTACCCCAATTGTTATATTTATAGAAGTATAATGTTTAATTTATACAACCCAATATCAGTATGTTACTTTATCATAAGTCAAGTCAAGTCAAGTCAAGTCAGCGAGTCAGCACAGATTGAGAAACGCTGGGGTACATAGCGTCGTGTGGTTCGGAGGGACAGGTAGTGGTTGAGGGTCTCAAGTGGGTTTGAGTGCAGGTAGTGCAGTCACTACGGTAGGTCGGTAAAGTAGGAGACAACTGGGGAAGATGAGGACGGGGGTTAGGGAGGGTTGTAGTCTCAGAAAAGGTTACTTAGTTGAGAAGTGTACTCAACGGGTTCATGACCTCAAAGTCGAAATCGTAGCAAGGAAGGTTTCTTGTGGGTCCCGACTAGAGGAAATCTTACCTGACCAACCTAGAGGAACGTCAGGTTCCCTGAGAGTTCTCAGAAGAGGTTGTAGTGTCAAGTTTTCGTAGTTATGAAGCCGTGAGTCGAAAGAAGTGTCAGGTTGAGAGTGTAGGTATGTACTGGTGACCTTTTTGGTATCGGAACTGATCTACCTGGAAACAACCGTTTCATTACAGAGACGAAAACTTATACGATAGATCCAACCAGTATTGAAAAGAAGGTTCCTCATTCGCAGAAAATTAAAGTACCGGCGTCAGTGGTAGACGTCACTAAAACCTCGGGGGGTTTTTATTTAAGACTGTGACAAAGGTGACAGAGGGGTAGATAAAGGGTACTTCACTACCCTGGCCTACGGTACTAGAAACGAAAGACTTACAAGTCGAAATTCGGTTGAACAAGTGAGAGGAGAAAGTGAAAGTAGTTTTCAGAAAAATCAAGGAGAAGGGAAAGACGGTTTTCCCACCACAGTAGACGTATAGACTCCAAGAACTATAAAGAGGGCCGTTAGAACTAAGGTCGAACACGAAGAAGGTCGTGTCTCAAGGAGTACTACATGAGACATATATTCAATTTATTCGTCCCACTGTTATATGTCGGAACTGGATGAGGAAAAGGATAAACCTTGGTCAGACAACAAGGTACAGGTCAAGATTGACAACGAAGGACTGACGTATATCCAAAGAGTTCTCCGTCCAGTCCACCAGACCATAAGGGTAGAGAAAGTCTTAAAAGGTGTCAAATAACGCTAGATGTGTCTCTGAAACCGTATCAGTTATTTCGTCTTTATCTACAAAAAGACCTTGAGAGAACGAAAACACTACTAGGTCGTCTACAACCGTTAAACAAGAGACCAAGGAGACGGAAAAGATTTTGGTCGAACTTGTAGACCTACAAGTGCCAAGTACAAAACGACTTCGGACCGAACCTCTTAGAACTCGTAATGAAATGATCGTACACTCTACTCACGTTAACACGTCATCAAACTCGTAAGAAACACTTTTATGCGTCTGATAAGGATGTATATTGTTATACCTATGTAGAGATTTATGTCACCATTTGTTTTGTTTTGTTTTCTTCGGTCTATGTTGTCTTATGGAGTGCGTACTAAAGTAACGATATTTCATCTTTTTGTCGTTTTCAATTGGATACGACAGTGTTCAAGTCACTCTTCAGTGGTCATCTCCCGTATTCCCCAAAACCAAACGGTTGTTGTAAGACATAGAACTCAATTCACGAGCTATGAACCCACACAAGTCAAACACTGTTGACTTTTAAATCACACGACATTTGAATATACTCGGGAAAGGAGATAATTATGATATAAAGTGTTTGTTGAATTCTAATTTTTGTTTTTCTTCTTTCACTGACTACTTGTGTGTACTCGTGTCTTGGTTTTTTTTTTTTTAAGGACCTTTCTTTTGATAGTACTTTGACAACCATGTGGAAGGACCATATGATTACGTAAATTAAGTCACGACTAAAAAAAAAATTTCAGGAGACATTGAAACCAAAAAATATGATCTATCCCTCTAACCAAGACTTCATGTGAACATTCGGTCGAAAGTCTTCATGATTTTATTAGAGTTTCCTACGTCAGTGGTCTTTTACGGGGTTCGGGATCAAGGTGGTGTCTCAGGTGTTATCCCAGACGTCCTACAATTTGGTCCGGGGTGTAGGGGTCAAAAAGGGGCGAAGGACGAGTTGATCCCCTCCTTCTAGTGTGTCACACGAACCGACCCACAGTGATCGACTCAAGTGGTCCTCGTCTAAGACTCTATTTTTACGACGTCCGTACTTGAAAGAAATCCTCTCGAGAACCCTACCTTTGGACACTCTGGGACTTCCTGTATCCTGCCCCGCCTTCCTCTGCGACCCGACACTACTCAGTGTTGCTTCGACGTCGACGTAGTGGACCACGACCTCGAACCTCCCGCCCCGTCTGAACAGGGTCGACCCCAGGAACACGGAGACGTCCCTGGTCAGGATTTTACACTCACGGGACCCACACCACCACCACCCCCCTTGGTAGAGNCCTTGGTAGAGCATTTTCTCCTTAGAGAAGTAGACTCTTATTGGGACTCCCCTACGGTATTCCGACACCCTCCCACAGACGTCCGGGCACTCTTTTTCTGGGTCTAACGGGGTGTCAGTCAGAGAGGGTAGTCCCGCGAAGATGTTCGGGGAATCGACAGAGGTAGTCTCCCGTCTGTCTTACTTTTGGTGTCAGTGTCTTTTGATTGGTTCGAGTAGTGTACTTAGCGTCGGAACAGATTGAGTTACTTTGATACTCGGTACGACACATCCCGGTAGGTTCTTCCTGACCAGTACAACCTCTCAAGACTGTTTTTTACCAGGTGACCTCTTCCCTTACCGTTTGGTGAAGTCATAAAAACGGAACTCTTAAGGTACTTGTCATACTTTTCCGTTTCTCGCTGACTTGACTTGTGAGGACAGTCCTACTTCTAACCTCCGAAGTCAGGACTTTGACACCACCTCCACCTCGAGTCACCGTCTGGTGTCGTCTATGATATGACTCGTTTTAAACCCGGTAAAGTGATAGAAGCTTTTCAGATGTTTACTGTTTACGACCTCTCTCACACCTCGTTTCCCTTGGGATGTGACAACAACCCTTACATTTAACCATGTCGACGTTACCTTTTATCATACCTCTAAGGAGTCTTTTGATTTTTATCTACACAGTACACTAGGTCGTTAGGGTGAGGACCCGTATATAGACCTTTTCTATTTTTACGATTTAGTTTTTCTATGTATGTAGGGATACCAGTATCGTCGTAATAAATGTTATCTGTTCTGTACCTTCGTTGGATTTACAGGTAGTTGTCTACTTACCAATTTCTTTTACACCATATATATATATATATATATACGTGTGTGTGTGTTACCTTATAATGAGTCGTCATCTTTTCTTATTACGGTAAACGTCTTTGTACCTACCTCGATCTTTAATAGTATACTTCACTTCATTCAGTCTCTTTTTACTTACAATTGGTTATAGTGAATATACACTTTAGATTTTATGTTTACTTGAATGAATGTTTTGTATTTATCTGAGTGTTTGTATCTTTTGTTTGAATACCAATGATTTCCCCTCTCCTTCACTCCTCCCTATTTTATACTGAAACCCTAATCGTCTATGTTCGATAACATATACTTTATCTATTTGTCGTTCCTGGATGAGATATCATGTTATTTGATGTAACTTATAAAATATTATTGGATATTACCTTTTCTTAGACTTATATATATATATATATATAAGACAACAAATAAACGATTCAGTATAAGTTGAGACACGTTGGGATACCTGACATCGGGAGGTCTGAGAAGACAGGTACCCTAAGAGGTCCGTTCTTATGACGTCACCCAACGTCACGGGAGGAGGTCACATAGAAGGGTTGCGTCCCTAGTTTGGGTATAGGGAATGTAGAGGACGTGACCGTCCGTCAAAGAAATGGTGACCTCACCCAAAAATTAAAGAAGAGGTCTCCTAGAAGGGTTGGGTCCCTAACTTAGGTACAGAGGACGTAACCGTCCACCTAAGAAATAGGGACTCAGTGGTCAAGTCAAGTCAACGAGTTAGTACAGGCTGAGAAACACTGAGGTACGCACGTCGTGCGGTACCGAAAGAACAGGCAGTGGTAGAGGATCTCGAACGACTTTGAGTACCGGTAGCTCGGTCACTACGGTAGGTTGGTAGANAGACGAAGGTGTTACCCTGACAGACCTACTCGGTTTTCTACCCGGACTATTGGATACACTCGGATGAAGACGACTGAGGTTTTTAGGACTCAGACGGTAAACTAGGAGTTCTGTTACGGGAGGACAGGAACGGAGTGAGGATGCGACTTAAGGTGTTAGTCAGATTGACGACCCAGACACCTCACGAGGGGAGAAGCAGTCACTTTCCGAAGGGTACCACCTGTAGAGGTGAAGTTCCTTTTCTGAAAGAGGTTTTTTTCCTTTTCTGAAAGAGGTTCAGACGTTTATGGAAGTTGTTGTTAGCGTACACTACGGAGAAGAATTTGACTACTGTAGATTGTTGGAATTCTACCTGACTACATTGATACCTGTATTACGCTGAAAAGTAAAACTAAAATTGAACCAAATTACTGATACAACGGAATGTAGAGATTGACATATTACCCCAAAAGATTGACAGATTTTCGAAAATTCAATGTTTACTAACAGGTTCGAGGATACTCACAGTGGTGGAGGAGGTTGATAATGAACCCCGGGGACCTAGTCTCTGGGAGTTATACATACACCCAATCCTCTTATACAACGGAGTTGTTAAATCCCTGATACGGGGATTTGTCGTCCTTCATCAATACCTTACTTTTTCTACAAAGAAAGGGAACCGTTGTATTAAGAGGATTTTTTCCCCCCCCCCCGTCCCCCTTACTCTCTCAGTAAAGGATCCGTCCAACTATTCTTCAGATCCCCAGAGGTTTCTCTCTCCCCAGACCTTAAGAGTTCCTCCTTCTTTCTTGTTTGGAAAAAAAAAGGGGAGATGTAAGGAATCCTAATATATTGTATTACATAGGAGAGACTCCTGTTAGAGACCCAATTTGGAAGACCGATTAAGACAATAGAATTTTACATATAATACCCTCATCCAGACCACTCCAGAAATGTTGGAGGTCTGTAAGAAACCTTAGTAATCTCTCATATATTGAGGTAAAGATTGTACTTGTTCGTCCATGAGAAAGACGGGGGAAGACTACGGACACAGTCTCGAAAGAGATAGAGGAAATATGAAGTTATTTTGAAATAATGTGTTTTTTATTTTATTTATTTTAATTTCTACGGACGAGGAACCTTCTTTTCGAAACTGTTTGGATCTGTCACATTATTTTTCGTCTCTATAATGAAATGTTGTTTCTAGACAGATCACTTTCGATGCCAAAAAGGTCATCAGTACATACCTACACTCTTGACCTGGTATTTCTTCCGACTCGCGGTTTCTCAACTACGAAAACTTGACACCACAACCTCTTCTAAGAACTGTCAGGGAACCCGTCGTTCCTCTAGGTTGGTCAGGTAGGATTTCCTTTAGTTGGGACTTATAAGTAATCTTCCTGACTACGACTTCGACTTCGAAATTACGAAACCGGTGGACTACTTATCTTGACTGAGTAACCTTTTCTGGGACTACGACTCTTTCTAACCTCCGTCGTCCTCTTCCCCTGTTGTCTTTTACTCTACCAACCTACCGTAGTGACTGAGTTACCTGTACTCAAACTCGTTCGAGACCCTCAACCACTACCTGTCCGTTTGGACCACATGACGTCAGGTACCCAGCGTTTCTCAGTCTGTGTTGGCTCCCTGATTTGTTGTTATTTATAATTACCTTGGTGAAACCTTTTGTGACACCTCATAGAGTCTTTGGACTTATAATGTGTGTCAGGTGCAAGTGGTAAGATGGTGTTCCACGTATCGGTTGTCTTTACACACGAACAGTTGGTTGTCATTACAGGTGTCATAAATATCGTCCTATGGGTCTTATCGTTTGGTGACCTGTATCACAGTTACGAGAGTGGTGTTCTTTTCTTTCCTTCCTTCCTTTTACCATTGATCCACTTCACTATCTATGCAATTAATCGAACACCACTGATAAAGTGTTACGTGTGTAGTTTGGTAGTTTAACATATATTCAATTTCTATATGTTAATATCAAACGGTTCAAATGGAGTTATTTTGGATTCTGCATTTTGTAGGTCCCCTTTTTCGACTAAAAAATTTACTTTTTCGTTTTGTCACACCAGGTTTAATTACCCCAATTGTTATATTTATAGAAGTATAATGTTTAATTTATACAACCCAATATCAGTATGTACTTTATCATAAGTCAAGTCAAGTCAAGTCAAGTCAGTGAGTCAACACAGGCTGAGAAACGCTGGGGTACCTAGCGTCGTGTGGTCCGGAGGGACAGGTAGTGGTTGAGGGTCTCAAGTGGGTTTGAGTGTAGGTAGTGCAGCCACTACGGTAGGTCGGTAGAGTAGGAGACAACTGGGGAAGAGGAGGACGGGGGTTAGGGAGGGTTGTAGTCTCAGAAAAGGCTACTCAGTTGAGAAGTGTACTCAACGGGTTCATGACCTCAAAGTCGAAATCGTAGTCAGGAAGGTTTCTTGTGGGTCCCGACTAGAGGAAATCTTACCTGACCAACCTAGAGGAACGTCAGGTTCCCTGAGAGTTCTCAGAAGAGGTTGTGGTGTCTAGTTTTCGTAGTTATGAAGCCGTGAGTCGAAAGAAGTGTCAGGTTGAGAGTGTAGGTATGTACTGGTGACCTTTTTGATATCAGAACTAATCTACCTGGAAACAACCGTTTCATGACAGAGACGAAAACTTGTACGACAGATCCAACCAGTATTGATAGGAAGGTTCCTCATTCGCAGAAAATTAAAGTTCCGGCGTTAGTGGTAGACGTCACTAAAACCTCGGGTTTTTTTATTTCAGACTGTGACAAAGGGGTAGATAAAGGGTACTTCACTACCCTGGTCTACGGTACTAGAAGCAAAAGACTTACAACTCGAAATTCGATTGAACAAGTGAGAGGTGAAAGTGAGAGTAGTTCTCCGAAAAATCAAGGAGAAGTGAAAGACGGTATTCCCACCACAGTAGACGTATAGACTCCAAGAACTATAAAGAGGGCGTTAGAACTAAGGTCGAACACAAAGTAGGTCAGGTCGCTAGGAGTACTACATGAGACGTATATTCAATTTATTCGTCCCACTGTTATATGTCGGAACTGGATGAGGAAAAGGATAAACCTTGGTCAGACAACAAGGTACAGGTCAAGATTGACAACGAAGGACTGGACGTATGTCTAAAGAGTTCTCCGTCCAGTCCACCAGACCATAAGGGTAGAGAAAGTCTTAAAAGGTTAAATAACACTAGATGCGTTTCCGAAACCGTATCAGTTATTTCGTCTTTATCTACACAAAGACCTTGAGAGAACGAAAAAACTACTAGGTCGTCTACAACCGTTAAACAAGAGACGAAGGAGACGGAAAAGATTTTGGTCGAACTTGTAGACCTTCAAGTGCCAAGTACATAACGACTTCGGACCGAACCTCTTAAAACTCGTAATGAAATGATCGTACACTCTACTCACGTTAACACGTCATCAAACTCGTAAGAAACACTTTTATACGTCTGATAAGGATGTATATTGTTATACCTATGTAGAGATTTATGTCACCATTCGTTTTGTTTTTTCAGTCTATGTTGTCTTATGGAGTACGTACTAAAGTAACGATATTTCATCTTTTTGTCGATTTCAATTAGATACGACAGTGTTCAAGTCACTCTCCAGTGGGTATCTCCCGTATTCCCCAAAACGAAACGGTTGTTGTAAGGCACAGAACTCAATTATGAACCCACATAAGTCAAACACTGTTGACTTTTATATCACACGACATTTGAATATACTCGGAAAGGAGATAACTGTGATATAAAGTGTTTGTTGAATTCTAATTTTTGTTTTTCTTCTTTCACTGACTACTTGTGTGTACTCGTGTCTTGGTTTTTTTTTTTTTTTAGGACCTTTCTTTTGATAGTTCTTTGACAACCATGTGGAAGGACCATATGATTACGTAAATTAAGTCACGACTAAAAAAAAAAATTTCAGGAGACATTGAAACCAAAAAATATGATCTATCCCTGTAACCAAGACTTCATGTGAACATTCGGTCGAAAGTCTTCATGATTTTATTAGAGTTTCCTACGTCAGTGGTCTTTTACGGGACTCGGGATCAAGGTGGTGTCTCAGGTGTTATCCCAGACGTCCT
>SJYO01033724.1:503687-544964 GCA_006410555.1 Capra ibex | reverse complement strand
TTTGTATCGGTTAGTGCTGGAGAAATCTTGAAAAGCGTATGTACAAAAATTTAAAATTTTTCTATTATTTTGGAACTTTGCTTCTTTGGGGTTGAGGCACACTGGTCACCCCTCTGCCTATGAGAGTTCTGTACAGTCTGTGGGCTAGCAGTGTGCTGAGCTTTTCAAGTTTCTTTCCCTACCCAGTCCCCCTTTTTTGATGAGGTTTCAGTGAGGTCTGTTAGATGTGCATCCTGCAGCGTAATTGGCTTAAAATGTTCTCTCCTTCGGTGTGGTCTCTTTGGGGACCAACTGGGAGGAAAAAAAACCAATAATGTAACTGTTTTGATACTGAAAATTGATAAATGTCTTTTTGAAATAAAGAACCAGTCCCTCCAACCTTCAGAAGTACTTGCTTTTATTTCCCAATCCAAATGGGCTTTCTCCACAGGAGCTAAGTTTGGGTAAAGATCAGATCTTTGTGGGTGGCAGCAGTAGGATTTGACGCAGCACACCCGCTTTGGAAGTTGTCCAAACTGGAGTCAAAACAAAGCTCTCAGATCCCTAGTTGTATGTTCTTTTGTCAATCATTTAGTTTCATTCATTATCTGTAAAATAAAGATAATATGTATTTTTAGGTAAATGTAAAGATTAGAAATAACATTTATGTGTCAGACATTTAATATTAATATTACTTAATCTGACACTGGCATCATCAGGGTCAGCTGTGCATTTCCTTTACAATCATGCTTATTCTTTCTCATAAATCCCAGATTTATTGGACTCTGCTCACTAAACAATTTCAATAATATGACACCGATTACATACTCCTATATGTGTGTGGTTTTAATAAACTGTCCTGAGACAGCCTTTGAGCTAATACTTTGTTAGATATTTGGAGAAAACAAGTTAATTTAACAAGAGGTGCTCTCAAAGTATTTGCTTACAGACAGGTTGTGTGAGTGGATAGCTTTCAAAGCTGTCTTTGAGACACCAGTGCCTGGCATTTCCTGCACTCTGGCATTGAGACTGGACATGAATCTGACTTACTAGTAAAAATGACACAGCTTCCTTGACAAAGTCCAGCTGTTTATACCAGAGACTGGAACATTTTTTTCCATTTATATGCACGGGTCAATGCTGACTGGAAATTACTGCCCCCAAAAAAAGTTGGTGGGGGGTTGCCCTAGGAGTCAAACACAGTAGGCAACAGAGGACAAATTAACTGGGAGAGTTTTTTTTTTTTTTTTTAAGATTTTTCTGCCTATTCTTAAGGCCTGCCACCTAATATTTAAGAAAGTAGCCCTTTAAGTGGGTAGTTAGCTGGGTTTCTGCCTTGAAGTTTCCATAACGGCTTGTTGGAGGCCTTCCTAAAAACATTCCCGTAATTCCAAGCGGTACGGCCGCCTGCTGACGTCACGCCTGTGGATTGGCTGATGTTGGAGCTGAGGGAACGGCTGTAGTTAAGCGAGGAGACAGGAGTTGATGGGCGCCATGACTGCTGTTGGGTCACCAAATCGCCGAGGCTTTGGGCTGTTCTGCGTGACTCTACAGCGCCTCCTGTTTCTGCTTCTCTTTTTGCTTGGAACCCTGGCCAACAAACTTAACGTACCACAGGTGTTGCTACCCTTTGGGCAGGAGCCAGGCCGGGTTCCTTTCCTGCTAGAGGCTCAGCGGGGCTGCTACACTTGGTGAGGGGTGGCGGGATCACAAGAGTATGCACCCCCACGCCGCCCAGGAAGAATGGGAAGGGTTCATTGAACGGAAGACGACGCCACCGGAATACTTTGGTCATTCATCCTGAAGAGCCTTGCCTATAGGGATCAGGGGTGGGGTGTCAGCAGGAATGGAGGGCCAGCCCTTCTGATGGCCTACCCTCGTTGTGTGGGATGTTTTCAGCCTATGTGTGGGTCCTTTTATGAGCAGTTAATGTGTGAGATTGGCTTTCTCGTGGTATGTGTTGGTTGGGAGGGGTAGTCACTATGTGAACAGCTGTCAGGGTACAAGGAAACCCTGTGTAGGTGGCCTCAGACAACCATGGCTACCCACCGCAAAGAACTTTCAGTGTTAAGAGCTAGGATGAGGGATTCCCAAAGTCTGAGGAAATTTATTTATTTATTTATTTTTGAGGAAATTTATTGACGGGCTAGAGACGCTTAGGATGTGCGAGTTCTCTGCAAACGAAAGTTTTCAGTGTAAAAACACTTAACTATTGCATACTTAACTAAGTACTTTGCATGTGTTGACTCATTCCGTTTTTACAGTCTTGTTGATTAAGCGCTATTTTTTCCATTTTACAAGTGAGTGAATTGAGGCATAGATAATATGAAGTATAAACTTGTATGAGAAGGTGTATTTTAGGTGGAGATAAGATTTGCCTGTCACATATTAATATGTCTCCTCCCTCATATGAGAGTACTCTCTTGAAGTGTACACTCAAGTTTGGGGTAATCAACTCTGGGGGGAAAGATTTTCTGACTGAGGATGAAAAGACATGATTTTCTGGCATGAGAGAACCCAACCATAGGTTGTATGGTTTCCTAAAGGTAAGGGAACCTAGCTGAAGTGGGCTCCAAGGTATCAGAGGGCTCATCGTAATTGGAGATTTCCCTTTACCATCACTGAAGAGAAGCACTAAGTTTTCTCCATAGTGTAAGAAGTTCATCTCCCATTTTATGAGGCTGTATAAGGAAATCAGGCTTACACAGTGATCCCGTGTGACATATCTCTTGACTGAGGATGATGGAAGGCATCAGTCTAGCATTGAAAGCCATTCCTTCCATCCATCCAAAAATAATGATTTTTTAAACTGTATTTTGAGTTGGACTCGCCTCATAATGTTAGCAAGATTTCCACCTTAGATAGCAACAGTCCAATTTCTAGGATTGGAGGAAATTCATTCCTCAGAGTTTGAGAAGCCAGGTCTCATTGTTGGAAACACAGCATCAATCCTATTTTTACATACTGAGGGAAGATTGTTAACAATCTTACTTTAAATATTGAGGAAGGAATATAACTTGGCACAAGGGACCACTGAAAAATGTTCTAATCAGTCTCTTCCACTTAAATCTTACCTCTTTAAGCAATGTTTCTACTTTAAAGAAAAACCTTTAAATACGTCTGGTAGTATGTAACATGGAAAAACTATAGGAACCTATGTTCCATCAAAAGTTAATTTTAACCCACATTCATATTTCATCCTGGCAGGCATTCCACCCATCATGATGCAGTAACTGTTGAACCTTTATATGAAAATGGCACCTTATGTTCTCAAAAAGCAGTACTCATTGCTGAATCTACCCAACCAATACGCCTCAGCAGTGTTATTCTTGCTCGAGAGATAGGTATGTTGAGACAAAACACACTATGTAACTGTTCCCCTGGAGTAGAAAAATCTGATATCTTTTATAGATGGTTAACACAGACAGTGTTGGCTTCAAATGCCCCTTAAGGTAGAAAAAAGGATTCCTGCAATATAAACCTTAATTGTGGCATTCTAGCCTGTAACATTTTTATTTTTGAACATCCAGCCCTTGGCAGTATGCCTGATACAGAGCAGAAACTCTGGTTGTTTGAATCAGTGGAGAAGGGAAGGACCTATTTATCAGAACTAGCTTGGTTGTTAGATTCTGAGGTTGGTCTTGAGTGAGGCAAAAGGCAGAATAAAGACTAGTACTTCTCAGGCTTCCCTGGTGGTCCAGTGGTTAAGAATCTGCCTGCCAGTGCAGGAGATGGGTTCAATTCCTGGTCAGGGAAGATCCCATGTGCCATAGGCAACTAAGCCCACATGACATAACTATTGAAGTCTGAGCACTATAGACCTCATGCTTTGCAACAAGAGAAGCCACCACAAGGAGAAGCCTGAGCACCACAACTCGAGAGTAGTCCCTGCTCACTGCAACTAGACAAAGTCCGTGTGCAGTCAGAGACCAAGTGAAGCCCATAAATAAATAAATAAAATAAAAAACTAGTACTTCTCAAGTACTAGTGTCATCTAAGAATCTGCATCTTCAGCATCACCTGGGAGCTTGTTAGAAGTGTAAATTCTCAGGCCCCACCTAAGTTCTGCTGTATCAGAATTTCTGGAATGAGCCAGGGGATCTGTGGTTTTAATTTATGGCTTCAGTGGGTCTTCGTTGCTGTGCCAGGGCATTCTCTAGTTGGGGTGAGTGGGGGCTGCTATTTGTTGTGGTGCCCGGGCTTGCCATTGCAGTGGCTTCTCCTTGGGGACCATGGGTTCTAAGGTGTGCAGGCTTCAGTAATTGCAGTACTCGATCTCAGTAGTAGTTGTAGTACACAGGCTTAGCTGCTCCGTGGCATATGGGATCTTCCTGGACCAGGAATCAAACCTGTGTTCCCTGCCTTGGCAGGCAGATTCTTAGCCACTGAGTCACCAAGGAAGTCCTAGGGATCTGTGTTTTTAACAAGCTTTCCAGATGATTTTCATACATACTGAAATTTGGGAAGCACATGCTGGTCTGTTTTAGACCAGAGCAGCTTAAGAAATGCTATTTGTGTCCTTGAGTTTCTGGCACTTGGTATTTTCATATTGATAGGTCAGAAATATCTGTGTGGCTCTTAAATATTTTGATAAATTATATATCTATACTGTATTATTAAAGATAAATTTAAGATGTTTGGTATACCATATTTCATATAATTGAAGATGCCATCTGTTATAACTATTTTTAATGTACTACTAAGAACAACATTAGGAGAAGGCAGTGGCACCCCACTCTGGTACTCTTGCCTGGAAAATCCCATGGACGGAGGTGCCTGGAAGGCTGCAGTCCATGGGGTCACTGAGGGTCGGACATAACTGAGGAACTTCACTTTCACTTTTCACTTTCATGCATTGGAGAAGGGAATGGCAACCCATTCCAGTATTCTTGCCTGGAGAATCCCAGGGATGGGAGAGCCTGGTGGGCTGCTGTCTATAGGGTCACACAGAGTTGGACACGGCTGAAGTGACTTAGCAGCAGCAGCAAGAACAACATTGCCAACTAAACTGTTTTTCTTCACTTAGAATTCTTTTTTACTTTATACCTATATTGAAGGGCTCTTTTTGACTTAGATGGTTATTTTTATTGTGTATCACTCTCAAGCCTAATAAAAAGGAAATAAAATTAACTGGTTAAAATATTCCTAAGACAAATTTAACATTTTTGCTTCACCTGAATCACTTTTTGATCGGGAATCATCAATGTCTGTGTTTATCCCCACAACATCTTCCTTTGTACCATTGCGACTGTTAGTGTTGTTGCATTTCTTAAAAGAATTAAACCAAAACCACCTACAAGGTATTAGTATTGGACTCATTAGTTGGCATTACAATTTATAAAGCTGACCTATTTTGTCTCCAGCTTTGAAAAGGTTTCTAGCACATCTGAGTCGCCATCTTTCCCACTCTGTGTCCTTAACTGTTTGGTTCCAAGGGGAAAGAGTACTCCACCATTGTTCATGTTTCCTTCCATCTACTAATACCCATTCTGCAAGTTTGGTGTTGGCCCTTTTAAAGTTCTCACGAATGCAATAAATGATAACTATGCTATGACTGCTGGTTGTTGACAGTTCTAAGATGTCATCAGTCATAAGATAAAACCCTAATTTCAGAGATGTTGAAATGTCAGGAAAATGAGTGTCTTGGAGTCAATGAAATATGAGATTTCAAAGATGAGAGTCTTTGAGGACCGTGTCATGCAGGGCAGCTACAGTGGATAGAGAAGGATACAAAGATGAGAAAAGAAGTGTTGCTTTGGTCATATATGCTATTTTTAATGTAATTACTCTTTTCAAATTTTATTTATTTTTGGTTGCACTGGGTCTTTGTTGCTGTGAGTGGGCTTTCTCCAGTTGTGGCGAGAGAGGGGCTACAATTCATTGTGGTGCACAGGCTTCTCATTGCTATAGCTTCTCTTGTTGCAGACCACAGGCTCTAGGTGCATGGGCTCAGCAGTTGTGGCTCACAGGTTTAATTGCTCCTCCACATATGGAATATTCTTGAACCAGGGATAGAACCCCTGTCCCCTGCAGCAGGCAGATTCTTATCTGTACCATCAGGGAAGTCATGTAATTACTCTTAACTACATGAATTCATTCTGATGTTGAAAGAGCACACAGCTGCTTGGAGAAATGTCAAACCTGGCTCTCAGCTTAGTTTCATCTGACTTGTGAATATTCCAAAATTATGTTTCAAATCAGCTTTCACAGTTTTGCTATTAAAACAATTGTGTACATAGATGATGGAGATTCCCAGTAATGAATGGCAGTCTTAGTGTTCTACAAGATGCATTCTTATCTTAATGGGAACTGGCACTCTGAAACGGGAAGGGACGTTTGGAAAGGGAAGAGCATGCCTTAAGAGAAACTCTTCATTTGTTTGACAAATATTGAATTACCTACTAACTATAAGGTATCTGTAAAGGTTAAAAGATTTAAGCACTCCATTAGTGTTTAGGTGCTTGGGATTTTGTTTATGATGTTTTTGGTGATAGTCTAATAGAGAAAATGAGTGGCTATGACAGAGATTAGCCACTAGCTACTAGGGAATTCCCTAGTAGCTCAAACGGGAAAGAATCTGCCTGCAATGTGGGAGACCTGGATTCAATCCCTGGATCGGGAAGATCCCTGAAGAAGGGCATGGCAACGCACTCCAGTATTCTTGCCTGGAGAATTCCATAGACAGAGGAGCCTGGTGGGCTACATGGGGCCAAAAAGAGCTGGACATGACCGAGTGACTTTCACTACTACTCAGCTGTGACAGAGATGGATAATGGTGAGAGACGAGGTGGGCATATTCTATTTGGTAAGAGTGGTAGATTTATTTTGATTTTTTTGTTTTGTTTTGTTCTGACTAGATGTTACCTCCCTTTGATAAAATATTTAAAGAATATGAAAGGTTATATATGAAAGTAGTGAAAGTGTTAGTCGTTCAATCATGTCCTACACTTTGTGACCCCATGGACTGTAGCCCATCAGGCTCTTCTGTCCATGGAATTCTCCAGGCAAGAATACTGGAGTGGGCAGCCATTCCCTTCTCCAGGGGATCTTTCTTCTCAGGGACCAAACCAGGGGTAATCTCCTGCATTACTGGCAGATTCTTTATGGTCTGAGCCACCAGGGAAACCCCAAAAGGTTATATAATGAAAAGTAAATCTCTAATCTCATTTCTCCAAGAGAGAACCGCTTTTCTGTATCATTCCAGATGTAATCTATGAATATATGAAAATGCCTTTTTGTAGTGGGATATCTAGATTTTCAACCTTAGGTACAGGACAGGTAGAGGAGTTTGGAGATGAAGGCATAAATTTTAGGTATAAAAGTTCAAGTGAAGGATTAAGAAAGGATTTAGACAGCTGAATGATTTTGGTGGAGAGAATAGAATGGAATGATCAGTACACTTTGCACTGTGCTCAGCATGTGGTTATTCGGCAAATACTTAAAATTTTTTAAAATTAATTTATTTATATTTCAGCTGCACTGAATCATTGTTTCTGTGCACAGACTTTCTCTAGTTGTGGCAAGCAGGGGCTACTCTTTGCTGTAGTGAAAGAATTTCTCATTGTGGTGGCTTCTCGTTGCAGAACAGAGACTTTAGGCACATGGACTTCAGTAATTGTAGTCTGTGGTCTTAGTTGCTTCTTGGCATGTGGAATCTTCCTGGACCAGGGATTGAACCCCTGTCCCCTGTGTTGGCCAGCAGATTCTTACCTACTGTACCACCAGGGAAGTCCCAAAATATTTTAAAATAATTTTTTAAAATTTAATTTATTTTTTGTTTGCATTGGGTCTTCATTGCTGCTCACAGGCTTTTTCTAGTTGTAGTGAGCTGGGGCTGCTCTTTGTTGCAGTACATGGGCCTCTCATTGCAGTGGCTTCTCTTGTTGTGGAGCACAGGCTCTAGGTGAGTGGGTTTCAGTAGCTGTGGCACACAGACTTAGTTTCTTCAAGGCATGTGGAATCTTCCTGGGCCAGGGATTGAAACCATGTCCCCTGTGTTGGCAGGCAGATTCCTGTTCACTGTGTCACCAGGGACGTCCCCAAAATAATTTTTATTTCACCCTTGTTTCACCTTTATGAAAATAAGTCTACTTTCTGTACTGTTTCAATTTGTGTTTCTGAAGTTAATCATGACTATATTGGGCTTCTCTGGTGGGTCAGATGGTACAGAATCTGCCTGCAATGCAGGAGAACTGGGTTTGATTCCTGGGTCAGGAAGACCCCCTGGAGAAGGGAACGGCAACCCACTCCAGTATTCTTGCCTGGAGAATTCAATGGACAGAGGAGCTTGGCAGGCTGCAGTCTACAGTGTCGCAAAGAGTTGGGCACAACTGAGCAACAAACATATTGAGTGGAACTCTAGTTGGGTCTACGTGATTCTCAGGCTTTTTAATCTCATGGTCCAGGAAAAGAAATGGAAAGAAATGAAGTGAGAGAGAAATTTATTGGCAGACAGGAATGGCATATGGTTGCCACCCTCTTACTTTCCTAAATAAACACATTTTTTAAAATGTACTCTTATAATTTCATAAAAGGAAAAGCATTCTAACACTTCAAAAGTAATACTGAACATATATTCCTTTAAAGTGAATATATTTAATTTTATTACTGTTTTAAAATTCTCATTTTTTGACGGGTGAATAAAAACATTATTATAGATCAGTATCTGGGAATCACTGCTCTAGTGTCTCTTCTTGTAAACAGATGCTCTTATATATTTTGTTGCTAAGCTGCTTTCTTCCGCAGGTTGAAAGGAACCGTTATGCCTTTCTTTTTCTTAATATTTAGAATAAGCTCCGCAGTATATGAAATATTCAACAGATTCATGACCTGTTGAATTAAATTCTCAGTTTTTGGGTTCGTTTTAGTGACTGACCATGAACTGCGGTGTGATGTTAAGGTTGATGTGATAAACAGCATTGAAATTATATCTCGAACGCGGGAACTCTATGTAGATGATTCACCACTGGAACTGATGGTGAGGGCATTGGATGCTGAAGGTAAAGAATGTCAGAGGATTCAACAAAATTACCTAAAATGAACACTTTTGTGTTTAGTTTTTGGAAACAGAAATTTGAGAGATAAAAGTAGGTTGGAAATAATGTTTATTTTCTCATATGAAGTTCATGTGCAAGAATAATTAACAATTCTGAGTGTGGTTTGATGTATTAAATACAGACTTTCATTAAAATTTTCTAGTTCAGAATCCAAATTCTGCTACTGAGCTTTTGCTAATGGTCCCAACAATTAAGAACATTTTTGGAGAAAAAAAGAAAAGTACATTTTGGAATTTATTATTAGTTCTGTTTTGATCAGTCTACTTTCTGTAGGGTAAGAGAATTAAATGTAAACCTGTGAAAATTTTATAATTTTATCTTTCTTAAGACTGATTTTACATTGTTTTTCATATACTGCTACTGCTGCTAAGTCGCTTCAGTCGTGTCCGACTCTGTGCGACCCCGTAGACGGCAGCCCACCAGGCTCCCCCGTCCCTGGGATTCTCCAGGCAAGAACACTGGAGTGGGCTGCCATTTCCTTCTCCAATGTATGAAAGTGAAAAGTGACAGTGAAGTCGCTCAGTCGTGTCCGACTCTTGGCGACCCCATGGACTGCAGCCTACCAGGCTCCTCTGTCCATGGGATTTTCCAGGCAAGAGCACTGGAGTGGGGCGCCATTGCCTTTCATATACTATACTAATGTAATATGTAAAAAAAAAAAAAAATTTTAACGCATTGCTTCTTTCTTTGTAAACTAGTGAAGAGCGATTTTTAAAATATGAGAAATGAACATATTAGTAATATTCAAACCTAGCTTTTATAAAAATTTTTATTAGAGGGACCAGGATTTAGGGATGCCTGTCAACACTGAGATAGATTATAAGGTGGCCTTTTTATGTTGAAAGGAATAGAAATAGTGCCATAATTTTGTCAACCAGCAGTTAATCAGCTTGAGTTATTTTCACTTTCAGAAAGCTTATACAGCAACTGTACGTACTCTGTGTAGGGAGTCTTCCTGGTAGTTGTGTTTTAATTCATAAATGATAGTGTATCTATTTGTTAATGAAAGAGGCTTAAAAATAATTTTCTAGTTAAATTTCCCTTGCTTATTAAAGATACCTGAATATTTTTGAATATGTGATTTTGTTTTGTCTGTTTTCGCCTTGCTTTACAGGAAATACTTTTAGTAGTTTGGCAGGGATGGTGTTTGAGTGGAGCATTGCCCGGGATAATGAATCAGCAATAGAAGAACTGTCTAGCAAAATTAGGTAACCTTGAAACCAAACCTAACTATCTGACTTTGAAGGAGACATCTGCCTTTGGGTAGCACACTGAACAGCAATCATTTGTGTGGGTTTTGATCAATTTCCTATATGGAACTATTTGGAACAAATAAATTTATCATGGGAAAATATGGCATGGCTGTAGGTACCTTGATGGTTTAATTTGAGTCACTGCAGAGGAGTTCATGAAATCAGAACTATACAATTGTTTGTTGGATCTTCTGACACTTTTGTTTTTCAAGCTATCAACACTCACTGAAATACAGTGAGTGGATATTAGTATGAAATTTTCTCTTCAGTACCAAGCAATAGCTCTCAGACAATCCGGGTTTTAGTCTTACAACAGGTTTAGCCAGAAGCATATTAAGTACTTTTCTTCTATCTAGTCATTGTGGAAATTTTAAACTTTTGACACTATACAGACATTGAAGAGACTATGTTTAAAGTCTCTCAGAGCCTTTTGGAAGAAGAATAATCTACTAGAAACAAAGTTTATCTCTTTAGGATTTTGAGATACTCTGAAGCAGAATATTCTCCCCCTGCATATATAGCTGAGATGGAAAAAGAAGAGAAACAGGGAGATATGATTTTGGTGTCTGGCATTAAAACTGGTGCTGCTATCGTAAAAGTTCGAATTTCTGAACCATTCTATAAGGTAAAAATTTAGTGCTATAGACATTAAGTCTTGCCTATGGGATAGTTTCTTATGTTTATCTATAATAGAAACCCTCTAACCTGCTTGATTTAGGCCAATTGAAAAAGTTATTTGAAACGGATAAACATTTTTTGAAAACCTGTCTTCCTTAAACATGTTATCACCCACGTACAATTACAAATGTTACTGGCATTTTCTCTTAAAACATATAACTGCATTTTATTCACCAATCCTTTGATGTAGGTCTGAGACTTTTCTTTGTCTATGATTCCCTGTTTAAAAATATACATACTCATTCTTTCACAAATTAGTTTCTAGTTTCTTTTTCATTTTTCATTTTATTTTATGGTTGAGTGAAAGATTGTACATGTGTGAAGCAATCTGAGTGCAGAATTCTAATATATTTTTCAAGGATTTTCCCCTAGTCTTTTACATTTCTCACTTACACCTAATTTGATAGCAGTACATCTTAGCTATAATTTCTTTTTTATTTATTTTTTTCTTAATTAAAATTTTTTAAAATTTATCCTTAGCTTGCCTTTAACTATTTTTTTAATTAATTTTTTAAAATTAATTAATTAATTTATTTGTGTGGTAGTTTGTACATTCTTTGGCATTGCCTCTCTTTGGGATTGGAAGGAAAGCTGACCTTTTCCTGTCCTGTGGCCACTGCTGACTTTTCCAAATTTGCTAGCATATTGAGTGCATCACTTTCACAGCATCATCTTTTAGGATTTGAAATAGCTCAGCTGGAATTCCATCACCTCCACTAGCTTTGTTTGTAGTGATGGTTCCTAAGGTCCACTTGACTTTGCATTCCAGAATTCTGGCTCTAGGTGAGTGATCACACCATCGTGGTTATCTGGGACATGAAGATCTGTTTTGTATAGTTCTTCTGTGTATTCTCTTCTTAATATCTTCTGTTTCTGTTAAGTCCTTAACATTTCTGTCCTTTATTATGTCCATCTTTGCATGAAATGTTCCCATGATATCTCTAATTTTCTTGAAGCGATCTCTAGTCTTTCTATTGTTTTCCTCTGTTTCTTTGCATTGTTCACTTAGGAAGGCTTTCTTATCTCTCCTTGCTATTCTTTGTAACTCTACATCAGATGGGTATATCTTTTCTCCTTTGCCTTTTACTTCTCTTCTTTTTTCAGCTATTTGTAAGGCCTCCTCAGACAACCATTTTGCCTTTTTGAATTTCTTTTCCTTGGGGATGGTTTTGATCACCACCTCCGGTACAATGTCACGAACCTCCGTCCATAGTTCCTCAGGCACTCCGTCTGTCAGATCTAATCCCTTGAATCTATGTGTCACTTCCACTCTATAATTGTAAGGGATTTGATTTAGGTCATACCTGAATGGCCTGGTGGTTTTCCCTACTTTCTTCAATTTAGGTCTGAATTTGGCAGTAAGGAGTTCATGATCTGACCCACAGTCAGATTGTTATGTTTTGGCTGCACTGGGGCATTCCTCTAGTTGCGGCGAGTGGGAGCTACTCTATAGTTGAGGTGCACAGGCTTCTCATTGTGGTGGCTTCTCTTGTTGCACAGCACAAGCTCTAGGGCATGGGTTCAGTAGTTGTGATGCACAGGCTTAGTTGCTCCGCAGCACGTGGGGTCTTCCTCAACCACAGATTGAACCTGTGTCCCCTGCATTGGCAGGCAGACTCTTAACCATTGGACCACCAGGAACATCCTGACTATAACTTTTCAAAACATTTAAATTTTTTATAGAAAACAACTCTTTTCATATAATGCTTTTTAAAAAATTAATTATTATTAAAGTTGAGAAAAGCAAATGTCTTTTGGCAAGCATTCAATTCAAGTGGCAGTAACATGTATGTGGACATCCTAGAGAGCAGCCTATTAACCTTGTATTGGGTAAGCCTTCACAAGAATTGATATGTTCAACAAGGGATACAGAGTAACTTAATCTGGAAAGTCAGTTCACCTGAGGTTGGTTAAAAGAATTTCAGTGGAATACAGTTAGGTCTTTTTCCCATTTTATCACACTCGCCTTTTTATTTACCTACCCTTCTCCTTTAAGAAAGCTTGTTGTGTTCTGTTCTTTTTTGAGTGACTTAGTTAATAAGTGACTTAGAAAGCTGACACTGTGTTAATATTCATGATCACTTTTTAAGGCTAACTGAAATTATGATCTGTGCTTAGGAAAGCATTTTTTTAATCTTGGCAAAATATTTTAGAAGAAATTTATAAAAGTAAACTTTAATAAGGAGGGCAACCTTGAGGATTTTACCTGTGGAAACTTTCTGGTTTTTTTTTTTTTTTTCCTTCTTTCAGAAAGTGGCAGCAGCATTGATACGTCTGCTTGTTTTGGAGAATATATTTCTTATACCATCCCAAGATATTTATCTCTTAGTAGGTGCATATATTAAATACCGCGTTGCAAAAATGGTTCAGGGAAGAATGACAGGTAAGTTGATTTAGCTTTTCCTAAGACTAACATTTCCCAAATCATTTCTGCTGACAAGAGAAGCAGCTTCACATTATATATGCCAAATACTTTTTGTTCTTTCTGTCTTAGATTTTTGTGATAAAAGTACAGTTGACCCTCAAACAACACGGGTCTGAACTGTGCAGTTCCATTTATATGCAGTTAAAAAAAAATAAACACTACAGTACTATACGATGTTTGGTTGGCTGAAAGCGTGCATGCAGAACTGGGGTTATAGAGGGTTGACTAATACGTGGATTTTCAACTGCATGGGGAGGTCGATGGGGGAGTGTTAGTGCCTCTAATCCCTGCACTGTTCAAAGATTAACTGTATTTTTTTATTGCAGTACTTGAGCTAATACTGGACTGAGGTAGCCCACATATCTTAAACAGACTAATGCTATAGTTCAACTACTACTTAGCTTCAGTGCCCGTAAAGATCTGAATTGTCTATTAAAACAACCAAAAGTTTACTAACTTAGGACAAGGGAAGAAACTTTACCAGAAGGGATTTGAATGATCTTTGCAAAAAAGCTGTTTATTGAGAAACTCTGTTATCTGAAAAATTTAATACCCCGCTGATCCCAAAAGTCCCACTCGGTTTATAAAGTGTACATTTGCTCCATTAACATTAGTCCTTTATTTACTTGCCTAGTGGAGATCCCTCCTCCTACTCTCAGTTTACTGAGTTTTAAGAATATAAGCAACAATAAACTCATATAGTAGTCCCCCTCAGTTTCTATATATGTAAAAATTCATTATAGTTGGGAGGAAATAAAGGGAAAAGCAGATTTTGCTCTTACTTTGACCTGCTGCTTCTTATAATCCAACAATATACTATTTTCTATTGCTTTCATTATGGTTATGTATCTTTCATGTCTTACAGAGGTGAAATTTCCCCTGGAACATTATACACTAGAATTGCAAGACCACAGAGTTTCATGTAATATTTCTCTTTCTGGGAAAGTGGCTTTACTGGATGAGAAAACAGCCATGGTGACTGCTGTCCAGCTGGGCCACGCTAACCTTATCTTCATCCACAAAAGTATCCTTTTGTTCAAGTTTTTGCTGTCAATCTATATTTCCTTGAGCAAGCTAGACATGTTCCTTGATAAAATAACTGGTTAAGCATGATTATAACACTACTACATTTATTTTCCATAGGTTCTATCTTTTAGAAAGCACTATAAATTATTATTGTCATAATTTCTAACAGAGGGTAGGTACAGAAGAGTAGTTGTTATTTGTAATCTGTTGAACATATGTGCAACATAATATAAATTGTAAGTAGGCAGGGTTCCTTAGTGGCCCAGTACTAAAGAATCTGCCTGCCAGTGTAGAAGACACAGTTCAATACCTGATCTAGGAAGATCCCACATGCAGCTGAGCAACTAGGTCTATGCACCACAGCTATTGAACCTATGCTCTAGAACCTGGGAGCTGCAACTGCTGAAGGCCACACACTCTAGACCCTGTGCACCACAACTAGAGAAAAGCTCAAGCAGCAGCGAAGACCCAGCACAGCCAAATATAAATAAATAAATAAGGTTCTATTAAAAAATTATAAATAGGAGACCAGGGAAAACTTTGGAGGAACTTGTGTAAATGTTATTTAATTTGTTCTTGTTTTTACATGAATAATTGAGAAAAGATGATACTGTCTGCAGTGGCTACTTAACTATTTGTTAAATTGAGGCAAGAGTAATTTTTTAATTAATTTATTTTAATTGGAGGATAATTACTTTACAATTTTGCGATGCTGTTTGTCATACATTAACATGAATTACCCCCGGGTGTACATGTGTCTCCCCATCCTGCATCTCCCTCCCACCTCCCTCCCCACCCCAGCCCTCTGGGCTGTCCCAGAACACTGGCTTTGGGTGCCCTGCTTCGTGCATTGAACTTGCACTGATCATCTATTTTACATATGGTAATATACATGATTCAATGCTATTCTCTCAAATCATCCCACCCTCACCTTCTCCCACAGGGTCCAAAAGTCTGTTCCTTACATCTGTGTCTAAGAGTAATTTTAAAAACTTCACTAAACCTGCTCTGTAAAGATTGAACAAAGAGAGTTACTTAGAGCTCTAATATAGTCAATGAAAACAAAACAGTATAAAGATTAAAATTCTCAGAAAATGGAAATTTTCAGAGAATTCATAAAATTCTCAGTGTTGATTTCAAAATATTTCCTATTTTTGAATCTTTGAATCCCAAATATTTAAATTAATTTGTTTAATTTATTCAGCAAATACCTATTATATTTCTCCTATATGCTCAACATTGCTCTAAGGGCTGAGGAGACAGACTATTTTACTCTGGGTAGTTAGGGAAGTCCTCTCTGATAAGGCTGCATTTGAGCAATGAACCATACAGATATCTGGGTGAAGGCTCTCCAGAAAGAGGAAATAGCGATTTCAAAGGTTCTGAGGCAGAAGCATGTTTGGCATGTTTATAGACGAGCAAGGAAGACACTGCGGCTGAATGCAGAGAATCAGGGGAAAGTAGAACGGGTAATAGAGTAGGAGAGGGATTAACTATGCAGGGCTTAGCAGGCTTACTCTGAGTAAGAGCCTATCAGTCTTAAAGGGTATAGTATTTCTTGTAGAATAGAATTTGTTAATTAGCTGTTATATTCTGTTATATTATTTGTCTAAAACATTTAGGAGGGGTTTTGGTTCAGAGTTGTTTGTTCTCTAGTCCTTTCAAGGTGCCTAGGACATTTGTGAACAAATACAATAGTAACTACAAAGTAAACTAAGATATTTGATATTTATTTAGTTCCAGCTGTGTGTCAGGCACTTATCGGAACTGCCTTCCCCAGGCATCCTTACCATGATATTTTTCATAGTTTTTTTCATTTTTTTCTCAGTTCATATTGTTATTTATTCCATATTGTTAATTATTGTTATTAAATATTAAAATAAATTTACCTCTTGACATGGAAGGTGACGATTCATAATTTATTCCAGCGCCTGCCTTAGGTGGCTGGTGGTACTCATAGAGATGGGTGATATAAAAGAAGGCGCATGTTTAAGAGAAAGGAAAACTAGTTTAGTCCTTCACATGTCAACTTGAAGTACCTGTGCGGTAGACATCCAAGCAGAAATTTTTATTATGCATCTGGAGGAGAAAGATTCAGGATGAAGAAAATTCTTTCAGAGTTATTAATTTATAGCCAGGTGATAGCTGAAGCTGTTGTAGAGAAAGGGAGAATATACAGAGTGAGAGGAGAAGACCAAAGACATAACTGTGGACTGCCAGCTTCTAAGGTTCATTTGGAAGAGGAGGAACTTGAAGGATGCCCAGAAAGAATGTTTAATAGGAAATTAGGAGAGTAGGAAATAGTAGGAAAATCAGGAGAGAAAAATTTCATGGTAACCAAGTGAGGAATTTGCAATGAGAATGTTCTTCAGGTGAAATCAGCAGAAATAAAGGAAGTCTTGGATCACTTTTACAATAAAACAGCTTGGCTTTAAAAAGAAGGAGGAAAACAAAGCAGAAGTTTGAAGAAGACAAAATTTTTTTAAGTTAAGAGAAACTTGAATATGTCTATAAGTTAAACAGAGAGATGGCAGAGATATGGATGAAAAGAAGGTCAGTTGATGGAGCTAGATTTCTGAGAAGTAAGATTTTGGAGGAGCAAGATAAAATGAAATTCCAAACAGGGAAGGATTAGATAAAAGGTAGATGTCTTATTCTGATTATGGAGGGATGAACTGGTTTAGAGACCTATTGAGATCTGTGCCCTCATCTGTAAAATGAAAGGAATGATATACTCCTGAATTTCCTTCTGCATGCGTGTTCAGTCACTCAGTTGTGTCCAACTCTTTTGTGACCCTGTGGACTGTGGCCCACCAGGCTCCTCTGTTCATGGAATTTCCCAGGCAAGAATACTGGAGTGGGTTGCCATTTCCTTCTCCAGGGGATCTTCCCAACCCAGGAATCTAGCCCAGGTCTCCTGCGTTGCAGGTAGACTCCTGCCCTGCAGTGGATTCTTTACCAAGTGAGCTACGAGGGAATTTCCTTTTAGCTCTTATAGTTTATGAATGTAGTACATACTAAAAGCAAACTTAGACTGACACAGTGTTTAAAAGATTTGCTTTAATGAATAGTAAAACCAAATGGTTTTTACTTGTGGCTCAGCTGGTAAAGAATCCTCCTGCAATGTGGGATACCTGGGTCGATCCCTGGGTTGGGAAGATCCCCTGGAGAAGGGAAAGGCTACCCACTCCAGTATTCTGGCCTGGAGAATTCCATGGACTGTATAGTCCATGGGGTTGCCAAGAGTTGACACCACTGAGCAACTTTGACATTCACTAAAAAAGTAATTTTAGTTAGCATATCAATTGTATGTATATTAATAGTTCTTTTGAAGTACTTGGGCAGCTTTAAAAGTTTGATCCCTGAAATAGATTAAATATTTTGCTTTCATTGTCACTATAGATACTGTAGTACCTAATTATAGCCTAGTGCATGACTGAATTAACAGCACTTCTAAATTAGTGCACTTAGAAATAATAAGAGTTTTCTGTCCAATCATTTCAGTAATACGTTTCTCAGAGCAGAAATAATTTCTTCTTAGCTTTTGGACACAGTATATTTCTGAGAAGGAATTACATTACTAATTAGATCGTGTAGGCATGCTAAGTTGCTTCAGTAGTGTCTGACTCTTTGTGACCCTGTGGACAAGAGCCCACCAGGCTCCACTATCCATGGGATTCTCTAGGCAAGAATACTGGAGTGGGTTGCCATGCCTCCCTCCAAGTGATCTTCCCGATCCAGAGATGGAACCTGCATACCTTAGATCTCCTCTCCTGCATTGGCAGGAGGGTTCTTTACCACTAGCACCACCTGAGAAGCCCCAGATTGTGTATAGGCTAACAGAATAAATAATGTGTCGTGTGATGTATGACAAAGAAGTATCTTTGGTGGGAGAGAAAAGATTTTGATATTAAAGAATTGCCACAGATAATAGAAAATCAATTAGTGATTTTTAAAACTGTCTGTGGAGCCCGAGGCAAGTTACTGGGCTGGATGACAAGTCATGCCACTCCCTCTCCATCCACCACTGTCCATTTCTTCAGCCAGAGCAATTCCACTTTGTCCTCCTTTCCCTAATGGGCTCCTATGAAACACTTTTACAGGGGAAAAGGATTCTGCAGCTAAATGAATATTAAAAATGTGGAGCATGATCGTTTTTTCTCTCGTTTCATCTTCCTGATATTTGAAATTCAAGAATACCTGATACCTGTGATTACTGAACCCTCATATTTTTCTCAGAATGTATGCATTTAAGTTTTGCTTTCCAAGAGATAATGAAAGATAGAATTTTTACTTGCGTTTGTTTGTGGGCTTATTTATTTATTTATTTTGGTAGCTTATATTTTTCTTTTCACCCAAATCTAGCTCATAAAATTTCCTTAAACCAAAATTAAGATGTCCATATGCGATCTGTGTCTGGACTCCCAAATTGCACCATATATGTTGTAGAGCCTGGATTTTTAGGTATTTTTAGATAATGATTTTCATAAAGCCAAATAACTTAAAGTATGCCACTGAAATGAGTGCATTAAAGACTAGAGTGCTTCATTTTGAGACTTAACTAATTTCAAATTCAACCTTACTTTGACATGTTTTCTCACATTGTTCTAGTTAAATGCTATTTGCAAGAGTAAAGCATCTTGAAATAGACTGTGAAAAGGTATGAAACTCCATGTAATACAAGGTTGGACTAGGAAAAGAGACTTCATACAAAGAAAGAAGAAACCTATGTCCTTAAGCCACATGAAGCAATTTTTTCCTGTGAAAGCAGCTGAAGTCTTGCCTGACATATCAGAAATGAGCAAAATTGTGGGTTTGGGGTGGATGGTATTTGGATACAGATGTAAGTGAGAATGCTTCTTTTATACCTAAGATGAACTAAGTTAAACTAGAATCTTTGGAACCCCAAATTATTATACAGTTTTATAGAGGGAACTAAAGGATCTACTTTGGAAACCATCTCCATCTATTAGTGATTTTTGCTCTTTAAATGGCTTTTTAAAGTTTGTATTTATAAAATTCATTATAGAAAAATGGCCTCTTCTGATATTTTTCTTTATTGATTTGTGTACAGGTTTCACAGTCCAACCTGGAGACCGATGGAGTCTAGAGGTGGGACAGGTCTATGTTATTACAGTAGAAGTATTTGATGAAAGCAGCACAAAGGTCTATATTTCAGACGTGAGTCTATCTTTTGAATTTTTCTAGCCCCCTTAAGGGTAACTCCTTCAGTGGGCAGTCTTTTTGCTAGGAAGACTTTTTTTTTTTGCTTCCAGATTTTGCCTTCAGAAAATGCAAGTTACTACTTTATCATTATTATTATTAAGTAGTTCTATCCTTGAGGAATACTAAATCAGAAGTAAAAGATACAACTTGGTTAGATTTATAGGAAAGAGATGAGGTTGGCACCAAGGGTAACACTTTGGATGGGATCCTCATTCTAAAACTTCATTTCAGAGAAGTTACCAGAGTTTTATAGTGTGATCATTAGATGTAAAATGTTGTAGTCATTCTCCAGCATCCATTCCCCACCCTACCCCCAACTGTCAATTTCTGGAATGGCACAAATCACACTAAAATTGACATAAGCTTTGATGCTTACTATTTCTAATTGCTTATCATTAATGGATCTTTCAAAAACTAGTACTATTTTAAAATGACATCTTTCCAACTTAGAATTTGATGAGGGTGAGCAAAGATTTTTATTTTTACTTCTTTAAGCCCCAGAATGCATAGTCACACTTTTTTTTTTTTTTTGATGCTTTGAGTTTAAAATAGCATTAGGGAAAAAAAAAAAAACACATCTCTTCATATTTGTGCTACTTCTGGGCTGATTTTCAGAATCTCAAGATTATGTACCAGTTCCTGAGGGAGTACTTTGAAGAGCAGCTAACTACTGTGAATGGATCTTACCATGTTGTAAAAGCTCTGAAAGATGGTGTGGTCGTGATAAATGCATCTCTGACTTCCATCGTTTACCAGGTAGGAATTAAAAGGACATTTTTTGAATCCTGAGAATACTGACAAAATTTGCTTGATTTGTTGATGTGCTAGCACATATATAGCATATCTCACCATTATCTTTCACAAGATAAACTGACAAGCAGTACACTTAGTAGTTTATACCTCTGCAAATTTTCCATTTCAGTCTCTGTTATTGCACGTGTCTGCATTTGTGGTCATTTTGTGTATGTGTCATTTGAAGCTCCTTTAAAGGTTATTCCATATGCATGTTTCCTTGCGTCATCAGATCCACATAAGAGTATTTTGTACTAAAGATACATAGGGTTAATATGCCAATTGTTTAACCATGCCACCAACTTTGCACTTTTAGCAGTTTTTTACTTTGTAAATGGCATAACTGAGTATCTTCAGACAATTTTTATTCCTTTTGGTTAATTTTTATATGGTGTAATACCAGAAATGGAGTTACTGGGTGAAAGGATAAGGAATTTATCTGTTTCTAACACCTCTAAGGAGAAGACAATGGCAACCCACTCCAGTACTCTTGCCTGGAAAATCCCATGGACAGAGGAACCTGGTAGGCTTCAGTCCATGAGGTAGCAAAGAGTCAGACACGACTGGGTGACCTCACTTTCACTTTTCACTTTCATGCATTGGAGAAGGAAACGGTAACCCACTCCAGTGTTCTTGCCTGGAGAATCCCAGGGACAGCAGAGCCTGCTGGGCTGCTGTCTGTGGGGTCACACAGAGTTGGACACGATTGAAGTGACTTAGCAATGCCTCTAAAAACGTGCAGATATCCGACTTTTAACAGGCTGTCAGATTTGTTTCCCTCTGTAAACCTACTTTTTCTCCAGTGATCCTTCCCCAGCTATTTGAGGCAAAATCCCAAGAGTCACCCTTGACTCTACCTTCTCCCTCACCTCCTTCGTTCAGTACATCATTGAATGCTAAGTCAATTCTTCTAAAAAATCTCTCAAATCCATTTCTTACTAGGTGAAGGAGACACTGCTGTCTTTGGCCTAGACTTTCACAGTAGCTTCTAAACTGATACTCCTACCTTCAATATTGTCTGTGGCTAGAATGATATTACAAAAACTGTAACAATTATTATGTATTTACTGTTTAAATTCCTTTGGTGACTTCCCACTGATTTTGAGGTAAAGTTTAAACTTTGCAATTCATAGGATTCTCATCTCAATGGCTTCTCTTGTTGCAGAGCACCAGATCTAGGTGCACAGGCTTCAGTAGTTGAAGCATGTGGGCTCAGTAGTTGTGGCGAACAGGATTAGTTGCTCCACAGCAACTAAGTGGAATCTTCCTGATCCAGAGATCAAACCTGAGTCACCTGCATTGACAGGTGGACTCTTAATCACTGGACCACCAGTTGTTGTTGAATTGCTAAGTTATGTCCAACTCTGTGACCCCATGGACTGCAGCATGCCAGGCTTCCCTGGCCTTCACTATCTCCTGGAATTTGCTCAGATTCATATCCATTTAGTTGATGATGCTATCTAACCATCTCATCCTCTACCATCCTCTTCTCTTTTTACTTTCAATCTTTCTCAGCATCAAAGTCTCTTCCAGTGAGTCAACTCTTCACATCAGATGGCCAAAGTATTGGAACTTCAGCTTCAGCATCAGTCCTTCCAGTGAATATGCAGGGTTGATTTCCTTTAGGATTGACTGGTTTGATCTCCTTGCAGTCCAAGGGACTCTCAAGAGTCTTCTCTAGCACCACAATTAGAAAGCATCAGTTCTTCAGCACTCAGCATTCTTTATGATCCAACTATCACATCTGTACATGACTACTAGAAAAACCATGACTTTGACTATAGGAACCTTTGTCAGTAAAGTGATGTCTCTGCTTTTTAATACACTGTTTAGGTTTGTAAAGCTTTCCTTTAAAGGAGCAAGTGTCTTTAATTTTGTGGCTGCAGTCACCCTCTGCAGTGATTTTGGAGCCCAAGAAAAGGAAATCTGTCACTGCTTCCACTTTTTCCACTTCTATTTGCCATGAAGTGATGGGACCGGATGCCATGATCTTTTTTTGGATGTTGAGTTTTAAGTCAGCTTTTTCACTCTCCTCTTTCACCCTCATCAAGAAACTTTTTAGTTCCTCTTCATTTTCTGCCATTAGAGTGGTATCATCTGTGTATCTGAGGTTATTGATACTTCTCCCAGCAATCTTGATTCCAGCTTGTGATTAATCCAGCCCAGCATTACATGTGATGTAATCTGCATATAAGTTAAATAAACAAGATGACAATATACAGCCTTGTTGTATTCCTTTCCCGATTTTGAACCAGTCTGTAGTTCATGTCCAGTTCTAACTGTTGCTTCTTGACCTGTATACAGGTTTCTCAGGAGACAAGTGAGGTGGTCTGATATTCCCATCTCTTGAAGAATTTTCCACATAGTCAAAGGCTTTCACATAGTCAATGAAGCAGATATTTTTCTGGAATTGTCTTGCTTTCTCTGTGATTCAGCAAATGTTGGCAATTTGATCTTTGATTCCTCTGCCTTTTCTAAACCCAACTTGTACATCTGGAAGTTCTCAGTTCATGTACTGCTAAAGCCTAGCTTGAAGGATTTTAAAGATAACCTACTAGTATGCAAAATGAGTGCAGTTTTTCAATAGTTTCAACAATCTTTGGCACTGCCCTTCTTTGGGATTGGAAGGAAAACTGACCTTTTCCAGTCCTGTGGCCTCTGCTGAGTTTTCCAAATTTGCTGGCATATTGAGTGCAGCACTTTCACAGCATCATCTTTTAGGATTTGAAATAGCTCAACTGGAATTCCATCCCCTCCACTATCTTTGTTTGTAGTAATGCTTCCTAAGGCCCACTTCACACTTCAGGATGTCTGGCTCTAAGTAAGAGATCACACCATTGTGGTTATCCCAGTCATTAAGACCTTTTTTTGTATAGTTCTTCTGTGTATTCTTGCCACCTCTTCTTAATCTCTTCTGCCTCTGTTAGGTTCCTACCATTTCTGCCGTTTATTGTGCCCATCCTTGCATGAAATATTCTCTTGATACCTCCAATTTTCTTGAAGAGACCTCTAGTTTTTCCCATTCTATTGTTTTCCTTTACTTGTTTGCATTGTTCATTTAAGGAGGCCTTCTTATCTCTCCTTGCTGTTCTCTGGAACACTCCATTCAGTTGGGTGTATCTTTCCCTTTCTCCTCTGCTTTTTGCTTCTTCTTTCCTCAGCTATTTGTAAAGCCTCCTCAGACATTGTCTTCTTGCATTTTTTTTTTCCTTTGGAATGGTTTTGGTCACTGCCTCCTTTACAAATGTTATGAACATCTGTCCATAGTTCTTCAGGTCAAACTTGCCAGGTATCTCTTGACTTTCTACTTTTGCATTCCAGTCCCCTATGATTGAGAGGGCAATTTTTTTTGGTGTTAGTTCTAGAAAGTCTTGTAGATCTTCAGAGAACCAGTCAACTTCAACTTCTTTGGCATCAGTGGTTGGGGTGTAGACTTGGATTACTGTGATGATGAATGATTTGCCTTGGAAATGAACCAAGATCATTCTATCATTTTTACATTTGCGTCCAAGTACTGCATTTTGGACTCTTTCATTGACTATGAGGGCTGCTCCATTTCTTCTAAGGGATTCTTGCCCGCAGTAGTAGCTATAATGGTCACCTGGTTTAAATTCACTCATTCCCATTTTAGTTCACTGATTCTTAAGATGTTGATGTTCACTCTTGCCATCTCCTACTTGATTATGTCCAACTTACCTTGATTCATGGACTTAACATTCCAGGTTCCTATGCAATATTGTTTTTCACAGCATCAGATTTACTTTCACCACCAGATACATCCACAACTGAGCCTCATTTCTGCTTTGGCCCAGTTACTTCATTCTTTCCAGAGCTGTTAGAAATTGCCCTCAGTTTTTCCCCGGTAGCACATTGGACACCTTCTGACCTGGGGGTGGTGGCTCATTGTCTGGTGTCATATCTTTTGCCTTTTCTTACTGTTCATGGGGTTCTCATGGCAAGAATACTGGAGTGGTTTGCTATTCCCTCCTCCAGTGGACCACGTTTTGTCAGAAGTCTTCACCAAAACCCGCTCGTCTTGGGTGGCCCTACGTGGCATGGCTCATGACTTCACTGAGTTATGCAAGCCCCTTTGCCATGACAAGGCTATGATCCATGAAGGGGTGGATCTCCAGGGAAGTCCTTTAAATTCTTAACTCCTTAACCCCTTAACCCAGGTCTCGCACATTGCAGGCAGACTCTTTACCAACTGAGCCATCACGGAAGCCTTCTTACCACAGTTTTATAGAAGCCTCTGTGACAGAGATCACAATCTGGTGGCCTGCAGACTATCTTGATTTGTAATCTTGTTTTTTATTTAGGTGTGTAAGTTTCCTTTTGATTGGGAAATTTAAAATAAAATCTGGAAGTTTAAAATAAAACTACTTCCCTGGTGGTTCAGTGGTTAAGAATCCACCTGCCAGTGCAAGGGATACGGGTTTCATCCCTGGTCTGGGAAGATCCCACATGTTGTGGAGCAACTAAGCCTGTGCTCCACAGCTACTGAGCCCATGAGCTGTAAGTACTGAAGCCTGAATTCTCTAGAGCCCATGCTCCACAACAAGAGAAGCCATTGCAATGAGAAACCCATGCACTGCAGTGAAGAGTAGCTCCTGCCAGTTGCAACTAGAGAAAGATTGTGCACAGCAGTGAAGACCCAGCACCGCCAAAAATAAATATTTTTTTTAAAAGAAAGAAAAAATGCCCTTAAGATCAATCCAAATTGTTGATTGTATCACTATATTATTTTAAGAATTACTGAATAAAAATAATTGGTGAATAATATCCCATTGTATAGATGTACTGGATTTTAACTATTTACCTACTAAGGGTGATTTGGGTTGTTTCTATTATTTGGCAATTATAAATAAAGCTGCTCTAAAGATTCTTGTGGGCTTCCCAGGTGGCTCAGAGGTAAAGAATCTGCCTGCAGTGCAAGAGATAAGGGTTCAATCCCTGGGTTGAGAAGATCCCCTGGAGAAGGAAATGGCATCCCACTACAGTATTCTTGCCTGGAAAATCCCATGTACAGAGGAGCCTGGAGGGCTATAATCCATGGGATCGCAAAAGAGTCAGACACAACTTAGCAACTAAAACAACAACATTGTTGTATAGATTTTGCTGTGAATATGTTTTTATGTCTCTGGGATAAAATGCTTAAGAGTGGAGACTTCCCTGTGGTACAGTGGAGAAGAATCTGCCTGCCAGTGCAGGGAACACGGGTTCAACCCCTGGTCTAGGAAGATTCCATATGCTGTGGAGCAACTAAGCCCGTGTGCCACAACTACTGAGCCCATGCTCTAGAGCTCACAACCTGCAAATCCTGAAGCCCACAAGCCTAAAGCCTATGCTCCAAAACAAAAGAAGCCACTGCAAGGAGAAGTCTGCACATGACAATTAGAAAGCTCCTGCTCACCCCAACTAGAGAAAGCCTACCTGCAGTAATGAAGATCCAGCACAGCCAAAAATAAAAATAAAATTAATTAATAAAACATGCTTGAGTGTAATTCTTGGGTCGTATAGTAGCTACATGTTAAGTTTTATAAGAAATTGACAAACTATTTTCTAAAATGGCTGTATTATTTTATTTTATATCCCCACCAATGATCTATGAGATACCATTAATAATTTTTAATGTTTCTTCTTTTTACTCATAGTCATTTCAAGTTCTCTATTTCAGTTCAGTTCAATTCAGTGTCTCAGTCGTGTCCGACTCTGCAACCCCATGGACTGCAACACGCCAGGCTTCCCTGTCTATCAACAATTCCCTGAGCTTACTCAAACTCATGCCTGTTAAGTCAGTGATGCCATCCAACCATCTCATCCACTGTTGTCCCCTTCTACTCCTGCCTGCAATCATTCCCTACATCAGGGTCTTTTCCAATGAGTTAGTTCTTTGCAACAGGTGGCCAAAGTATTGGAGTTTCAGCTTCATCAGTCCTTCCAATGAATATTCAGGACTGATTTCCTTTAGGATGGACTGCTTGGATCTCCTTGCTTTCCAAGGGATTCTCAAGAGTCTTCTCCCACACCACAGTTAAAAGCATCAACTCTTCAGTGCTCCACTTTCTTTATAGTCCAACTCTCACATCCATACATGACCACTGGAAAAACCATAGCCTTGATGGACCTTTGTTAGCAAAGTAATGTCTTTGCTTTTTAATATGCTGTCTAGGTTGGTCATAACTTTTCTTCCAAGGAGCAAGAGTCTTTTAATTTCATGGCCGCAGTCACCATCCGCAGTCATTTTGGAGCTCAAAAATATAAAGTCTCTCACTGTTTCCACTGCTTCCCCATCTATTTGCCATGAAGTGATGGGACCAGAGGCCATGATCTTCCTTTTCTGAATGTTGAGTTTTAAGCCAACTTTTTCACTCTCCTCTTTCACTTTCATCAAGAAGCTTTTTAGTCCCTCTTCACTTTCTGCCATAAGGGTGGTGTCATCTGCATATCTGAGGTTATTGATATTTCTCCCGGCAATCTTAATTCTAGTTTGTGTTTCATCCAGCCCAGCATTTCTCATGATGTACTCTGCATATAAGTTAAATAAGCAGGGTGACAATATACAGCCTTGACGTACTCCTTTGCCTATTTGGAAACAGTCTGTTGTTCCATGTCCAGTTCTAACTGTTGCTTCCTGACCTGCATACAGATTTCTCAAGAGGCAGGTCAGGTGGTCTGGTATTCCCATCTCTTTAAGAATTTTCCAGAGTTTGTTGTGGTCACACAATCAAAGGCTTTGGCATAATCAATAAAGCAGAAATAGATGTTTTTCTGGAACTCTCTTGCTTTTTCGATGATCCAATAGATGTTGGCAATTTGATCTCTGGTTCCTCTGCCTTTTCTAAATCCAGCTTGAACATCTGGAAGTTCACGGTTCATGTACTGCTGAAGCCTGGCTTGGAGAATTTTGAGCATTATTTTACTAGTGTGTGAGATGAGTGCGATTGTGTGGTAGTTTGAGCATTCCTTGGCATTGCCTTTCTTTGGGACTGGAATGAAAACTGACCTTTTCCAGTCCTGTGGCCACTGCCGAGTTTTCCAAATTTGCTGGTATATTGAGTGCAGCACTTTCACAGCATCATCTTTCAGGATTTGAAACAGCTCAACTGGAATTCCATCACCTCCACTAGTTTTGTTTGTAGTGATGCTTCCTAAGTTCCACTTGACTTTGCATTCCAGAATTCTGGCTCTAGATGAGTGATCACACCATCGTGATTATCTGGATCGTGAAGATCTTTTTCATATAGTTCTTTTGTGTATTCTTGCCACCTCTTCTTAATATCTTCTGTTTCTGTTAAGTCCATACCATTTCTGTCCTTTCTTGTGCCCATCTTTGCATGAAATGTTCCCTTGGTATCTCAGATTTTCTTGAAGAGATCTCTAGTCTTTCCTATTCTGATGTTTTCCTCTATTTCTTTGCACTGATCACTGAAGAAGGCTTTCTTATCTCTTCTTGCTATTCTTTGGAACTCTGCATTCAAATGGGTATATCTTTTCTTTCCTCCTTTGCCTTTCACTTCTCTTCTTTTTCACAGCTGTTTGTAAGGCCTCCTCAGACAACCATTTTGCCTTCTTGCATTTCTTTTCCTTGGGGGTGGTCTTGATTACTGCCTTCTGTACAATATCACGAACCTCTGTCCATAGTTCATCAGGCATTCTGTCTATCAGATCTAGTCCCTTGAATCGGTTTGTCACTTCCACTGAATAATCATAAGGGATTTGATTCAAGTTATACTGAATGGTCTAGCGGTTTTCCCTACTTTCTGTAATTTAAGTCTGAATTTGGCAGTAAGGAGTTCATGATCTGAGCCACAGTCAGCTCCCGGTCTTGTTTTTGCTGACTGTATAGCACTTCTCCATTTTGGGCTGCAAAGAATATAATCAGTCTAATTTTGTTATTGACCATCTGGTGATCAAGTTCTCTATTTAGTTATTATATAATTTTTTGGCAGGGGAGGGGGGCTGCACCACATGGCTTGTGGGATCTTAGTTCTGTGACTTGGTATCAAACCCATGTCCCCTGCAGTGGAAGCATGGAATCTTAACTGCTGGGCCACCAGGGACGTCTTAGTACCATATTGTTTTGTTTACTGTAGTTTTGTAGTATAGTCTGACAACAGGGAGTGTGATACCTCTAGCTTTGTTCTTTATTCTCAACATACTTTGGTTATTAGAGGTAGTTTGTGGTTCCAAATAAATTTTAGGATTGTTTATTCTAGTCTCTTGGAAAATATAATGGGTGTTTTGATAGGGATTGCATTAAAACTATACATTGCTTTTGGTAGTATTGACATTTTAATAATATTAATTGTTCCAATCCATGAACCTGGGATATCTTTCCATTTCTTTGTATCGCCTTCAGTTGTTTTCACCAGTGTTATGGTATTTTCAGAGTATAAGTTTTTCACCTCTTTGGAGTTGTTTATTTTATTCTTTTTGATGCAGTTGTAAATGGGGTTGTTTTCTTGTTTTCTCTCTCTGATAGTTCATTATTAGTGTATAGAAAAGCAACAAATTTCTGTATATAAATCATCTTGTATCCTGCAACTTGACTAGATGCATTTAATAAATCTAATAGTGTTTTTTTTTTCTAATAGTGTTTTGATGGGGACTTTGGGGTTTTGTATTGTGCCAGCACTATTTGTCAAAGAGACTCATCCCACTTATTGTATGCTCTTGGCATCCTTGTCAAATCCAGTTAACTAGAGATGTCACCTTATTTCTGTACTCTCAATTTTATTCCATTGGTCTGTGTGTCTGATCACTGTAGCTTTGAATTGTATTTTGAAATGGGAAATGTAAAGTCTTCTAACTGTTCTTTTTCAAGATTGTTTTGGCCATTCAAGATCTCTTAGAATTCCATATCAATTTTAGGATGGGCTTTTCCATTTTTTCCAAAAAGGCCCTTGGGATTTTGATAGCAATTACGTTGAATTAGTAAATTACTTTGGAGATTGTTGTCATCTTAACAATGTTCAGTTCAGTTCAGTTCAGTTGCTCAGTTGTGTCCAACTCTTTGCGACCCCATGAATCACAGCACACCAGGCCTCCCTGTCCGTCACCAACTCCCGGAGTTCACTCAAACTCACATCCATCGAGTCGGTGATGCCATCCAGCCATCTCATCCTCTGTCATCCCCTTCTCCTCCTGCCCCCAATCCCTCCCAGCATCAGAGTCTTTTCCAATGAGTCAGCTCATCGCATGAGGTGGCCAAAGTACTGGAGCTTCAGCTTTAGCATCATTCCTTCCAAAGAACACCCAGGGCTAATCTTTAGAATGGACTGGTTGGATTTCCTTGCAGTCCAAGGGACTCTCAAGAGTCTTCTCCAACACCACAGTTCAAACGCATCAATTCTTTGGCGCTCAGCTTTCTTCACAGTCCAACTCTCACATCCATACATGACCACTGGAAAAACCATAGCCTTGACTAGATGGACCTTTGTTGGCATAGTAATGTCTCTGCTTTTGAATATGCTATCTAGGTTGGTCATAACTTTTCTTCCAAGGAGTAAGTGTCTTTTAATTTCATGGCTGCAATCACCATCTGCAGTCATTTTGGAGCCCCCCAAAATAAAGTCTGACACTGTTTCTACTGTTTCCCCATCTATTTCCCATGAAGTGATGGGACCAGATGCCATGATCTTCCTTTTCTGAATGTTGAGCTTTCAGCCAANTTCTTCACAGTCCAACTCTCACATCCATACATGACCACTGGAAAAACCATAGCCTTGACTAGATGGACCTTTGTTGGCATAGTAATGTCTCTGCTTTTGAATATGCTATCTAGGTTGGTCATAACTTTTCTTCCAAGGAGTAAGTGTCTTTTAATTTCATGGCTGCAATCACCATCTGCAGTCATTTTGGAGCCCCCCAAAATAAAGTCTGACACTGTTTCTACTGTTTCCCCATCTATTTCCCATGAAGTGATGGGACCAGATGCCATGATCTTCCTTTTCTGAATGTTGAGCTTTCAGCCAACCTTTTCACTCTCCACTTTCACTTTCATCAAGAGGCTTTTGAGTTCCTCTTCACTTTCTGCCATAAGGGTGGTGTCATCTGCATATCTGAGGTTATTGATATTTCTCCCGGCAATCTTGATTCCAGCTTGTGCTTCTTCCAGCCCAGCGTTTCTCATGATGTATCCTGCATGTAAGTTAAATAAGCAGGATGACAATATACAGCCTTGACGTACACCTTTTCCTATTTGGAACCAATCTGTTGTTCCGTGTCCAGTTCTAACTGTTGCTTCCTGATCTGCATATAGGTTTCTCAAGAGGCAGGTCAGGTGGTCTGGTATTCCCATCTCTTTAAGAATTTTCCACAGTTTATTGTGATCTACACAATCAAAGGCTTTGGCATAATCAATAAAGCAGAAATAGATGTTTTTCTGGAACTCTCTTGCTTTTTCGATGATCCAGCAGATGTTGGCAATTTGATCTCTGGTTCCTCTGCCTTTTCTAAAACCATCTTGAACATCTGAAAGTTCACGGTTCATGTACTGCTGAAGCCTGTCTTGGAGAATTTTGAGCATTACTTTACTAGTGTGTGAGATGAGTGCAATTGTGCGATAGTTTGAGCATTCTTTGGCATTGCCTTTCTTTGGGACTGGAATGAAAACTGACCTTTTCCAGTCCTGTGGCCACTGCTGAGTTTTCCAAATTTACTGGCATATTGAGTGCAGCATTTTCACAGCATCATCTTTTAGGATTTGAAATAGCTCAACTGGAATTCCATCACCTCCACTAGCTTTGTTTATAGTGATGCTTTCCCAGGCCCACTTGACTTTACATTCCAGGATGTCTGGCTCTAGGTAAGTGATCATACCATCGTGGTTATCTTGGTCATGAAGATCTGCTTTGTACAGTTCTTCTGTGTATTCTTGCCACCTCTTCTTAATATCTTCTGCTTCTGTTAGGTCCATACCATTTCTGTCCTTTATCGAGCCCATCTTTGCAATGTTAGGTCTTCCAATTCATGAACATGGGATGTTTTTCCATTTATTCAGGCTGTCTTTAATTTATTCAAGCAATATTTTGTAGTTTTCAATGTATAAGTACTGCACCTCCAAGGTTGAGTTTATTTTGAGTAGTTTATTCTTTTTTGATACTATTGTAATGAATTTTTTCCCTTACTTTATCTTTCTAGTTTGTTTATTGAAAACGTATATAAGTACAACTGATATTTGTATGTGGATCTGGTATGCTGCAAATTTGCTGAATTATTTTATTGGCTCTAGTAGTTCTTCTGGATTTTACAGGATATTTCATATATAATATATCCAAGAGTTGGTGATGGACAGGGAGGCCTGGCATGCTGCAGTCCATGGGGTTGCAAGGAGTAAGACATGACTGAGCGACTGAACTGAACTGAACCTGTGAATAGTGCTAATTTTGTCCTCCATTTCCCATTTTGGTACCTTTTATTTCATTTTCTTGCCTAATTTCTCTGGCTAGAACTTATAGTACAATATTGAATAGAAGTGGCAATAGTGGGCCTCCTTATCTTGTTTTTGATCTTAGAGCAAAAACTTTCATTCTTTCACCACTGAGTAAGATGTTAGCTGTGGAGTTTCCATATGTGGCCCTTATCGTATTGAAGACGGTTTTTTTTACCCCTAATTGTTGACTGTTTTTACTGTGAAAAGGCTTTGGATTTTTCTCAAATATTTTTAAGCATTTTTTTCTTTCATTCTACTAATATGTATATTACAGTAACTGACTTATATATATTGTACTGCCTTTGAATTACTAGAAAATTCCCACTTGCTCATGGTGTATAGTCCTATTAATATGCTGCTGGATTTGGTTTGCCAGTGTTCTCTTAAGGAATTTTGTATTTATATTCGACCATGGGGTCACTAAGAGTCGGACACGACTGAGCGACCTCACTGTCACTTTTCACTTTCATGCATTGGAGAAGGAAATGGCAACCCACTCCAGGGTTTTTGCCTTGAGAATCCCAGGGACAGGGGAGCCTGGTGGGCTTCTGTCTATGGGGTCGCACAGAGTCGGACATGACCGAGGTGACTTAGCAGCAGCAGCAGCATGGAGGGACAGGTTCTTGGAGTTTCTTGCTTTGCTACTGTTGCAGACATCTCCTCCCTGCTGATATTTTTTTAGTAGGATTTATGAACATGACACTTTTTCCACTTATTTAGGACTTTGAATTTTTCTTTCAGCAATATCTTATAGTTTTCATCATACAGGTCTTGAAGATATTTTATTACATTTGTACTTATTTTATGTTTTAAGCCATATATATATATTTAAATTTTCCCCTTCTAATTCATCATGCTAGTATATATAAATACAGTGGGTTTTTTAAAATCATTTAAAAAATGTATTGATTTTTGGCTGTGCTGAGTCTTTGTTGCTGCGGGGGCTTTTCTGTAGTTGTAGCGAGTTGGGGGCTACTTTTCACTGAATTGCGCAGGCTTCTTATTGCAGTGGCTTCTTTTGTTGTGGAGCACAGGCTCCAGGGCACTGAGCTTCAGTAGTTGTGGCACAGGGGCTCAACAGTTGCAGTTCCCGGGCTCTAGACCACAGGCTCAATAGCTGTGGCCAACGGGTTAGGTTGCTCCCCGGCATGTGGGATCTTCCTGGATCAGGGATCAAACTGGAGTCTCCTGCATTGTTGGGCAGATTCTTTACTGCTGAGCCACGAGGAAAGCCCATAAATACAGTGGTTTTTGTATGTTACCTTGAATCTTGAAAGCTTGCTGAGTTGACTTTTCTATTACTTCTTGTAGATTCCTTAGGAAGTACTACATATATAATTAGGTTATATGTGAATAAAGAGTTAACTCTTTTCATTATAATAAATGTGCCTTTTCTTTCTCTTGCCTCATTGCACTGACTAGGACCTCTACTACAATATTGAATAGAAGTGTAAAGTGGATATATTTGCCTTATTTCTGACCTTAAAGTGGAAAATATTCACCCTTTCACCATTCAGTATGATGTTGATTATAGATTTTGTGTAGATGCTCGTCCTTAGGTTGAACAAATTCCTTTTTATTCCTAGTTTATTGAGAATTTTCATCATGAATTGGTGCTGCATTTTATCAATGCTTTTCTACATCTATTGATAAAATGAATATAATTTTTCTTTTTTAGTCTTTTAAATATGATGAATTAGTCACATTGATTGATTTTCTAGTATTAAACAAATCTTGCATTCTCAGGATAAACCTCACGATTATGATTTGTTATCTTCACACATTGCAGGATTTAATTTGCTAAAATTCTGTTAATGACTTTTGTATGTATGTTTTTGAGGGCCTATAACTTTTTTTTCCTTCTTTGGTTTTAGTTGTAATGTCTTTGTCAGGTTTTGATGTGAGGATAATATTGGCTTTATAAAATGAGCTGGAAAGTATTCTTTTCTATTTTCTGGAAGAGTTCTGTAGAACTAGTGTTACTTCTTCCTCAAATATTTGGTAGAATTCACAGTGAAATTATTTGAGCTTGGAACTTTTTAAAATGGTAAGTCTTTTATTATTATGGTGCTAAAATATACATAACATAAATTTTACAATTTTAACCATTTTTAAGCATACAGTTCAGTGACATTAAGTATATTAATGGTGTGTACCAATACCACCATCTATCTTTAGAACTTTATAATCTTTCCAGACTGATTCTCTCTTCCCTTAAAAAATACTCACCCCTGTTCCTCCTATCTTCTATTCCCTGGTAACTACATTCTATTTCCTGTCTCTGTTAATTTGATTAATCTAGTTATGTCATTTAAATGGCATCATACAAGGAATTCCCTGGCAGTCCACTGGTTATTACTCCATGCCTTCACTGCTGAGCATGTGGGCTCAGTCTCTGGTCAGGGAACTAAGATCCCACAAGCCTTGTGGCATGGCAAAAAAAAAAAAAAAAGTGGAATCATATATTTGTCCTTTGTGTTTTTTTTCACTTATTTCACTTAGCATGTCTTTAGGGTTAATCCATGTTGTACCCTGACATAATTTCATTTCTTTTTAAGGCTGAATAATATTCTATTGAATGGATATACTGCATTTTGTTTGTTATTTATCCATTGACAGACACTTGGGTTGTTTCTGCCTTTTGTCTATTGTAAATAATGCTGCTGTGAACATGGGTATACAAATATTTTGTCAAATCTTTACTTTCAGTTCTTTTTATGTATATACCCAAAATTCGAATTGCTGGAGTATATGGCAATTCTATGTTTACCTTTTTGAGGAACTGTCATACTGTTTTCCACAGTGACTGTCATTTTACATTCCAGCAGCAATGCACAAGGATTCTGATATCTCCACATCCTAACCAACACTTATTATTTTCTATTTTTGATAACTGCCATTCTAATGGGTATGAAGTGCTATCTCACTGTGATTTTAGTTTCCATTCCTCTAACAATTGGTATATGAGAGGTTTTAAAACTATGAATTCAATTTTTAAAATGTATATACAGCTATTCAGGTTATTTACTTCTTCTTTTATTTATTTTTGGCTGTTCTGGGTTTTCCTGGCTGCATGTGGGCTTTCTCTAGTTGCAGAGAGAGGGGGAAACTCTTGCTCGTGGCATGCAGGTTTCTCACTGTGGTGGATTCTCTTATTACAGAGCACGGGCTCCAACTGCACAGGCTTCTGTAGTTGTAGTGCATGGGCTGATTAGGTGTGACTTGAGGGTACAGAGTGCTGGCTCACTAGTTATGACACACAGGCTTAGTTGCCACATAGCGTGCAGGATCTTTCCAGAGCAGGGACTGAACTCATGTCACCTGCATTGGCAGGTGTGTTCTCAACCACTGTACCATCAGGGAAGCCCCTATTTATTTCTTCTTGAGTGAAACCTGGTAATTTGTATGTGAAGAAACTTGTGTTTAGTCTAAATTGTTGAATTTATCACATAAAGTTGTTGCCAACATTGCCTTATTAATTTGTATCTGTAGTATCTGTAGTGATGTTATCTCTTTCATTCCAGATATTGGTGTGTATGTGTATGTGTGCACTAAGTTACTTCAGTTATGTCTAACTCTTCATGACTCTATGAACTGTAGCCCACCAGGTTTCTCTGTCCATGGGATTCTCCAGGCAAGAATATTGGAGTGGGTTGTCATTTCCTTCTCCATGGGATCTTCCCAAGCCAGGGATCGAACCAGTGTCTCATATCTCCTGCATTGACAGGTTCTTTACCTCTCACGCCACCTGGGAAGCCCCCCAGATATCGATCATTTGTGTTTCTATTGTTTCAATTCTTTACCTGTTTTTTCTTTTATTGATTCATGCTTTTTTCTTTGTTATTCTATTTCTTCTCCTTATTTTGGATCAAATTTGCTTTTCTTTTTTAAGTTCCTTATTATTGAAGAATCTTATGGTAGATCACTGGTTTTACATCTCTTTTCTAATATAAGCACGTCTACTACACTCTATTGGTCATTGAAACCATTCTTAATACAACGAAGAGGGAACTACACAAGGGTGTGAATACCACAGGGTGGGATCTGTGGAGGCCATCTTGGAGTCTGGGTTCTCCAAGTTGATTCTGACTTCTCTATTATTAGGTTTAATGTCATTACTGATCTTGTTTCTTGTGATAAAATGTGAGCACTAATAGTCTATGGTGTGCAATAGCAAAACAGCTACTTAGAAGTATTACCTGTAGACACTACAGTTAAATGCATATAGAAGACAAGCCTTTTGATAACCAGGTAGTTGCTGCCATAAAACATGTTAGTGAAAGTCTGGGATATAATAGGGTTTATTGATTGTTGTTTCTAAGCATGCTGGACAATGTTGGGAAAGAAAATGGTTAGATCAGGACTTTGAATTCTCAAGTCAAGATCCACCTAAGGAATCTATTAGGTTGATGAAAAGGTAATTTCAGTTTTACACCGTGAATTTTAAATCATTATAACTAGGCTTAAACACATCTTTATTAATCAAAATAGGGACCGTTTTAATCAATATATTTTTTGCCAACAATAAATAAGTTTGTTTATTCATAAGTAGCATAAAGTAGTGTAAAAAAGCAAGTAGCATAAAAATCCGTGCTTTGGGATTTGATGAACTCTTGGAAAGCATTTTCTGCCTCCTGCTGGTTGTGGGAATGTTTTCCATGCAAAAAGTTGTCGAATGGGGAGCACATGTACACCCGTGGCTGATTCATGTCAATGTATGGCAAAACCCACTACAGTATTGTAAAGTAATTAGCCTCCAATTAAAATAAATAAATTAATTTTTTAAAAAAGTTGTCAAGATGCTTGAAGAAGTAGTAGTCAGTTGGCAAGAGTCTGGTGAATATGGTGGATGAGGCAAAACTTTGTAGTCCAGTTCATTTGACTTTTGAAGCGTTGGTTGGGTGACATGCAGTCAGGAGTTGTTATGGAGAAGTATTGGGCTCATTCCATTGACCAATGTCAGCTGCAGGCATTGCAGTTATTGGTGCATCTCATCAGTCAGCTGAGCATACTTCTCAGATGTAATGGTTTTGCTGGGATTCAGAAGGCTGTAGTGGATCAGGTGGGCAGCAGACCACCAAACAGTGACCATGACCTTTTTTTGGTGCAGGTTTGGCTTTGGAGCTTCTTCTCAGTCCAGCCACTGAGCTGGCCTTTACCAGTTTTACAAAATCCACTTTTTATCACACGTCACAATCTGATCAAGAAATGGTTCATTGTTGTTGTGTAAAGCAAGAGAAGACGAATGTAAAATAGATAGCCAGTGGGAATTTGCTATGTGACTCAGGGAACTCAAACCGGGACTCTGTAACAACCTTAGAGGGGTGGGATGGGGAGGGAGGTTCAAGAGGAAGGAGACATAGGTATACCTATGGCTGATTCATGTTGATATGTGGCAGAAACCAACACAATATTATAGAGCAATCACCCTACAATTAAAAATAAATAAATAAATTTATTTATTTAAATACAAATAAATTTAACTGTAAAAAGAAAAAAAAAAGAGAAGACAACACTTCAGAATAACGATTTTTTTGATTTTTAGCAGCTCATGAGGCATCCACTTATCGAAATTTTTTACCTTCCCAATTTGTTTCAAATGCAGAATGATCATAGAATAGTCAACGTTGAGTTCTTGGGCAACTTCTGTAGTTGTGAGAGAATCAGCCTTGATGATAACTCTTAATTTGTTGTTGTCAACTTCAGATGGCTAGCCACTATGCTCCTCATATTCAAGGCTCTCATCTCCTTTGCAAAACTCCTTGAAACACCACTGTACCATACATTCTTTAGCAGTTCCTAGGCCAAATATGTTGTTGATGTTGCAAGTTGTTTCTGCTGCTATGATCCATTTTGAATGGGAATTAAAAAATTGCTAGAGTTTGCTAACATCATTTCTGTAGTCTAAAATAAATATAAAATAAACAGCAAGTGATAAGTCATTAGCAAAAAAAAAATAAAGCAAGAAATGCATGTTAAAATGATGTATAATATAACCACATTTATTTAAGAATGTGTTCCAATGCTTGTGTGCTAAGCTGCTTCAGTCATGTCTGACTCTTTGTGACCCTATGGCCCATAGCCCACCAGGCTCCTCTGACCATTGGATTCTCCAGGCCAGGATACTGGAGTGGGTTGTCATGCCCTCCTCCAGGGGATCTTCCTGACCCAAGGATCAAATCAGTGTCTCCTGCACTGTAGGCCGATCCCCCTATCCACATATACTGTACTCTTTTTCCTCCTAGTAAACTCTTGTCTTATTACACTACTTTCCATCTTTGCAGGAATTCTTTTCTGCAAAGCCAAAGAGTCAGGGCCTTGCCACTGACACTGGTCTAGTGGTTAGGCTATGATGCTCTTACCACCGAGACCTTACTTCAGTCACCCAGGTTCAGAAGCCTTGCTTCAAGCCGCTGCAGACCAAGACCACCTGAGATCATATTTGGTGCTGCAACCTGTATGTTGGGAAATCAAGGGAAGGATTTCCTGGATGTTATTCCTAAACTACCTCCCCCCCAGTGCCAACCCACTGCTGTCTGTGTCAGACAAGGGACTTCCCCAGTGGTCCAGTGGTTAAGAAGTTGACTTTCAGTGTAGGGGACACAAGTTCCATCCCTGATCAGGGAATTAAGATTGTATATGCCCCAGGGCAACTGAGCCCACACACCGCTCGCTGCTACTGAGCCTGCACACCACAACAGAGCTTGCTGCGTGATGCAACAAAATCCTGCATGCGCAACTAAGACCTGATGTCACCAAATACATATTTTTAAAATTCTATGACATTTAAAAGTTTTATTACCTTTCTTCTTCTTTTGTCTAGCTCACTTTGAATTTCACCCTGTACTTAGCTGTGTCCCTCTTTATCCCAGTTTGTTGTCTTATCTCTGCTTTTATCTCTTATTTCCTATCTGTATTTTCTTATGTGCTAAAGCAGACACTGTTGAAAACTGCTCTTTGCTGCAGTCAGTATTTTTGAAAAGCATGTCACTCTTAAAAGGGCATAGTGCCTTTTTAAATACTATGTTCTTTTTCCTATACGTTATAAAATATCTTCCTTGGACCAATCCTTTTTGTACTAATATTATCTTATGCTTGAATTACAGTTCTAACCAGACCTAGCATATGCTTCCTACTCCTGAAAATTTCTTGTTTCCCTCAGTGATCACCTAAATACCATCAGAATGATATTCTGAATCTTTCTGTCTTTTCAGCTCAAGACAACACAATTTATTATTAAACTATTATTATTATTAAATAATTATCTTATACTTATGAATGTCAAAAGTCTAAAATCAGTCTCAGTAGGCTAAAATGGAATGATGCTCTTTAAATAGAAAGACTTATTTTCAGTTTATGATAGAGCTAGACACTTTAAGGAAACGAAGAGAAAATCAGAGTCATTGGTGTTCCCTGGTGGTCCAGTGGTTAAAAATCTGCCTGCAAATGGAGGGGACTAGGGTTTGATCCCTGGTCTGGGAAGATCCCATGTGCCATGGGCCAGCTAAGCCCGTGTGCCGCAACTATTTAACCTATGCTCTTGAGCCGACATACCGCCACTACTGGGCCCCTGTGCTGAAATTACTGAAGCCTGCACCTAGAGCCTGTGCTCACAAGAGAAGCCACGACAGTAAGAAGCCCGTGTACCACAAGCAGATAGTAGCCCCTGCTCACCCCAAATAGAGAAAGCCCGCATGCAGCAACAAATTCCCAGTGTGGCCAAAAATAAATTAATTATAATTAAGAAAGAGAGAGAATCAGAGCCATTACTGCAAATGTGATATAGTTTATAAATACTTCAGAGCCTCTTTGAAAAATAATTTGCCTTCAGAGAGAAAAATGCCAACATAGTTGAGTGTGAGGACTCTATTTTACCTGTATGAATACCCCCCAAACCCTGCTCTTGTTTTTAAGCAGGAGGGAATGTCTTACCTCAGCATCTATGACTGTTCTCTTTATTTTCTTCTGAATAGCTTATAATATTCATTTGCCTTTACAGTTTATATATTTAAATGATGAATGGCCAAGGATCTTTGAAGCTATGACTTCCCTTTCTCTGTTAATATAACTCATCTTTCAAGAAGTTTTAACTACTTTCCATGACTGTGATACTTATTTTAGGTCTATCACAATCTCTTTCATTATTATTGAACTGTAGTAGCTGTGCTTCTCTAATGAACAAGAACATTTATTTATTTCCTTTATTGATAGAAATTGGTTGAGTAGTCTATTAACATATCATTTTGCTGATGCTTTAGATGTGAATGTGGACCATAATAACAGTCCTTATAAAATCTTGTTTTGCTCCTTTTTTTCTGTTCTTATAGAATAAAAATATTCAGCCTATAAAATTTCCAATTAAACATCAGCAAGAAGTGAAGATTTATTTTCCTATCAAGCTTACACCTAACTTTCTGGCCTTTCCTCATCATCCCATGGGAATGTTGTATCGTTATAAAGTACAGGTATGATATACTAGAATGAGAATTCACAAATAAGTCAATTTCTCTGATAGCTTAATTAATTGAAATTTAGTTAATGTTAAATTTTATTTCCCCCAAATCCTAGTGTATAATTCAGTTTTGGGTGACAACCAAATCATGAATACTCTTGAAAACTGTCAGCCTAACAAGACTTGGTGTACTTTCCGTCTCTCTTCCATATATCCTTTCCTTGTGAGTTTTATAGTTTGTCAAGCTCTCTTGTGCTCTTTCTTTTTTAGATTTTGTGATATTGCCATTACATAATCTCCCTTTAGTATTTCCGTTGCCCACATAATCTCTGTTTAGTGTTTCCCTCTCCCATTTAGCTACTTTCATATGGCATCACAGTTTTCTTAATGTTCCAGAAATAAATTATTGTATGGTTTTATTGTTTCCTAAACTTTATTTCATGAGATTTTACATCTTCACTTAAATTCCACTTTCCCCCTTATCCTAATTAAATATAGGGTTGTATTTTTTTCATAGGTAGAAGGTGGCAGTGGCAACTTTACCTGGAACTCTTCTAATGAAACAGTGGCCATGGTAACCACTAAAGGAGTGGTGACAGCGGGCCAGGTGAGGGGAAACAGCACTGTTTTGGCCCGAGACGTACAAAATCCCTTTCGGTATGGGGAAATTAAGGTGAGCAACTTTCCAAACGATCTTCATATCTCCTCTGAGACATTGTTGTCTAAATTTAATTATCAGTTCAGTTCAGTCGCTCAGTCGTGTCCGACTCTTTGCGACCCCATGAATTGCAGCATGCCAGGCCTCCCTGTCCATCACCATCTCCCGGAGTTCACTCAGACTCACATCCATTGAGTCAGTGATGCCATCCAGCCATCTCATCCTCTGTCATCCCCTTCTCCTCCTGCCCCCAATCCCTCCCAGCATCAAAGTCTTTTCCAATGAGTCAACTCTT